>CM061914.1:87990009-88408890 GCA_031002005.1 Vandiemenella viatica
AAGTCTCTCTCACGGTTCGAATCCCCGTCCGAGCATCCAGATTTGGGATTTTCATGGTTTCCCCAAATCACTCCAGGCGAATGCCGGGATGCTTCCTACAAAAAGGCCATGGCCGAATTCCTTCCCGTTCCTTGTCCCCACTCCAATCCCGCCTCTAATGACCTCGAAGTCGACGAGGCGTAAAGCCATAAGTAAAAAAGTTCTTTCTTTCAGGTGACATATGGGCTTCACACCATTTACAGGTGACTGAAAATATTTTTGCCATAGTTGGCTTGATGATTACACAATAACTGTAGCTAGGCCAAGGCTTCCCAATCTATTTTGGAGATGGGCCACAATTTCAATTCTAAGTTAGCCTGCGGGCCACATAATACTTGCATATAGTTACAATAGATATTTAAATCAAATAAAGGCATAAGGAACAGAGTTTAAACTTTAAACGAAAAGTAACCATCAATGAGACCTTTCCAGAAGTTTCTTTTAACTATAATCAAAAAGTAAAAAAAAAAACAATAATGAGACCTTTACAGAGGTGTTCGAGCTAGCATGTTCTATACCGCTGCTGTTTGCGGGCAAATTCAAATGCGCTGGCCTGGGATTGGACAGCCTTTGGTTAGACACACCCGCGTCTATATCTCTCCTGACGCAGTTGTGGATTCGCCAATTATTATTATTATTCTCGTGTCAAAAACATCACAATACACAGTTAAATACATTTTGTAAATCAACAACTTTAAACACACTTGGCCCAGTACTTCGCAACCTCAATCGCATTGTGTGTTGCTTGAAACAGGTCTTCGTTGTTGCAGGATGATGGGCACATAGGGCACTCGAGCATATGGTCCATAGTTTGGTCTTCTCCGCATTCGCATTTAATACTGGTAGTATCAGTATAACCCCATCTCATTAGGTTTTCCTTGGACCTGCCCACTCCTGTTCGCAATCGATTTAAAGACCGCCAGACGTTCCAGTCTTCTTCATGACCAGGTGGCAAGCGCTCTGCAACTGTCAGTGGTCCCGAGATGTTGGGAACCCTCATTTTCCATAACTGTACTCTTGCCTTTTCAGGTGACCCAATTAGTTCCCGTGATGTTCTGAGGAAGCTTTTCCTGGATTTGAGTCTCTGGGCTGGTGGTATATGGCCAATGAACGCAGTGAAGTGGTTTTGTAGGAGTCAGCCAAACCTGTGGTAGATATGCGGACAGCATACAATGAATGCCGTTGACCACTGGAACCTCTGAGAGTCAGTGACCCTTTGTGACTGCACGTCTTCCACCGTCATAAATATCGTCTGGAGTCCTTGATCGTAGCTCAAACTAAAGAGTTCTCGCCTTCTTGGAGACTCAAAACAGAGTCTTTGCTCCACCTTGGTGACGTATAACAGACGTTACTTCATTTCTCCAGCAATTCAGAGCAGGAAAAAGTCCGCCTCGTATATCGACGGATTGTCCATCACGTGGTCCAATCCCTCACTTGCTCCACGTAACATCAGTCCTCGCCTCAAACTGTCAGCTTTACTGCTGTAGCGTCTCAAAGACCGATTTTATCTTGCTGAAAGTGGTTGGTCCTGGAGTGTATTCTATTGCATTTAATCCTATGGCCAGACCATTTGTTCCTGCCTGGAATTGGCCCACCTGGTATACAGTCGCTGATGAAAATGATCTCACGTCATTGCCGTCGCTAACGTTACGCATTGTCGAGTGTGCAATTACAGAGCACCTGAGCTTCAAAAACAACATACTTTTCAACAAAAAAAAATTCCAAAATTAAAGCAATCCAAGAGTTGTTATTCAATAAATCTTTAATCAGAGGGAAGAAAGTAAATTACTGCACATTTCTCTTACTTCGTTCATGGGTTGTTTACAAGTATGTATCGAACATAATATTTTTCCTACAACAATCTTTTACACATTTTATACGTTCCTTTGGACTAACGTGGGTTTAGTGTTTTATATATTTACTTTTTTAGCTTTCAAAAGTATTGAGTTTCAACAAGTATCCAGACTCAATTTAAATAATATTTCAAGATAAGGTGCAATGTCATAGCATGCTGTCATTAAGATCATTATCGTTGGGGACCATCTCCAGTTTCCCGGGTGTGGTTTACGAGCCTTGGTTGTTATAGACGATTGTTTTCCACATTTTCCTGTCCAGAAAGGTTTCTCTGTCTGTGATGTACTCCCAATTCCAGCCTCTTCTCTCTACGTCCTCCTTCAGTTGGTATGTTCATCTTCTTCTTGGTCTTCCCACTGGTCTTTTGCCCAGTATCCTTTTTTCCAAATAAGTTTTTGGCAGTCTTTTACTAGTCATTCTCTTCACTTGCCCAAACCATCGAAGTCTTGATGACCTAAGTCTCTCTTCCATGGATTCCCTTAGCTCTAAGTTTGATCTAATTTCATCATTCTTTATGCGGTCAAGTCTAGTTTTCTGGAGGGCCGTTCTAAGAAACTTCATTTCACATGCTTGGATCTTGCTAAGGTCCCTTCATGTTAGTGTGCATGTTTCCAAAGCATATGCGAGAATAGGAATGAGATATGATTTGTACATGACAATTTTTGTTCTTCTGGGAACCTTCAAGTCCCATAGTAAGCCTCGCACATTACTGTAGAAGTTGGCTCCTTTGGTTACTCTACTCACTATTTCTAACTCACTTCTACCATTGTTGGCAATTATGCTCCCCAGGTAGCTGAATTGGTCAACAACTTCAACTTCGTGGTCTTGTAATTTTATATGACAGTCTGTACTCTTTCGGCTTATTTTTAGTGCTACAGTTTTTTTTTATTCAATTTCATTCCATATTCTTCAAACTTATCATTCCACATCTTCAATTTGTTTTGTATTCCTTCTTATGTTTCATCCCATACTGCTACATCATCTGCAAACACCAGTGCCTGTAGATCTCTATCGAATGTTCTTTTTAGTTCTTTTAAGATGTTATCCATTACCGCTATGAACAGAAGGGGTGAAAGGGCACTTCCTTGTTGTACTCCTTTGGTTGTACTAAACCATTCAGAGTAACCATCCCCATCATTGAAACAGCTCTTGCAGTTATTGTACAGTATCTGGATCTTTCTAATGAGGTACTCTGGTATTTTAAGTTTTCTTAAACTTTTCCAGATAGTTGATCTAGGAACATTATCGTATGCCTTTTCTAGGTCCGTAAACTCAATAATTAGGTTTTTCCCTCCTTCCCAATATTTTTCCACCAGCATTCTCAAGGCAAATATTAGATCTTTTGTGCTTCTTCCAGCCCTAAACCCATGTTGTTCCTCTTCTAAGATGGGCTCTAATATTGTTCGTACTCTGGCTTCAACTATCTTTTCCATAATTTTGAGGCCGTGGGATAGGAGAGTAATACCTCTATAGTTTTCACTTTTCCTTCTGTTCCCTTTCTTGAATATAGGAATTATCACCCCTTTCGTCCAGTCTTCTGGTATTTGGTTATCATTCCATATTGCTCTGAGGACTCTATACAGCCATTGTATCCCTGGTGGACCGGCAGCTTTAATCTTGTCGGCTGTAACTTCGTCGGCTCCTGCTGACTTGCCACTTTTCATCTTATGGAGAGCTCTCTCGACCTCTGACCAAGTTATTGGGATGCCTTCATCTATTATCCTCTGACTTGTTTCTTCATCGTTTATCCCATTAGGTCCATTTAGTAGTTTGTCAAAATATCGTTTCATGGCTTCACTGATACTTCTTATATTGCGAACTATATTTCCATCAGCTGTCTCTATTGCTGTAATTGTTTCCTTATCCGATCTTTTGTGTTTTACAATTCCATATAACATTTTCATATTCCCTTTACTATCCTCTTCTAGTTTAGATGTAAAATCTTCCCAGCTTTTCTCCTTTTCTTCTTGTACAATTCTTTTAACTTCCAATTTGCTGCTTCTATAGTCTTTTGCCATCTCTTCCAATCTGCCATTATCTGCTTGATCACTGTTGTTTCTTCTGTAGGACTTGGCAATATCTAGAGCTTTTTTGGCTTTATTTATTTTGGCTATTGCTTCTTTTACTCTGTTGTTCCACCATGATGTTCTTTTCTCTTTAACTCTCCTGCTTGTTCTTCCACATATTTTTTCTGCACTTGCAACAAGACTTGTCTTAAAATAATTCCATTCTTCGTGGCCCTTTTGTATATCTGTTGTTGGTATTTTGGCTCTAATTTCCTCTTGAAACTGTTGTTTGCAGTCCATGTCTTTCAGTTTCCAGTCTTTAACTCTCTGTCTTTTCTTCCTAGTTACCTTTGCAATAGCTTTAGTAACTCTCATATCAGCAACAAGTAGTCTGTGGTCACTGTTGAGACTTTCGCTGGGTATTACTTTCACATCTTCCATTTTTTTCTCCACTTAGCCTATCTGTTACAATGTAGTCTCTTACAGATCTATGTTGGCCATCCCAGCTGTATCTTGTTACTTTGTGGCTATCTTTTTTCTGAAACCATGAATTTTTCACCACAAGTTTATTTCTTGTGCATAAGTCGAGCAGAAGGTCTCCCTCAGCATTTCTACTGCCAAATCCGTATGGCCCCATAATTCCTTCATAGCCTGACCTATCAGTTCCTATTTGGGCGTTGAAGTCTCCCATTATCACTAGGTTCTCTTCATCGATGATACTTTCTAGTTCTTCTATAAAGCTTGTTTTTTGGTCCTCACTGCATCCCTGTTGTGGGGCGTAGACCTGGACCACAGTTATTGTTTCTCCTTGTAGGCATATTAAGATATCAGTAGTAATTACCTACACTAGCCCCTTATGTTTTTCCAACATTCTTATTTCCTTTCAAATTTTTAGTCTGCTCATTTTTAATTGTGTGGATAAACTCGTTCTCCAATATACATGTTTCCATTCCTGAATCATTGTCCGTAACGGTTTCCCTGAAACAATTACTTAAAATCTCTGATTTTTCAAATCCTCAATAATTATCCATCCTTATCTATAACTGTCTCAACACACTCTCTTCCCCTCAGTTTTCTAAGATAGGCATAAAAATTTCTAGATGCACCTGTCCGGGGTCCCCCTGCTCCAATAATATTCTTCATACATCCATTTATAACAACCTTCATTGTTATTATTAATACCTTGTTTAGTTTTTTCTAGAATTCCCTACCGCCTTGTTGTCTCTTAACTCTGTTATTTATTTTTATTTTCTGTTTTGGAACAATCTCCTTGAACTCTTCCCACTTAGACTCCACTGTAATTGTGCCATCCTTCTATTAGCTGAAACTAACCTCTTAAGGAACTGAAATAAATATTGCTGATAATTATGCTCCAGACGATTTATAATATCATGCAAGTAGTATTTAACTTCTTATTAGGTTGCAATGCGGGATGACAACTTGTAGAATCATTACGCTTCACTTTATTAACACTCGAAGAAACGTGCACATACCAGAGTTCTTCTCGAAAGATGCTCCACGGTTGCTACATGGTTTTATGTGCATAATTCTTTGTAAACTCTCACACCCGAGAAGGCGGAAGGTCCTTCAGAATTGAAATTTCTCTAAAATATTTGTAACAGTAAATAATTTTGACTTTTTTTATAATATCTCCGATAACTGAAGGCAAAAACGAAAAAATATCCACACATTGAAGATATTTTCAAAACAGAAGTATATTGGCCTCGACTATTTTGAGATCCCTGACAGCAGAACAAGTATTTTTTTAAAAGTTTGTCTGTTTGTTTCGACTTTACGCAAGAACTACTGAACAAATTCCGATGGATTTTTTTACAAAGTTTAAAAAGTCATAAAAATATTAACAAAAAAATACATTTTCAATTTTGTAGATCTTCCTGAATTTTCAGAAAATAACAGGAATATGAAATTTATATATAAATAAACCGAAAACACAGGTACCGGTATTTACGTTGCTAACAAGAAAAAAAAAACAAAACAGATTACAATTACCAACTTACCTATTTTAGTTCCCCTGGTTTCTCAAGAAGATGCGCATTAAATGTAATTTATAAAACGTTGTAATTTGGATAAGACCTTAATTTTTTTAAAAAAAATTATCGAGTCTGACGTACATATTTCAATTCATTAAAGCTAAAAATTATTTACATTGCTAGAAAAAAATATAAAAAACATGTAGATTGTGGTTAATTCTTTTATTTATACTTAGTTTCATTGGTTAACCAATTAAATATGGTTCACACAGAAGATTCATTATCTATTATTTATTAAAATTGATATTTAATTATTTAAACATTAAAAGAATTTTTAAAGTTTTAACTAATTTTTTACATAATAAACAGTCTGCAAGGGCTGATATTACCGATAAACGTACTGTGGCTGCAATTGATTTCGCAATTAATGTATCATAATTACAAATAAAATATCAGAACCAATTAACTCACTAATACAAATAGTCACAATCATACATTACAAACAAGTTGTAAGTGACTAAATTCTCGTAACGCCAAACAAACAACGTTATGTGCACATGTAAAACAATTTGTGTGGATTTATTAATGAGGGAAAAGGTGCAGTAGCTATGTAATATTGTGTTGCAACCAACAGTATTACCAGACTCAAGCTAATTACAGGTCTGCAGCACTGACTGTAACAATTAGGATATGCAGAGAGGACAAACTTTGTTGTCGTGAAACGTTCTTGTGGATGGGAAAAAATATTCAAATGTATGAGCTGACAAGATCATATTTCATTTGACAAAAATATCCATTTAAAAATCCACAGATTCATAGAATGGATAATTTCAGCCTTGACGGTGATATATTTGGCTACACATTTTTTTCAGCATGTTGCATAAAAAAAATGCATTTTAAAAAAACAAAGAAACAGGCTTAACGTTATCATAGTTGGCCCAAACGAACATACATACATACTCATCTGCATGAACTAACGGGGAATATTGCACAACAACGATCACAAACCAAGGAAGTTATGATGAAATTCTGGCTTCTTCAATATCGATTTAATAGAAGATACGAAATAGAGAGCTATGTGGTTGAGCGGTCACGATCCGCACTGGCTTTCGGGAGGACGTGCCATCAAATACTCATCCGACCATTCAGATTTTGGATTTCCATGGTTTCCCCAGATCACTCCAGGCGAATTCCGGGATGCTTCCTTCAAAAGGTCCTAATCCCTTCCCGTTCCTTGTCCCAACTCCTTTCCCGCCTCTAATGACCTCGGAGTCAACGAGGCGTAAAGCCATAAGTAAAAAAAAACCATAGATAAGGCATAAAGTCCGATTAAAATAAAACCTTACGAAATTCTTAGTACTTCAACGCCGTGCCTTCGAGTCTGCTTGGAACAGAAACAGCTAGGAGCTTGTAACATTACTCTTACTATTACAGTGACTGTAACAGCCTACTCTCGCAAATCTGCAAGACGCTTCCAACGCCCACAGACAGTGGTGTATTTGTGAGAGCAGCTAACCTTAACATATATCGGTGGCAGCGATGTTAGTTAAACTTCACAGAGAACTTCAGCACCCTGCAATTCTGATTTCACTCCAGAAATAGTTTAAGTTTCCTTAATTAATGACAAAAACAACAAATTGATTCTAATTGACTCATACTTTATTTTTAATTATCCTTTCCTTCAATCAAGCCACCCACCGATATGTAAATGTAAAGATAATTGTCAGAAGATTCCCCTGCAACAAGGTTCCAAAAAAATTTAACACCACATTTGAAATAACAGTAAAGTCCGAAAATTTCTTGGCTGTAAGTTACGGAAGCTTTTCAAATCATAGATCCCTTTAAATTTATTTCTACCTTCTTTCTCGTTCACCTCCACATATTCTCGACACTATGTCAGCCTATTGCGCAACTCGACACATCAACTCAATTTACACAAAACTTCTCCGTGCGAATCTAAATTTTTCTGATCGTGAAACAAGCACAAATTTAAATATTTCAATCGCTTGGGTTCTCTAGTTCGGGAGTTTGTAAGGCCTTCACAACACTTTAAACAGTCGTCGCCCTTTCATAACCAAAACACTGAATTTAATCCATGGGTCTTCATACAATTATTCTGAGCCCTTTCCAAACCTTCTCAGGGACTTAAGTCTCTTAAACAACACTTTGCCAAATAACTTACTCCCCATAAACGTTGATCAGAATTCAATTACCAAACCACAAAAGAACTAATAATGTTTCACTTCAATTAAATATTTCTTGCACAACTTCTCTCTTCCTGTGGGCAAAAAGATACGCCCCCACTGTAGTTCGGCGGTGGTCTGCCTCTCTCAGTTTCTTAGCTCGCCCCTACTTATAACATTTCGATATGACGCTACCACGCCTGACGTCAGTAACACTGATGGTGCCACTTTTTCCCTCGCGCTTCGCAATCAATTGCGCCACACACAGAAACGGCCCAATGTGGCCAAAAACGCTCAGATAAAGCCCTAAATGAACCACCGTAATGTTACAAGTTATAAAAATGACTTTAAAAATTTGAATACACAGATATTTCTCCAGATAATTTGCAAGTATCAAATAAAGTGTCATACTATAGCAGAAACCTCGAGTTTTAGTATCGTAGAGCCGCAGTACCATAATGGATCACCTCAAGCAACAGAAGCACGCGCAGTTAAAATGGCTACTTACAGTTCAGCGTAACTTTCGAACCAGGCATAGCTAAAATCCTTCTATTAGGCCTACAACTTAAGCTTTGCATCAAAACTTTGACATGTGAACTCACCAGGTGAGTTGCTTATGTTGTTCGACAGTGCAGGGAAAACTAATCTCGTAGTCGAAAACATCAAGGAGGCGTCTATCTTGCGAGACGCAATTCGAAATCAACCATTTGACGACTGATGCATAATAGTTTGTACTTGAAACCATAAACATTCCCAAAAGTACAAAAAATATCACTGATGCATAGAAGGTGTCTCGTGAAGAGTTGTGAATGGAAATTTTTATTCGGATAGAAGAAAAGGGGATATTTCTGAAATCAACAATGGCAAGGTGGACTCCAGCAACTATGAAATTTTGCCTCGACGATGACGAAGCATAAACCAAAACAACAAACAAAGAAATGCATAATTTGGGTCAGCGAAAATCAATACCATCCCCTAAGAGACCCTTCTGACAGCCCATAAATGAATGTGTTTTGTGCCTTTAGCAAATCTAATTTGCACGGACTTCTCTTTCTCATTGATAACAAGGTACAAGGTAACGTGTATCTGTATATTACTCAAACTTTCCCCATTAATCAGTTAGATGAACGAGATGTGCCTCTCTCTATATTACCAGCAGGACACTACTCCATAAAATCACAGCGGTTGAATATTTCATGTATATCCGTTTCTCTGGTTGGCGGATTTGCTGTGCAGAGACAATTCATAACAGCAATATTCCTAAGCTTTATAACTCTGGATTTTTTATGGGGTTTCATTTACAATCCGTCTCTACCTGCAAATCTCTCAGAGCTTGGAAATCGAATTCGCACGGCCGTTGCAGCAGTGACGATCGATATGCTACATGAAGTTTGGCAAGGCATTGATTTCCGTTGTGATATCTGCCGCATCATCCATGGCAGTCAGTATTAAATATCTGAATAGTCTGGTTAATTCTGTATATGCTGTGTGTGAAAGTTTTGAACTCTTTTTTGAAGCTCATTGAACAATCTTCTGTCAACAGATTAAAGCTTCAGATTGATTTACAATTGTAACAGTATTAATATGTTGAAATCTGGAGCTTCAACGGCTTAACATTACTGATCATTGGAGCCTTACCATTCTAATTAATGAGTTCATCTAAGTCTCTAGTAACTGTGATTTTGCAAATTCTTATCACATTTATCACTATTGTCATCTTGTAGGCGTAGTTTACTGCAAATATTCCTATTCTTGGGCCCAACCTCTGTAGCTTTGTCAAAGCACGGTTCTGGTTTCAAGTAGATTCTACATACGTAGTGTTACAATCAAATTATACTATAATTATATACAGAACTAGATCTTGTCGCATAACTTGTAATCATACCCCTGAACGATTTCTAAAAGTTTATTTCATATTAGATCAATATTATTTTTATTATGGCTTTGGTTGATTTTTGGCCTATTTTTTAAAGCAAATAAATAGTATCATTCAACATGTTTATCAAACACCGGGACTGAATGGGATTGAACTTATTGTCGAGCAACGTTAGCAAAATAAAGAATTTTCAGAATTTTAGATTTTTGTTTTACCACTGCACGGGCGAAGTAAATTGTCTATTCATTCCGCTGCTAATTCAACTATCGTCACCATCAAAATAGTTACTACATTTCTCTATTTTGATCACTTATCTGACCTCATTTATGTTGCTTTTAATGCCAGTACAAAGTCGGAGTGAAAGCGCTGACGTCAGAACCAAGGTTTCTGGAAAACTGAAGCTATTTCTTCATCGAATTCCAGCAAAGAATACAGTAGAATATTCAATTTTTGTTTGAAAGTGTTGATGGGTAGTAATTTAAGCAATTCACAGTATTGTAACAGTAAATGGAAAATAATTGTCATATTAAATAGTATGGAAGATTTTTTGGTTTAAAATTTTGGTAATCAGGAAATATTACTATAGAAATTTAAGTCAACATTTCATTCTAGACTTAATGAATTATTCGAATATAAAGAAAGTAAGTAAACAATAATATCAGATAATCTCTTAGTTGTGTTATTTAACTCATAATTCATACATACATGTATAGACTGGAAAAACAGTTTTGTGAATACAAAAAAATAAAAAAGATTGTGCGGTATTTATTTCGAGATATCTGATCAAAGTTTGTACTTCAGCAGAAAAAACAGAAATCAACTGCTCCTTAAATTGCAAGGGAACAATAACTAAAAGTATAGTGAATAACACTCAACTGTGAATGCAGTTTAATCAAAAATATATACCAACTGATGTAGATGTTCAACTGTGTGGTGGAATGGGAGAGTAATTAATTTTTAGAATACAATTAAAATATATGACAATGCCATTATATTGAAAAAATGTCTGAGGGCTGAAATTTAAATTTGCATAATTAAATTCCGTGAATGTTTTGTGTGTTGCTTGTGGGAAAATGTAATTTTGAAATTAATAACGAAGTGGTATGTCTTTGAAATGAATGTAAAGTGAAGTCGATTATATTGATGAATATTTCAAACTTTGTTGGAAACAGTGCTCAAATATTTCATTCAAATGAACCATTTATTAATTAAGCTTCGCGTATATATAATGAAATCCACCTCGTTATCCGATGACGCTGAAACGTCATGGTTTTTTTTTTTTTTTTTTTTTTTTTTTTTTTTTTTTTTTTTTATATATATATATATATATGTAGAAGATGACAAAAATATGTTGTAGTTAAAATTTTTCTCGGATGTTGAACAATCCATAATGTGAACAGCATTTTACAGGAAGGTAAAAAACCATTAGTTAAAATTTCAATCAGTTCTAGAACTAAATTTGCGTCAATCGACGTACATTTTGCGGACGACCAGCAACATGGACCGATCTTTTAAACTCAACAAAGGGGATAAAAAAAAAAGTCATTGGCTAATAAATATTACGTATCTTCAGGGAAGATCAAAAATTTATTTTTAGGGCAGGCACGCAACTCGTTTAACCAATTTTGGGGAAATTAACAGACAGAAGAACAAGTTAAACATCAACAATGTTTGACTGATGTTCAGGAGTTCTTCTCCCCTATGCAACCTGTAAATATAACACAAACTGTTCTAAACACAGTGATAAAACATTTAATCCTAAAGTCAGACATTTATAATTTTAAAAGGGTTTCAGGTGGTTCAAACGAGGAGTGAAACACTGACAAGAGACTCAAATTAAATGGTACCTTTGAGGCTTAAGGGGACTGATCTGTGATCACCAGGGAAAATCTTGAAAATTGTGGCAGTGTTCTAAACAGTGTAACTTACCATATGCTCACCATAAGCCCATGCAATGCTAACCATGTTTTAAAACATCTTTTGGGAGCATTTTGATGTGTGAACTACAGCATTTGGTTTGAAACATTTTTTAATTGTATTTTGTGTTGCATGTGAAATAAAGCTAGTTTATATACAGGGCGTTCGCCGGAAAACGCTACCCTCCCAGTCTGTTGCCGTCGGCAACTTGCTCGGTCAGTGGCGCCAGCAGTTTCCGCCACACCGCACCGTGAATCACCGCACTGTTTAACACCTCCGCTGCCCCAACAGTGCAGTGCAGTGACCCTTACATTGTTAAGAACGGTTTCTTTGCATTGTAGATAGTTTGTGACTTCAGTCTCTTATTAATCAGTGTTGTGAATAAACGTTTCTTTGCGGTTTGGCTGGTTTGGGGCTTCATACTCTTATTAATCTGTACCGTGTTTGAGTGTGAGTAAAATTATGGTACGTTACAGTTTGCAACAAAGAATATTTCTCTACGATACATATGTGAAGAAGAAGTCGTTTAAAAAGTGTCGCAGTAAATTTCGTCGCGAATTTCCTGGCGCTTTACTGCCAGCTAAATCAACACTTCTGCGTCTGGTTAAAAAAGTAAGAGAAACGGGTTCATTTTTTAACAAAAAGAGACTGTCGGTCAACCGTATTCTCACAGAGGAGAAAATTGACGATATCGCTTTTCGACTAGAACAGTCACCCAAAAAATCATTAAGTCAGTTAGGGCAGCGTGTGTCTCGAAATATGTTCAGAAGATGTGAAATGTGCATTACACAAGAGGGTCAACACTTCCAGCATCTTTTATAAGGTAAGCTAATGAATTACGTCACATTTAAATGCTTAGCACACAAGTTTATGAAGCGTAATTATTATGAAATAGTCCGCGGCCGACGGTCGAACAATGCCGGAAACTGACCGCTCGCTCGCCGGGAGCAGTTTCTTCCTTGTTGCGCTAACAGTGGGTTGCGTTTCCCGGCGAACGCCCTGTACATCCTAGGTACACATATCTCAAAATACGAGGCGTATTTTTTAAGTAAGAACCGTTTTGTCACACCGTGACTGCAGCGCTACGGTCGGCGTTCCGCGCATGCGCACTGAGTACCTGCCTCTCTTGCCTACGCACTGACGCCATTACAGTCTAATTCTTCCTTGTTTACGTTGTTCACTGAGTGTTTAAGATGCCTCCGATAATCGTGAGTCCCGCCGACTGTGAAGTACGGGCTGTTATAAGATTTCTTTGTGCTAAAGGCCTAAAACCGATCGATATTCATCGTGAGATCTGTGCAGTTTACGGACAAAACATTATGAGTGATGGAATGGTGAGAAAGTGGGTGAGAGCATTTAAAGATGGCCGCACAAATGTGCATGATGAACAACGGAGTGGGCGTCCTTCGGTCGTTAATGAAAGTTTGGTGCAGAAAGTTGAAAGGTGAGAGAAAACAGACACTTTACGATTTCCTCCTTGTGTGATGACTTTCCTAATGTTTCTCGTAGTGTTTTGTATGGCATTGTGAGCGAGCACTTGAATTACCGAAAATTGTGCTCACGTTGGGTACCGAAAATGTTAACGGATGTGCACAAAACCAAACGTTTAGGCAGTGCATTGACTTTCCTTGAGCGGTACCGCAACGATGGTGATGATTTCTTAAGCCAAATTGTTACGGGCGATGAGACATGGGTGGCCTACGTCACACCTGAATCAAAGCAACAGTCCATGGAACGGCGGCATTCAGATTCACCCAAAAAAGTGAAGTTCAAGCAAACGATTTCTGCCCGGAAAATCATGTGCACAGTTTTTTGGGACAGAAAAGGGGTAAGGAGGAATTTCTGCCTCGTAATGAGACAATCAATGCAGCAGCTTATTGTGAGACATTGAACAATCTGCGCCGTTCAATCCAGAACAAAAGACGTGGCAAGTTGAGCAAGGGCGTCGTTTTGCTGCATGACAATGCCCGTACACATGTGGCTAATCAGACCAAACATCTTTTCGATGGGAAACTCTAGATCATCCTCCGTACAGCCCTGATCTGGCGCCCAGTGACTACCATCTGTTCCTGCACTTGAAGAAACACCTGGGTGGTCAGCGTCTTGAAGACGATAACGAAGTCAAAACAGTTGTGATGCAGTGGTTAACAAGTCAGGTGGCAGACTTCTATGAGGAGGGTTTTCAAAAACTGGTACTACGTTATGACAAGTGCCTCAATATTTAAGGGAATTATGTAGAAAAGTAGAGTAAGGTACAGGCTTTCATGTAAAAATAAAATTATTGATATATATTTGCACGTCTTTTTTTAATTTCAAAACGGTACTTACTTAAGAAAAAAAACATGCCTCGTACAAACAGAGTAGAAGCGTAATTTTTTCCCTGGGATTAATTTACATCATTATCTTATAATAGACGGTTAAAAATATTGTACTGTCATAAGCTACTAGTCAATAAATATTTTAAATTTGAGTGTCAAAAATGTTAGAGTTGAACTCATAGATTTTCATTAAAAGATATGTAATTTTCAAACTTAAGTTACAAGAGTAGTCTATTTTTTAGTTAAGTATGATTTAAAACAGTATACAAAATTCTAGATACCAATCTTTAATAGTTTTCAGCTTATTTGTACCACAACATTAAAATTATAACCTTCGGGAAATTCAAGTTAAAGCTAAAACATTTGTTTTTTTCTATTACTGTAAACACAAATATTCTCGGAAAAACAGCAGCAGAACAATGACTAAACTCTCTGTATAAACAAAAGCGAAGCAAATATGATGCTTTCACAGGCTAGCCAACATTAGCGACTAAAAAGCCCTAAAAATAAAACAAGTTATACAAAATTCTCTTTTTGACAGAGCTGTCTGCATGGCATCGGGACGTAGTCGTTTGTGCCCAGCTACCTTTAAATTTCTGTAATTTTGGGGCTTTCTTCGGTCCAATATCCTTAAAGCAAACTTTTTCTTGTTAAGAAAACTACAGAGAATTTTTTAAAACAAAAATTTAAAAATCTTCATTTACTAGTCCCCTTAGTGGCCTTGATGGTGTGAATACTTAGCTGGTAATCAATTCTTGCTTAATATACTTCAACAGGTTACGTGCTGCTCTTTAAAAAAGTAATTACTTCAGCTTTTTAACTGTTAAATTTTTGTGTATAGACTGCATCCCAAACGAAAGCAAACGCGCAGTGGTCAACTGAAAGTTAATGATACCACACTTTGCTTCGTGGCGCTTGTGACGGTTCTAGGGCTTTACAGAGTGTATTCTAAGACATTTGTCTGAGTTTTATTATAAAAATTATGAATTGCGAGCGTGGTGTAATATTAGGATCCATGCATAGCCACAGGTATTGCGACACAATCCTGGCGTCTTGGTAAGTGTTGCATCAAGAACCAGCGTCAGTATAAAAAGACGAGACGCCACCTAGCGTGGCTTTTTCGTCACCAGTCTTCATCGCAGTCGGACCTTCGGTCCAGAGCAGAGTTTAAATTTGTGTGGCAGTGGGTGACTTCTAGGTGTTTGCGTTAACCGTCTGAGTTGGTCTTTTGGTTTTGTTCGGGGAGTAAGTGAGTCGTCTGGTATTTTATTGTTGTTATTCATCGAAAGTGAGGATTTTAGTATAATCACTCAAGTTAGGTTTTTTCGTCGAAACTAGCAAGAGCTAAGTTTACATAAAGTGTGTCAGGTTAGGGAAGCAATAATTAATACCAGCGAAATTTCTTATTAGTCGACACTTAGCGGTTGCGCAATTGTTAAAATTTGTAACGTCTATTCCACTGTTTTAAATTCTGTTCCAGTTTAGAAGTTGTATATCAGCCATCAAGTATTGATTTTATAATTTATAATTGTGCAACAAGTGTGCAAGAAATTGATAGGAACTTTAGAAATTGGAAATCGTAAATTTCCAATGTTGTGCAATTGGTGTGATGTTCAAAGAAATGGTTAGGGATTGTTAGCGGAAAGTATTAAGAAATTCAAGGGATTATTTGCGGTCGTAGCAGAACTGTCTTCTGATTTTTTTGGAGAAGAAGAAATTATTTACCTGGTGAAAAATCTGTTGTGTAAGGAATCTTCTGATAAAAATTTAAATAATATACCGGTCGGTGGGTCTAACAAAATTTAAGGAAAGCTGTGCATTAAAGACTTGAAAGAAAATCATTTAATCTATGATTTAGTAGTTTTGAGATACCCTTCTAACCTTTTATATATTTCAGAGAAGGTTTGAAGTGACCACCGCCGAAGAGAAAGAACATTGTATGTTGTTAATTACTTGATGCTTTCCAGGTAGGCACAAGTAAACGCCACGAGAACAAGATACTTTATTTTTTGGTAACTGCACAGACCATAAAGTGAGTGATTGTTACATTATATTTTAACAACATATAACGTGCCGGGTTCTTTCAGATGGCGACTCCTGCCAGGATTATTTAACAATATATGTAACTAATTATTTACATTGAGTTTTAGAATCCAGTGATCGAACTACACAACAGAATATTTTAAGATTCTGCAGTAAGAATTCTTACGACGCGAAAGGCTCCAGCTGAGCGATAAGGGTTCACCGACCTGGAGAGGTGGCAGAAAAAATTGGGCGGATGTCACTGGAGGGTGTGAACTGACGAGTGGCTATACAAACACAAGGGGGTCTGTGACCTTCTTCCACACGCCAAGGAATTTCAAAACAAACAAATAAGCAGGTTCTGTATTTGTGCTACGAAAGTAAAACTGGGAAAATATGCAGGTAATAGTGCTTCGAAATCAAAAATAAAATATTGAAGAGGACTCTAAAGGTACGTTAAAAAATCAGTGCCGCCTCGTGGCGGGGAAAAGTGCTTCTTTTGGGGGAAATTAATTTGTGTATTGTTTTTGTTTGTTTGTTGCCTCAAATATAATTCATGATGGAAGGTTTGAGTATGCAAGAGATGTTCAAAAAATTAATGGAAAGACACATAGAAGCTACCAAAACTTTGAGTAAAAATTTGAGTCAAAAGATAGATAATCAAGGCGGGGAGTTGAAAGAAAAAATTGAACAGAGTCAAATTGACTGTGAGAACAGGTTTGAAGAATTGAAATTGAATTTTGTGGAATTCCGGTCCGAGCAGGCTGAATGGAAAGTAGATATTGGACAGAAGCTTTCTGAATTTGACGACGATTTTTGTGGTAAATTTGAGGAATTCAAAAATAGTCAAACTATATCTTTGGTGAAGGCTACGGAAAATTTTGAAACTAAACTCAGGGACCATGTTGAAAGGATAGAGAACAACCAAACAGGGTTAGTTTCTAGTTTGGATACTAAGATCGGGGCAATTATGATAGAAGTGGAGGATGTTTTGGAAAAGAAATTGGGAGTTACTAAATCAGGGTTACAAGATGAAATTCAAGAAAGGATTTTGGAGGTAAAGGAAAGTTATAATAATGATAATGAGAGTCTTACCCAAGAGATTGATGAGTGTAAACAAGGGATTCAAGAAATAAGGCAGGATTTGACTTCTGTAGGAACCAATCATGATCAAATGGGACATGAAATTGAAAAGATAAAGGGGAATTTGGCATTTACCAGGAAAACGGTAACTGAGGATATTAAGATTCTAAATAAAGAGTATAAGGAATTGGGGAAAGATTTGGTACAGACTGCCATTAATGTTAACCAAGTAAGTAATGATTTGGCTGATGTAAGGAGGAACATAAAGAATCCTGTTGAAACAGATAAGAGAATTGAAACAGAGGCACAGTACTCTGAAAGTGAATCAGAAGGGGTTAGAGTTGATGTAGTTTCTGATAAGAACACTGAAGTTGAAATACATGTTGTTGCAGTAGAGTCAAAAGTAACTTCTGTAACTGAAATAGTTGAAGGTAGTGTAGTTCTTGGTCAGAATACTAAAAAGACTACTGAAGCACTATCAGGGATAAATTCTGAAATTGAAAGGGAGATTTCTGACGAGGAGAGTGTTGAAAAGATTACCGGGATAGATTCAGAGTCGAATTTTGAAATTGTAGGGGATAATATAAATTCAAGTCAGTTCAATTCTCCAGCCAGTAGTGAAGGGAGTAGACAGAATTTGAAACTTGTTTTCAGGGGGTTGAATACATGTAAATTAATGATGGGGAAAGGGACAAAGTGTTACTACTTGTGTACACCTAATCAGATGTATTTTGATCGGGGTTTTGCTAGGTTAGGAGAGGACGGACCGACTTTTTGTTGCTCGTATTGTGACGGAGGAAGCGAGAAGGTACAGCGGGTAAAATCGATTGTTGACAGAAGTCGACCAGTCGGCCGCTGCGTCAATTGCTCCGCGGAGGAAATGTCCCGCGTAGTATTTGAAATGGGATTTGAGTATTTAAATTCATTTGGTTCTGAAACAATGAAATATTGTAAGGGTTTAGATGACTGTAAAAATGTCATGCTGAATATACGAGCTTTGCAGCTGAATGCCTCAGAACATCACAGTTCATTGTGTGACCACTTGGAGGTCACAATCATTGTAAAGCTTTCTGCATTTCGGGTAAAGGTGAAATGGAAAGCCACAGATATGTCTATCTGTTATTCCAAAATCATTCATCTTGGTTTAGCATGATGATTACCGGGAATTGGTTCAAAATTCTACCAGTTCGCCGAAGAAATTTAATAATGTTCTCTATGAAAAAAATGTATAACTTTTTTAAATTATCAATAAGAATTGTCGTTTTTTTGGTGAATGTGAGAGATAATTGGTTATTATAGGATTGATTGAGGACACTTGTAATCGTTTGAAGATCTTGTTTGCAGATGTCAAACGCTAAGGTTTTCTGATGATCCTCAGAGACATAAATAGAAAAATGTTTCTGGAAGTGTGGAAGCGTGATGCATGGATGAGGTAAAAATAGGATGTAATGAGGATTTTTTTTTTGGTAAAAAGGAGAATTCCCTATGACGTCGAATGACTGATGATTTTGAATTTTCCAACAAAAATGTAATTTTAAATTTTTGATAGGATATTGTAATGGTTTTAGATTACTTCTCATTTGACCAAATGGTATGGTCAGTGAAATATTTACAGTTCAGGGGATATGTATCCCAAAATTATTATGAATTAATTGGTTCTTTTCATTAATAAAGTATTGAGAAGAAGGCTGAAAGATTTTTTTTGTCTATAAATAATTCCAAGTCTTGAAAGCATAAATTAATAAGACTTTGTAACATATTTAGATGATACCTTTGGTATTTGAAAATTTTCAAGCAGTAGTAAATCTTGAAATACTATGTACAGTTAATGTAAAAATTTAAAATGTTTGGAAGGTTATTTAAAGCATAACCTGATATCATTGTTTCATAAACGCTTAGCAACATTGTTTGAGCATGCGTTTTAAATTTATTGAGGGTCTGCGAACCCAAATTTAAATTTTTGATTTTTTTTGGTAAGTGATGGTATTATTACCAGAATTTCTTGAATTTATCAGTTAATTGAAAAGATACATTTATACATTAAGATTATTTATGTAAGACCACCACCGAAAAATTTTTTTGTTCAGAATATTGGAAAAAATATTTTCTTTAAATTTTTTTTTCTAAACTTAATTTTTAACTAAATCACCAAGGTCAATTTAGTAAAAAATTGGAGGGGGCTGTGACGGTTCTAGGGCTTTACAGAGTGTATTCTAAGACATTTGTCTGAGTTTTATTATAAAAATTATGAATTGCGAGCGTGGTGTAATATTAGGATCCATGCATAGCCACAGGTATTGCGACACAATCCTGGCGTCTTGGTAAGTGTTGCATCAAGAACCAGCGTCAGTATAAAAAGACGAGACGCCACCTAGCGTGGCTTTTTCGTCACCAGTCTTCATCGCAGTCGGACCTTCGGTCCAGAGCAGAGTTTAAATTTGTGTGGCAGTGGGTGACTTCTAGGTGTTTGCGTTAACCGTCTGAGTTGGTCTTTTGGTTTTGTTCGGGGAGTAAGTGAGTCGTCTGGTATTTTATTGTTGTTATTCATCGAAAGTGAGGATTTTAGTATAATCACTCAAGTTAGGTTTTTTCGTCGAAACTAGCAAGAGCTAAGTTTACATAAAGTGTGTCAGGTTAGGGAAGCAATATTAATACCAGCGAAATTTCTTATTAGTCGACACTTAGCGGTTGCGCAATTGTTAAAATTTGTAACGTCTATTCCACTGTTTTAAATTCTGTTCCAGTTTAGAAGTTGTATGTCAGCCATCAAGTATTGATTTTATAATTTATAATTGTGCAACAAGTGTGCAAGAAATTGATAGGAACTTTAGAAATTGGAAATCGTAAATTTCCAATGTTGTGCAATTGGTGTGATGTTCAAAGAAATGGTTAGGGATTGTTAGCGGAAAGTACTTAAGAAATTCAAGGGATTATTTGCGGTCGTAGCAGAACTGTCTTTCTGATTTTTTTGGAAAATTATTTACCTGGTGAAAAATCTGTTGTGTAAGGAATCTTATGATAGAAAATTTAAATAATATACCGGTCGGTGGGTCTAACAAAATTTAAGGAAAGCTGTGCATTAAAGACTTGAAAGAAAATCATTTAATCTATGATTTAGTAGTTTTGAGATACCCTTCTAACCTTTTATATATTTCAGAGAAGGTTTGAAGTGACCACCGCCGAAGAGAAAGAACATTGTATGTTGTTAATTACTTGATGCTTTCCAGGTAGGCACAAGTAAACGCCACGAGAACAAGATACTTTATTTTTTGGTAACTGCACAGACCATAAAGTGAGTGATTGTTACATTATATTTTAACAACATATAACTTGCGGGTTCTTTCAGACGCTGCAGGCGACGAAGAAATAACTTAATAACTTACGGAGCTCTATAGGTTCGCTGGCTTGTTCGAGCCCTGGCTGTAGAAGAAATTTTGATTTTAGTAACTGGGAGTTAGAATGTAGTAGTGTATGTTTCTTAATCGTGGGATTGTGTACGAAACGCATGGATTAGATACCAAGCTTCTCGGCACTTGACGGCTACCTGGCATACTACGGAAGAATTGTAGTGGACTAATCGGCATCTGGTTGTAAGTTTGTTGTTATAGGATACTTAAATTAAGTGGTTAGGATCTGTAACTTCTTAAAACCAAACAATTACCTGTTGGTGTTTCCACTCTGATAAGGCCTAAAGAGTACATTTGACAGCAAACGATTCAGCATATGGAATAAGTGTTCAGGGAGAAAAAATCATTATGCTACGATTTTCTGATGACATTGTCGTGTTAGAAGAAATGGCTGAGGATATTGAGAAGTTACTGAAAGGCATGAACAAAATACTGAAGGAAGATTTTGGACTGAATATAAATCAAAGCAAGACAAAAGTGATGAAATGTAGCAGAAATGACACTAATCACAGTAGATTAAATATCAAAATAGGATCGGATGTAGTAGGAAAAGTAACTGTATTCTGTTACCTGGGAAGCAAAATTACAACCGATGGCCGAATTAGGAATGATGTTAAAAACAGAGTAGCGCTAGCAAAAAGAGCCTTCATGAAAAAGAGAAATCTTTTAGTTTCAAATATTGATCTAGAAATTAGAAAGAACTTTTTAAAACTCTATGTGTGGAGCACAGCACTTTATGGTAGCGAAACATGGACTTTAGGAATACCGGAAAGAAAGAAAATTGAAGCATTTGAAATGTGGTGCTAGAGAAGAATGATGAAAATTATGTGGACAGACAAAGTAAGAAATGAACGAGTTTTGGAAATGACGGGTGAGGAAAGAAGTTTGTGGAAGAAGCTTACAGAAAGAAGAGACAGGCTGGTAGGTCATATTTTGACACATGCAGGATTGGTTAATTTGTTAGTGGAGGGAACAGTGGAAGGTAAGAACTGTAGAGGAAGACAGAGATTAGAATATATGAAGCAGATAATTGAGATCGTGGGTTGTAAGGGTATGTAGAGATGAAGAGGTTAGCACAAGATAGGAAGGGATGGAGGATTGCATCAGACCAGTCGAAAGACTGACGATAGCATAAAATGGGCTATACCAAAGACACGGAAGAGATCGTAGGGCAGAACAATAAGCATTTCTAGCTCTTTACATTTATTAAAGCCTTCCATAGGAAGAATATACTTACAAAGACTAGAATATTTACTGCATTGTTAAGCCCAATATTAATTACATCTTGTAACGTTCTGACCTCATTAGCTAAATAAAAAGTAATTAATCTAATTATTTTATTATTTTTTATCATGAAGGTAGAACTTTAGTGAATATTTTGTATGATAAATTATCAGTGTTTTATTAAAATTAATAAGACATTTTTATACAACAACAATTAATTAAAATCAATCAACTGTCCTTCTGTGAGCGCCAGGGTATTTTACATAATACACAAAATTAAACAGTGAAATATTCAATATTTTAAGTGTTCACTTGTCAAATGATTGCTCCGGGCAATGAGAGTTCTTATCCTCAGGGTCGTAGCTGGACAAAGCTATGAACTTACACTTGTAGCTAGCACAATGTCCTTCATATGGCGATATATAATTACCGAATTTGATGTCGGCCACACACATTGGATGGAGTTTTCTGTTCTGCTACGGACCAGTGTGCACAGTTCCTCAGGACGTCCTTTGCCTGAGCACATCTGCTCAAACAAAATAGCTGATGTCCCGTTCCAAGCAGCACAGTCCCATTAGCGCACAGGCAGTGCACATCGACCGATCTCGAATGCCCGCCAGCACCGAATAGAACTTCTGTCCTCTGGATCGTCGTGCCACATGAAAAAAAAAATCCGCAGATCACCCTGTTCGTCTACCTGGCACGCACAAATCTCCCCTCCATTAGGCCCACACTCTTCTCCCCTCGCTAATTCTAGGAACCGGCCTGCTGGGATTCCTGACCAGCAGCTTAGCACCCACAAGCTAACTCAAATATTCTCCATTTAAAAAAATAAAATAGTTTATTAATGTAACTAGCGGTCACAAGGTACAATCTTTACTTACTTTTTCCGGCCATGACGTAGAGTCCTTCTCGATGCCACGGATTCAGTCTAACAAACAGACAGATATCCGTTTGTCCTCTAACTTTTTTCAGGTATGCTATTTTTTGCTTGCTTTTAATGGAAGTCATGGCGTTATTTTTTATATTGCAGTGCTTTGTAAGACCCTACGATTTCTGGTTAAAGTGACAGTTTGAACTTTGTCTTGGATGAGTTCATGATGGGAATAGTGTGCTTGGTGAAAGAATCTATCGATTTGTTCTTGATGTAGTCTGTGAGCATTTGAATGGCATAAGTCGTGGTATATTAGTGTATTTGACTTGCACCGCAGGCCGTTAGCTATGTAATGTCAACTGAATTAATTAATTTATTTCATATGGTCTATTATTAATATGCATGACAATACACGCAAAGGAATTGAATAATTTAAACGACAAGTAGGATAGATAATCAACTGCATCACAAAAAAAAAAAAAAAAAAAAAAAAAAAATCTTAGCTCAAAACATTACCAATTTTATTCAAATAGTTTAATTTAACTCGATCCTTTTACTCCAACAAAGTATTATAAACTTAAAAATAAATACGAAACGTCTGAATGATTGAGGGGTGTGGTATTGGTATTTAACTGTTCTTTTGGACAATTCTGTGAGTGTATGTGTGAAGCAACTTTACCACTGGTGTCAGAGGTTCACAGCAGGCAAAGAATTGGTTCCTTAATGTTGTTTTTTTCGTCGACCGTCTGTCACAAGCAACATGCTCGGCTACATGAAGTCTTCGCGACGTGGCGAGCCATCGGTTCATAATGCCGAACCAACAATTCGTACTATCAGAACAGAGGTGAAGTGGCGCCTCACCTCCCCGGTAATCTTGCCTCGTGGAGTTCCGGTGAGCTCTTCACTTCTTTTTCCCTTCAGCTTTACCGCTGAGAATCATTGGCTCTTCCAGAATTCGTCATTCATCAATTACATATAAACATTACTATCCGTTATTACAAAATCTCCTGATTGGACCTTGATTCTCCCTAACATTGCTTAATCGATAGATAACTCCAACCGCTTATATAAAGGATTCGTGCACTTTCTGCTTTCATTTTTAGCACTTCGGCAGGAATTCACATTCCTCGCCAGCCTTGGGTCCAGCATACAATCCCTTTGGCGTCGGCTGATAAGTACGCATGAGGCTTTTACTGATTAACCACGACTTATGGGATACTACAGCTATTATTCGTAGGAACTTACTCTGAATAACTTGTAATCTCCTACTATCTTTAACTGATACTAAATAACTATGGTCTGTTTAGCAAGGCCAGCCTAATCACTTCGGTGTAGATCTTAACTTAAGTCCTGATACTAAGTTTTGTTTCCCTTTGAGGAGGGAATGCAATTTATAAAGTTGATTTGTACCTATATCTGTCTAACAGCCCTGGGTAAGCCACTTATATACGATGCTTAGCGCCAAGTTGTGAAGACAGTACCAAAGACGAGTTCCACAGTGAGCCGGCCTAATTTGTTAAAGACTTGTCGGCACGCAGTGGCGTAGCAATAGGATGGCAGGACGGGCAAAATGCCATGGAACCCCAGCCGGAAGGGGCCCCGAGAGGGCCTGCCAACCCTGTCAATAGCCCCCAGGGCAGTAATAGAGCTAAAAAATAAGGTCACCCGTAAATTGGGTGCCCCAGTTTACCCCCTCCCCCCAGCCCCTTAGATCCGGCTATGAAGGGTAAGGGGGGGGGGGGGCATCCGATAAATTTGCCACGGTCCTCAACGGTATAGCTACGTCGGCACCTCCCCATTCGAAAAACGAAAACTTTCAATGTTTTCAAACCAAATTTTTCTTTAAGGCTTGGTCTATAAAGTTCTCTGGTTCTGTAACTGTAGTGCTAGCAATCGCAACAATTAACTAACACAAGCTTCTCTCTTCCATAGCTCGAAACACCTATGCCAAAGGAAGGCTTCACAAACAAAAAGTTGATTGACTTTGCAAAACGACTTCGCGATATAAACCCCAAAAATTGACTTTACAACAAGAACAAAAGTTGTATCCACAAATTTACTTCACAACGTCGCACCAAAATTGCTTTTACAACACAAAAACTTTAGAAAGCGTAACAGAGAAATTGACTTCGCGATACAGAAACTCAACAAAGTGTAATCTGAAAATCAACTTTACAAAAAGCTCAAGAAAATATAATATGGAAATTCATGTAATGAGGCGCTGTTCCAGGGAAGTAGGCCAAACTGAAAAGGGACATGAACTTTGGATCAGACCCAGCTTATTATGGCAGGACGGTATTAAACACCACATCATGGATAGCAAAAACAAGCGTTTGAGAAGGTTCAAAGTATGGAAGCTATTTTTGTCTACAAAAATTACCGCAGAATATTCTCAGATACGATGCGATGAAGCAACCGTCAAAAAGAGAGACAGAAAACGTGTATAGAGTAGGACATTCGTTGGCAAATTGGTTTGGATAACCTGTAGTCTGTTTTTCACTACATTTTATGTTTTCTACCGTTCCATCCACATACAAATTTACGGATCCCGCGTGTAATTCTTACTCTTGTTAGATTCTTCCTTAAATGTTTTTCTTCATCCATCACTTCTATCTAAATCTTTTACTGTATCTGCCCACTTAATTTTAGGTTCGGTTGCTTCTATAGTAGTAGAATTTGAATGATTTAATTCACAATCTACTGTTTCCAAAGTCTACTCTTCTGTTCCATTGAGCCTTACGCTGCATACATACATTCAAAACAAAACAAAATCTGAAGCCTTGCGATAATTCTAATATGATATTGATATCAATCCTCCTTCAATCAACGGTTGGAAATTTAACGAAGCAAATAGAATTCTCTTACTTCTCATACGCATCTGATCATGCTGATACTTATTCTTTTTTTATTATCGTGTCTACACCACTTTAAGACCTTTTTGTGAGTACTGAGTTACTATCTTCATCCAACTCCGATTGCAGTAACTCGAAGTAATTACTATGCTGACAATTTCATGTTATGGGAGGTATCTACACTGAAGAGCCAAAGAAACTGCTATAGACATGCGTCTGCAAACACAGAGATGTGTAAACACTCAGAGTACGGCGCTGCGGTCGGCAACGCCTCTATAAGACAACAGGCGTCTGGCGCAGGTGTTAGATCGGTTATTGCTGCTACAATGGCAGGTTAACACGATTTAAGTGAGTTTAAACGTGGTATTATAGGCGGCGCAAGAGAGATGGGACACAGCATCTCCGAGGTTGCGATGAGGTGGGGATTCTCCCGTACGGCCATTTCACGAGTGCACCGTGAATATCGGGAATCCGGTAAAACATCAGATCTCCGACATCACTGCGGCCGGAAAAGATCCTGCAAGAACGAGATGAAGGATGACTAAAGAGAATCGTTCAACCATTCCGCAAATTGCTGCGGATTTCAGTGCTGAGCCATTAACAAGTTTCAGCGTGCGAACCATTCAACGAAACATCATCGATATGGGCTTTCGGAGCCGAAGGCCCACTCGTGTACCCTTGCTGAGTGCACGACACAAAGCTTTACGCCTTGCCTGGGCTCGTCATCACCGACATTGGACTGTTGATGATTGGAAATATATTGCCTGGTCTGATGAATCTCGTTTCCAATTATATCGAGCAGATGGACGTGCACGTGTATGGAGACAACCTCATGAATTCATGGACCCTGCATGTCAGCAGGGGACTGTTCAAGCTGGTGGAAGCGTGTGCAGTTGGTGTGACATGGGACCCCTGATACGTCTAGATACGACTCTGACAGGTGGCACGTACGTACGTATCCTGGCTGATCACCTGAATCCATTCACGCCCACTGTGCAATCCGACAGACTTGGGCAATTTCAGCAAGACAATGCGACACCCCATACGTCCAGAATTGTTGCAGAGTGGCTCCAGGAACACTGTTCTGAGTTTTAACACCCCCGCTGGACACTAAACTCCCCAGACATGAACTTTATTGAACATATCTGGGATGCCTCGCAACGTGCCGTTCAGAAGAGATCTCCACCCCACCGTACTCTTACGGATTTATATACAGCCCTGCAGGATGCTTGGTGTCAATTCCCTCCCGCACTACTTCAAACATAAATCGAGTCCATGCCACGTCGTGTAGCAGCACTTCTGCTTGCTTGCGGAGGCCCTACACGATATTAGGCAGGTGTACCAGTTTCTTTGGATCTTCACTGTTTAATAGCCTCACCCATTGAACTGTTTGCTTAAGGGGTTATGCCAAAACCTAACGACGATTGAATAGAAGTATATCTTTTAGATTAATGTAACTTTTTCCAGGTGTTGCTAAGTGGGCGATGACTTCTGGTTTTAAAGATTTCATCGTATCTGTTAACTCTCAACACGGTTACATCTGCCAAATAGCTAAACAGAGCATGAGCACAGCTGCTGTAGTGTTGTCTTAACAACGAGGGTAGCCGATTTATTTGTATTTGCAGTAGCGGCGGCAGCCAGTTAAAATAAATTCTTTTGTTTCCCGAATGAACGACCTGAATCACGTTACGAGGCTCTGTTGTGTAACATTCTGTACTGCAAGCGCCAAGAGATTACCGAAACCTGGTTGGACAAAGAATGCACGATCCTCAAGAAACCGATAACAGTTAATCAATGTAATCTTCGCGGGTGTCCAGCTGGCTGGTGTTGCATAAACACGTTTCCAGGCATGGACAGTCTATTTTTTTTTTTTACTTATGGCTTTACGCTTTGTCGAGGCCATTAGAGGAGAGATGGGACTGGGGACAAGGAACGGGAAGGAATTCGGCCATGGCCTTTCCAAGGAAGCATCCCAGCATTCACCTAGAGTGATTAGGGGAAACCATGAAAAATCCAAATCTGGATGCCCAGACGGGGATTCTAACCCGCTGTAACGATAGCGTTGCATCCCCGATCCCGAATAGATGAGAGTATCATCTAAAGTGGAATATCGCAGAAAGGCGAGGTAAAGACAAAGACGCTGGTTGGCTAGAACAATCACGTTAGAAGAAGTAGTGTGGTGATTGGCCGAGAGAGACGAGGAAACAAGAACGGCCAAGTTAGTGAGGGAGTCGGTAGGAAAAGTGTTCGGGAGTGGCCGGTCGTGCAAAGAATGTTCACCGTATTCAGTTAAGAGCCGCCCATGGTAGATATTTTACTGTACAGGAACGTTAAACATGAGTGCTGTGAAAACTGTGTTCGTTATGCTGACCTGCAATCTCAAATATAGTGAAGTCTGGTTCAACAATGATTGGGTATATCATGTCTGGTGCCGACATACTATGTTTGGTGATAGAATTAACTGTGAAATAAATGCAGTTTCCTGTGTTCGGCAAACGAGCTTTATTAATTATCACAATGTACAATCACATAATTATCACACCGCGTCCTCCCGAATGCGAGACCAGAACGTTAACCGCTCACCCCCCACGCTCGATATGGACGGTCGAGGCACTAACAGTAGGCTTATAACCATCAGAAACCCTGCGACATCTGATGAAAACAGCAGATACCGATGTCGAAACTTCGTGTTTTTACGGCATCATCCAGCTGAGCACCAGTGAAGATTACTCGTACATCGCATAAATATACAGGAAAAGTCTCCACTCATCTATGGTCAATCAAGACCATCTGCCAAGTGAAGAGTAGATCTACACAGCGGTTGACTAATTGTAAGATTATTATATGGAAAAATGAACTCAATTTATTGGACCATTTCTAAGATGTCTACACTTTGAGATACATGTCTGAAATAATCATCAGCCTTTTAATAGTTTAAAGACTTTGTTACCCCCATCAGGGCCCGCTCTAGCGGTTTTGCCGCCCCGGACAAATAGACAAATTGCCGCCCCTTAAGATTATGTAGAGTTATATATTTTTAAAAATTTAATTTTAATCGAATAAAATATTAAATTTTAATAAATTCATATATTCATAAATAATCTTATTGAATTTTGATTTAGAGGCACAAAATAGAGAAATTAATTATGAAATATCTGTACATAGCCACAAATTAACCATATTTTTTACATTTTTAAATGCTATTACAGATGGACATTATCACACAAACAATCTAAATGCCATTATTTTGAAAATAAAACGAGATTATATCAGATACGCTAAAATCACAAAAAAACTTTTTACTTACTTTCAGGTTGCGAATTTTTTATTACATCTTAAAATTTACTTCATCAGCAATTTCATACTCAATTGCCAAAATGGCTAAATCATTAAATTATCAATTTCTTGGTTTTCGTAAATGCTTACCAAGGCGTCGTATACATCTCCCAAATGAAATTTTAAAGGGTTTAGTGCCTCTATCCTCTCTATCCTACTCTCCCATCTAGTGTCACTCCATGTTTTCAAAGTTGAACCCTGAACATGCTTTAAAAGTATTGCCCATCGAAAAGTAAATGCCAAAAAGAATAAATATATTTTTTGGAGCATGTTGAAGAAATTAGCGGCTTCCAAGGATGCTTTTGCCATTAATAACAAGATTGAGAGAATGGCTACTACACGGAACATTGAATGCTCGCGAACTGTATTGTTTAATTCTAGATTGCACTCCTGCTTTATTGCCCCTCATATTGACCCGTTGTCAGTCCCTGTCCTCCGATATCCTGCAAATTTAAACACAAGTCATTAAGTTCTCCAACTATAATGTCAGACATTTGTTTTCTTGTGGATCTTTCGACTGGTAAGAAGCCTTAAAAGCTTTCATTAATTTTAATTTCAACATCAGGATTAAATTTATTGGTTGAAACATATCTGATTACAAGAGTAATTTGCTGTATCTTACTAAAGTCAGGAGTACAGTTTAAAACTATGGAAAATATTTGAAATTTTTTATTTCATTAATAACATGAGACTTTACGCTTTGATGCAGCAGATCTACTATCCCGGTTTGTATATTTTTCCCAAGATATTGAGCTTTAGTCTCTACTTTTTAGAGCACTCGGCGGACGTGATCTTCCATAATGGGATCGTATTCAGACAGTAACTCAACTATTTTTAAGAATTTACCGTTATTATGCTCAAACAACTTGTCACTTGTACCTTGAAAAACCAGTCAACTTTTACCAAGCATTTTGGTAATTGCAACAATTCTTAAAAGCACCTCATTCCAATGATTTATTTCGACATTAATAACTCTTTGAGTGGCAGGATCTACAGTTTTACAACAATTTAATCTTTTTTGCCTGAATATGATTTTTCGTAATTTCATGCTCTTTTAAAGTTACGTCGAGGTGCTTCCAATTTTTAAAACCCTCCTTTGGAGAGAACTAACTAAACAGCCGAAAATTTTGCAACAGAAGCAGTAAACGCAGTTTTGTGAAAGATAGTAACTAATCTCTTAATATTTGCTCTCTGTTGCTTAAAATTCGTGCATAATATTTTGCGCTAAAATGTAGATCTGTGTCATTGGAAGGAAATTTGTAATTATGCAATAGTTTAGGTGGACCTTGGCTTACTAAAAAACTTCTTACGGCGTCTCGTAAAATTCTTGGCCACAAAGTTTTAGAACGCCTTCTGTGAGTCTCACGTTGGTGTCAGTTCCAGTTGGTTTAGAATCTTTGTTCATTTGTTTGCTATTATTCTCTGACGATTCTGTACTTCTTTTGTATCTCGACCTGATATTGGATTCTAAGATTTGTTTTGGTAAACCATGAATACAGTAAATTTTTTTAACGCGCCAGATTGATTCTGCCTTTCCGCTTCCTTTCCCAACCTTCTTTTTTTTTGTACTGGTAACCAGATAATTTTTTTTGACCGCCAGACATTTTGGAAGAGCACGCACGTAACTCAAACAATGTACACTATAAAATAATATAAAAAGTAAATATTTATCCTTGTTCTAAATAAGCTAAAACCATAACTAAGATAAATTATTCTCGGTCGATATAAAAAAATATTTATGCACAACACAAAATATTTTCCATACCCTGTGAACATAAAGAAAGTCTAGTGTTACTACACAGTCAAAGCGTATTCGCGGAGGATACTATCCGTACATTTGCTGCAAATACAGAAACCGTGTATACAGAATTGCAATTTCTATAGGCTTAAACGGAATACGTTCCAAGTTCACAAACAAACAAACAAAAAATGATGTTGTGGAGTGATTGTCGTGCAATGCACTTATTAAACCAACTGACAAAGTTATTGACATTCACTAAAATAGTTAATGAATTTCTTTTTGTTGAGACGATTTACAAATGCAGCAGAGTATCTGTAAACTGCATTCGTATATATAATAAGCATCATGGGTTATTATATATTAGCAGTTAACATTCTAAATTGAATATACTAATGGTTTGTGAAGTAACTAATCGGTAATCAGCAGCTGGTAATATTATTTTTTTATTAATGATTGTAAGTACTGTCCCACACCCACTAAACTACAGTATTTTCACAAGTGATCAAAGCTAGCGTATGTAATTTAACCCAACCATAACACTTACAATGCCTGTATCAAATATGTACAACAAATCTGTGAGGCTCGGATTACGAGAAGAAATTATTATGCAAGTTATTCCACAACGATTTCCAATAACTAAGATCCATATTGATTTGGTTTATCAATTCAATAAAATAAATACTCAGCATCTCCCGCCAAGCACTATCGATTCCATGTATTAGAGCCTAGCTGCAATTGCGAAAAACACTCCTTTTCACCGCGTCTAGTAACTTGTGGGCAGTATAACGTCGGAATCAGTGCAGGTAGCCGAGGACAGGTGTAACAGCCTCCACCTACCGCGCTTCGCTTCTGTTGTGCGCTTTTGTCGTTGTGCGCTTATGTCGTTGTGCGCTTTTGTCGTTGTGCGCTTATGTCGTTGTGCGCTTATATCTTATATCCAACTAAATAACAGTTTAATCATAGATGTACTTACCTTTAGAAATTATGAAATCCTGAAGTAAATTTTATGAACTTCCTCTTATCACTAATAACGTGATAGTAAGACTAATGCTGTTGTGTAATGTAACAACTTTTATAATTAGCAATAATAAGCAAGTTGAGACAACAAAAGTCGAAACAGCGTTCTACTCTCGTGCTAAGGCCCAATTTACACAGAAGAGACGTGGCGCGGACTTCGGGCTGAGACATGGCGCGGACGCGGCGCATTTTGAAGTTGCTCCTATGGCGGAATTCACACAGAGGCGGCTGGGAAACGGCGCGCCCCTTTGAGGTCCGCGCCCCGTCTCTTCGAAGTCTCTAGGGGCGCACCCAAATAGCTAAGAACTGTAAGTTTTTAACGAACGAAAAATTCGGTATGTGAATTTTTTTTATTAATTGGGTATTTAACACATTAATACTATTAATATTTTTCTCACACTTACAGCCCAAATGGCGCCCCTAAATTTTAGCGCCCCGGGCAAATGCCCGGCTTGCCCCCCCCTAGAGCGGGCCCTGCCCCCATTCGATTTCTCGAAACGCTTGCGGTATTCCTGGTTAACCTTCACTGTATGATCGGCTTTCAGCTTCCTTAAGATTCTGTTGAAGTAGTAAGTCGATGATCTTCTTGACTTGATCCACTCGTTATTCATTGTGTTTTTTCGTGGTCTTTCTGCCCTATACCTTCCTTTCTCTGATACTGTTCTCTAAATCTTCCCCGCCGCTTCTTACAATATGCCCAAAGAAATGGAGGTTTCTCTGACTGACGTGGTGAGAAAAACGTTTGGAGATATTAAGTTGCTGGATCATGGACACATTGGCCCTCCTTTCAATCCAAGATACACGCAATCTTCTATGCCACATTCAAAGTTGCTCCGATTATTGTTAGAGTTCAGGAATCACAATCGTAGGGGAAAATGTTGCTAGACACAGACCACGATCCGTCCTTAAGCGAATCAGTTCACTGAATAACTGTTGCTTCTGACTGGAACTAGCTGTACATTTCGTGAGAAAGCCTGCTACCACTGTCGTCACCATTTCGTAGCCTCGTAGGGTCAGTGATGTACTAGGGCTGCCTGCCATTTGACTTCCGACAATTCTCTTCACAATCAATAGACTCGAAAGTTAAGGAAAATCATTGGCCCACCGAAAGAATGGTGATATATCAAACAACAATCATTCAAAAAGTGAGATACATAAACAATAGTCAACGGTGGTTCTAAATAAATTACAGTACCTCTCTTTAAAATGGCTCATATCATCAAAGAATCGCACTGAACGGTGCTTTTCAGACACTAGCAGCATTCGACGATGTACAGCCTGCGAAGGCAAAGGGAAGGACCTTGGGGCAACAGACCATAATAACAGATATCACTGTTATAAAAATCTATATGTAGGTCCTTCTATTCTCACACATTCACAGTGGTAAAGGTGTTAATCCTCCACAGACATATCCAGAGAGAGGCGTGTGGCCATTATCTTAATGATCTACCACCATTTTTCAATAATGTATTATCATAATTTTCCATCAGTTGCTGCCATCTGACCGATTGTGAGCATAAAAAGAAAGTATCGTAGAGCATGCCCGTCACCAAGAGAACGATGCTAACGTGAAAGGCCATAACACTTCGCAAAAATCTCCCACAGAATGTTAAATGCGCTGGTTTACCGTTACTGTACTGAGAGTGTGTGTGTTTTCAGCGTAATGTGCTATGGATGATAGATGGAATACGGAGAGCCAAATCTTCACAGCGGACCGGCGAATCTAATAAACAGTGGCATATGTCCTCACTGTATATGCATTGCGCAGACGTTTGGGATTTAACCCAGAACAGGAATAGTCGACCACCACATCTCCTCTTGTGATAGCCAAGTACTAAATGTTGAAAATTTCTTCCATTACCAGTGCTCGAGAGCGTAACACCACCATCGTTCCCAAACCGAGCAACCGAGGTTTGCACTAGCATTATTTTAAATATATCGGAACTGAAAATCGGGTGAAACGGTATCGGTTCATAAGAAAAGGGCGGAGAAGACTGAATGGAGAATGCAGGCTTCTTAGCTATGCTTAAGATTGTGTGATAACTGTTGTGGGACTAGTGTAGCATAATAGACATTAACGGCGCGAAGAGTGTACATCTGCAATATGATTTCAGAATTATATTTTAATGGCTCTTCAGCCATCCTTCGCCTCCCCAAAATGAGTTTTTTGTCTGTAGAAAAGAAAGCGGGAAAAATTCTAGAACACTTCAGTGATTAACATTCTAGGTAAAAAATATAGGTCCTCGTAGATTAGGAGTTTACCACGGTGGCGTATTTTGTAGCCAGTAGAAACTCCGTGAAAACATTTCACAAAAAAAAAAAATTGTCCATAACACAAATTACATGATTCGCAGACAGATAATAACACTTAAAAGCTTCCCCATTGGAATAAGTTCTCCCGTAAGACGCCGGTATGGAAACTCCATCAACTACATACACTACCACGTATCCAAACAACCAACAAACAGGTATCCTAGCACTAAAAGTCGTAAGGCTACGATTTAGGACTGTTGATAATATATCGATACTATTTTCTGAAAATATCGATATTTAGAGTGATATTTTTAGGACGATATTTCGATACTGAAATCTGGATATTGCCTTCGATATTTTTTTAAATATGTTATTAATTTTCGTTTGCTCTCAATGACACTATGTCCCTCAATTTTCTGATACACATAGAGATCAGCAAGCTTAAGTAAATCTTACTACGTTACTCTAATTATGTACCAAGTCATATGATGACAACAGTGAAGGTAAGGCATCGCTCGCCCAGCACGAATCGAACACGAGCCCATTGAAATGAGCATGCATACTGTCCAGGGAACTACAGTGTGTTAGCAGGAATAGTGGAAAGTGTAAATAACAAATAGTTGCTAATTAGAGAGCAAGAAAAGTAAGACAACTCGGAATAAGCTATCAACATACGAAACCAAACGAAATGCCACAAAAAAATCTTTAAAAAAAAGTTATGTAACTTGGCCATAATGCATTCTATGATAGCTAAACTTCTACCTAACTAAATGCCTCAACTGTATTGTTTATCAATCTTAAAAATACACAAAATAAGATTTGCCTCGAATCTATTTCGAGTTTTATAAATTTTACTGATTTTTAGAAAATTATGACTCGCATAATTTTTAAGAAAAATCAAGAATCATCAACACCAAGAGAAACCATTCGAAAGTGAAAAATCTGACTAAGAACAAAATCACACGCCTATTTATCAGTGGACAGCCTAATTTTTACAAGGTTTGATTTTATGAAAGTGCATTTATGAAAGTATCGATATATCGATACATCGATACTTTTTCCGATATATTGACAGCCGATTTTAATACTTTTTAAAATATCGATATACCGACAATCGGGGTGCCGACACGACACTCAAGGGACTAGGGTCGGAGTGGCAACAATGAGGAAGCCAAATACGAGTAATGTTCGAATGGACGGCCCCGGATCGGAAAAATTCCTAGATCCGTCACTAGCAGTCACCGTGGATTAGAAACTAAAAGCAAAAGTACCGTAGCTGAATATTATTAACCCATTCAATTAAATATTTTAGTTTTATTCTTATATCACCAACCGAAGGATTGAGCCGGTGGCGGTTGTATCTCCAGTATCTATTAACTAAAAGTGATTCTTATAAGCAAGTGTTTACTATTAACTGTTACGAGAATGAAACATTCAATTTCGGGTAACAAGAAAATGGCAGTGGTGATCCATGATTAATACACCAAACTGATATGGGACATGAGACATAAGCTGATATTGAGAGTAATAGCAAGAATGGAACATGGAAAGAAATACTAGTTGATTCTCAAAAACTATTCACGGTTTCTAAATACAATGACTTCCTTTGCAGGCAAAAAATTGGATGATTTGATAAAGTTTGGTGTATCCTACAGCTTTAAATGTTCTATTTGAGTTGAACAAATATTATCATCATTATTACGAACCACTAATGACAAATGACTCGGAAATGAAAGATAAGTATTTTACTTTCACCTGATAATTTAGCCTAACCGTGTTTAGTTATTTTCAGCGGAGGACATTTGACGTAAAAGTCAGGGCTACATTCGAACTTCATCAGATTCTGGCAGTGTGCCATCTGCAGCATATATGTCGTCTCTGTAAAAAACAAGCGGAAAATTAAATGATCTCAGTAATGTGACCAAATTTAATTCAAGTTTAGACCTGGCAATAAGGTCATATTTCTTCTTCAGAATTATAGTAAATTTTGTTGTTTGCTGTAATATGGAGGAAGACATATATCATTATTCTTCCTCCTATTTGTAATCATTAGAAACATTTTGTCCCCTAATATCATTTTAAGATGTTTTACAATATCGTTTAATATTCCAAGTTCTTGAAGAAAGTTCAAAAACATTAACTTAATTACGTCTTTCAATTTAAAACAATCCTAATAATGATACACCTATTCTCACCGGTTTTAAGTTACTATGCAGAATCAAAACCAGATTTTGTTTTTATCCTAGCAGTACCTACTGCCCACAAATCCTACTCCCACGTCCACGAAGATGAAAACCGCTGAGCCTCCAGGCAATGAGCGCCTTAAAAAATAGGGTTTTTGACTCGGGGAAAGGGGAGTCCAAACAAAAACCTAGGTCATTGCGGTTGGAGCACTCCATCTAAATAGAATAACACAGAAGTTGAATATAGTCTCATGGTCACGATACTGGCAAAGGAAAATGTATTTCTAGTGCAATTAACATAGGTACAATGAACATAAGGGGAAGTTTTATGTAAAAACAAGTTTCGTTAATTTAATTGTGATGGAGTGCTTGTTCTGGTGAGGATTTCTCTACACATCCATTTTCCTCTTTCCTTTCCCCGCCCACTTTTGTCCTCTACTAATTTAAACTTTAATTTCTTTTAGCATTTTTGGTAAATTATTCATCATTTCTATTGGTAATTTATTCTAATGCCTGCCCTCTTACCTATGAAAAAAATCTTCCCAGATTTGTATGCCTGAAATCGAATGCCAGTTTATGGACAAGCAGGGCCACATTTAAACATAGCTACCTAGGCTGTAGCCTAGGGGCCCACACCACAAAGAGGGGTCCCGCGCCACAACCCCCGGGCCCCCGCCTGGGCCAGTAGTAAAGTTGAAAAAAAAGGTCACCCATAAATTTCTTGGGGTGATTTTCGAATTTAAGCCCTGGTCGGAGGCCGACATGAGGGCCCGTACCACATGTATAGCCTAGGGGCCCACAAAGCCTAAATGAAGCCCTGTGGACAAGATCATCTTTTCCTTTTCATGCACCTATCCTAATTCTTCCAACAATATCTGTCCATACTCATCACCAATATATGCCTTGTACACTCCCATTAGTTAGAAACCCACAATTTGGGTTGGAGTTGGAGGGCATGCAAATAAGAGCAGCTAGATTTATTTGTGTAAATTATCCCAGGATGCAGTCAACAATTGATACGATACACAAGTTTGGATTGAGAGCCACTGGAAGACAGGAGGAGGGTGACAAGAGTACTGGGACTGCACAAAGCATATATTGATGACGGGGTTTGGAAGGATATTGGTCGTAGAATCACGAATAGAGCTTGGAAGAGAAAATATGACCATTACCACAAGCTGGCACTCAATTTTATGCATTAGGGAGTGGGAAAATTTTCTTTTGTCAGTAAGGGTGTCAAGGATTATGTCGCGCTACTGATGTTATAATTATATAATTAATAACTCAGTTCTTACGCTTTTAACAAATTAACATTTATTGTTCCCAATTCTTATTCTTCTAGGAACTACATCGGTCTTAAAGTATCCGAAGAATGCAAAGTTCTTAAGCAGTGAACTGGTAACAAAGCAACTGTTCGGTCTATACGTCGCTAAACCTCTAGCTATCTCTTGATTTCCTTATCGCCATGGCAACTTACATTTCCTTGCTAAAGGAGTAAATATATCATTTTTGTTTAATTTCATTTCACAAAAATATGATTTTCTTATGAAATTATCCTGTTCTGTCACATGCCTCCTCAAGTTCACCATGTCTTTGCTTAAAAGACATTGGTAAACTTAAGAAAATAACCTTGCATCCAGCGATACTCTTTCCTCTGTTCCTATTAGAATTTTTTACAAAACATTTTACAAAATATTCTCTTCTTAATACTAACAATATACAGAAATGAACTAAAAAAAACATGTATTGTCTTAATGAAAACATATATACATACAGCATTCTAGCTTAACACCACACAAATGCAAGTCCTGTCACGGTCGCCATGTCGCGCTACTGAGTTATATAATTATATAATTAATAACTCAGTTCTTACGCTTTTAACAAATTAACATTTATTGTTCCCAATTCTTATTCTTCTAGGAACTACATCGGTCTTAAAGTATCCGAAGAATCCAAAGTTCTTAAGCAGTGAACTGGTAACAAAGCAACTGTTCGGTCTATACGTCGCTAAACCTCTAGCTATCTCTTGATTTCCTTATCGCCATGGCAACTTACATTTCCTTGCTAAAGGAGTAAATATATCATTTTTGTTTAATTTCATTTCACAAAAATATGATTTTCTTATGAAATTATCCTGTTCTGTCACAATTAGAAAAAATTACCTAGCAAAGTGATAAATAGTTTACCAATAGCGCTGAAGGAATTTAAAATTAATAAATTGCAAAAGTAGATAGGGGAGAAAGTTAGCACTCAAATTATGTAAGATAATTAAATTTTTTTAAAAAAGATATAATTAGATGACTAATGGAATTGTCACTGGAGCACCCTCCTCCTGTATTCCAATTAATCTCTTTTCAGCTCCTTTATCATATCAATTACAGATTATGTTCTGTAGTAATTCCGAGATACAAATCTAGCACTCCTTCTTTGCGCCCTTTCCAACTCCTTTATTTGTAACTAAAAATGTGGGTGCCCTACTACACTACCATATTCAAGAAAATGCCTGACAAAAGTTTTGTGACATTAGAATTAGACTAAAGAAAAGCAAGTGTGCTTGTCATTCCAAAAACTAAGAACCGTTATAGAGGTACAATGGATATCAATATAAATATACTCCTATGAAGTGAGGTAAAACAGAAAAATAGAGCAAAAGCTGGAATAACAATTCAGATACACAGGAAACTAAGAAGTGTGGTACATTCATGAAAAATATGGGATAGATGAAAAATTTTATTGCATGCTCTTGATGTATTGGTGGGTTTGGAATGAAATACATAACATGAATTACATTGAAAGATTGATTGTTTGGTTCATTTAATATGGTCACCACTCCATTGATGCTGAAAATAACTTGGAACTATTAGGTTGTTTGAAAATAATGTACTTGATAATCACTTGAATAAATAATCCAAAAATGTATAGTCACTAAGTTTATTGTTATTATTTTCTTTACGTCTTGATGCAAAGAACCACCATTGCAGGTATTTAATAACTGAATCGAACTTCAACCCTATTTGAAAGCTGCAAATTTATTTAAAAGAAAAGGATTTAATATTGTTTTTATATATATTGGCAACACATTTCACATCTCTGTGATTCTTTTATGGAACAAGAGTAATAAATAAATCCAGAATCTAAAGTACCTAGCACCCACGGTGCAGCAGAAAATGATCAGTACTTTTGTACCTACCTAAGTGTCGCTTCTATATATGTTGGTAGGGATCTCAAGTTTTTGCCCCTCGTGGAAAAATCATAGATCCTTCATTTGCTGGGGAAGTGAATAATCTCAATGCTCCTTTAGCTTCTTAGAAGAGTATTGCTGAAGAAAAAAACATTTACTTATTTCCACTGTGGGGAATGATTATTATTATTATTCGTTTCGGTTTTAAAAAGTACTTTCCTAAATATAGGCATCTGATCCTAAAAAAGTTGTGTTTTCTTGAGGAATGCTGATGTTATTATTGTTTCATTGCTCTTGAAGTCAATCTTATCCCTGTTATCAGATATAATTTTAATTTCTAAATATCATAATTTTCTTAGTTCCTGTTCCACAAGTGAGCCTATTCTCAGTTTAGTCTGCTGTTTTAATTATCCTCTCTACAAGCTTTGTCCTGCTTTGTCTGATACTTACTTTTAGTCAAAATTTCTCTCTTGTACGAATATCCTCAATGATATATGTTATTGAGTCAATATCCTCAATAAATTACAGCAAACTGGTGTTTCTTCTTAAATGCTCGGATTCTTTATTTCCTTTCCTTAATTGATTCATCTGTATGAAATACAAGAGCTGGTTGTAAAGAAGTCTATTGATGCTCAAAAATCCAACAATATCCACAAATAGCTTTGGAATTGATCTGCTTTATAAAGTCTTGCAGTAAATAATCTTTAAAATATAATTATTTGTAGAATTTACTTTCGCCTACAATGCTGATAATGCTTTTATTAAGCCAACTATTGGTCCTGACCAAAACTAAAGGGGATCATATGCATTTCACTATGATTGTGGCATGAATATTGAATAAAGGGAATTAAGGCTGTTCAATCAATTGTGTTAACTAATGAGTTACTAGAGTTCAACTTAAATTAGGATTAAACTGAAAAAATAATGACCTAGAATCTATAAAGCTTGTTGACAAACACATGCCTGGTCACACCCACCACTTGTAAACAAAATGAATGCACTTTTATATGGTTATTCCCATATATATTTATGTCACATCAGAGCACAATGTATGAGAAGACTAATGGAGAGAGAACTCCACGACCAAGCAAAAATTATATTTTTTGCATTTGGGAGTGAGAAAATTTTATTTTCTGGGTAAGCGTGTCAGGGATTGGAAAAATTGCCATGAGTGGCGATGGATAATTTACCATAATTGCTGAAGAAATTTGAAATTAAAATTCTTAAATGGCAAAAGTAGATAGTTGGGGGAATTTCACACCCAAACAGCAAAAACTACTGTAAGTAATAAGAAATGGCTAAATTGCCACCAAAGCATGCACTCCATTCCAATTAAATTCCATTTAAAAAAAATTCAGTTTCAGAATGGACTGCCATATGGAGGCCATAGGAATGAGTCAGGGTATGAAATGATTATTTGATAATTTTGTTTTATATGTTGGCTGTAAGTAAAAATAAATTACGCTCTATAGGTGTATTATGCCTATAATATGCTGTATGTGGTTCCATCAGTGGCAGGGGCGTAGCTACTATGGGGCTAGGCGGTGCAGTGCACCGGGGCCCTCACGCTCAGGGGGCCCCCAAGCATACCTCAAGGGGCCCCTAAGCGAACCTCTAGGATGGCCCACGAGCCTTCATGGCATACTGGCGACCTTTTTTTTTAGCTCTACCGTCGTCTAAGGGGCCCCTGAGAACACAGGAGCCCCTCACTAAGGGCCGTCGCTGCTCAGGGTGGCCCCAACCACTGCTCAGGGTCCCCTAAAGAACAATTCAAGGGCCCCCATCCTCAGTTCAGGGGGGCCCCTACCAGCACACAAAGCAAAAAAAAAGGTCGCCCGTCTAGCCTGAGGGCCCAAAATAAATTTTTTGCACCGCCTTGTTGACCTAGCTACGCCACTGATCAGTGGAGTTCAGATAGGCATTATGAGAATTGGTATATGCAACAACTGCATACTGTATTGATAGAAATCTGCATGTGACTACCCATTCTTATGGAAATATAGCTAGTTCTGAGTGCAATTTGGTACCGATTTTAATATTTCTGGGAATTTGACTGAGCTGCTACACACTTCTCCAAATAATATCCAACCTTTACTTTCTACGACACAGGTGCAGGGCTCTGGTGAGCTGTCAACATGCTTGCAGATCAAGCTGTACAAAGCCCACGACACTCAACACTGCGAGTGGGGCAGCCGCCTGCACTGCATCGAGTTAGACTGCACGTCAACAGAGGGACCCGAGGGTGTCCGTGTTAACCGCGAGACCTACAGGCAAGTGTCCACAGATTCAAGCACCTGCCTGAGGTTAGCACAAGACTGTTCACCTACATGACACACTGCTGTCTCACACGTGTGGTTCCTCTCTGAGTAGTCCCACGACTGTGACTGAAACAAGCACAACGCAATGAATGTACACCATTCACATTTTCATGCAATTCTGTACCTCTGCAATTCCTGCTTTTACCTGTATGTATTCCCATTGCTGTAATATTTCTGCTGTATTTTAGTTATCAAAAGCTATAACAATCTACAATATTATCAGCAAGGGCTTATTTACAACTAGAACAGCTTTCAGATCTTACAATAATGTTATTAAAAATTTCCTTAACAAGTATAAACAAACAGGCAGGCACTGAAAAGCCTGTTAAACAAGTAATATCAAACTTAATTCTGAAGAGCAATACAACTTTAACGAAGTGCAGCACCAAATTACATAACAAAGATTTGATAATGTAAGCATTCCATAAAAACATGCTCCAGAAAATGAAAGTATAAATGGATATATTTCAGTCTGATTTAAACTCTTAAAGAGCTTAAGAAAGTCTGCAGTTTTATTAGTTACTTCTAGTTATTAGTAGTTTGAGTTCCATCAGTAAGGTTTTCATTCTAATAGAGAAACAACAGTCTTCCTTGGGAATGGCGACTAATATGCTGCACAATATGATTTTCTAAAAACTGAACAAATCAAATGATTAATTGTCAGACTCTGAATATAAATCTATCAGTTATAGAAGAGAGATTCTCAGACAGTTGCCCTGACGTGTGAGACGAAAAATTGCATGCTACTTTTATGTTTGTCAAATGTTACTGAGGTGTTATTTCTAATTTTTTTATATTTTAAGAGGTTTATGTACTTAATACAGCATCAGTGCACAGCTTAGACACATTATTTGAAGTAAATTTGTTTTATTGTTTCATGTGTTTGCCAAAATGCTGTATGGGAATATGAATTGCAGAGGGTTACTCAACTACGTTTTATAAAATAATATACACAGGATTGTCACTTAATTTCTTAGAACATATTATTTTGGATGCTCAACTTATTTATATTTTTTAAATGAAATTAATAAATCAAATATAATATGCAGTTGCTTATGACTGTTGTTCATAATTTACTTGCTGGAAAAATTCAAAAGTGTGAAATTAATAATCAGTAACTTTAATTTATAATTTTATTCATAAGAAGCAACAGTTAATTTTTAAGTTGACGATGGTCAAGTGATTAAAGACCAGATTTTAAATAGTGTTAAAAGCTTCCACTATTTGTATTGTTAAGAAGAAAATTAACAGTAAAAATATAATCATTGACGCGGCTAGAAACCCGAGAAGTTTTTATAAAGCATTGCCGCCGCGAGAACGTACATAGTTATCTAACATTAAGGATGTTTTAATGAGGATTATTATGACTGTAGGAGAACAATAAATAAATCAATTAGAAATTTTTATGGTTATTTTAGTATAAGGATGGGAAGTTACTGATAAGGAAGGGGAAGGAGTTAATGAAGAGAAAAAAAAACTGGAAATATTAAGCCTATTGTTCAATAAGATCTTAAGATAGTGTTTTGCAAAGGCAAAAGCAGGGGTTTTTCAGTGCAAGTTAGTAGACTATGAAGATAGAAACAGATTCTGAGTATATAAGGTTGAAAAAGAGTAATGGCCAGGTATGAACAGCATTACCATACATGCGTGAGAGAAATATTATTTTCACTGAGTAAAGACATGTTATATATTAGAAGATTGAAAATGTGTTACAACAGTATCTGTTCAAAAAAGAAAGAAAATGAATGCAAGTTCAGAACTATAGATGATCAGCCTAACCTCAGTGATAAGCATATTGATATAGAGCTTAATATCCAGACACATCTGGAATGCTTGTGTGGAAGAAAATGATATGTACAACATAAAAAATTGTTTGGGGAAGGTTTCTCATGCAAGTCTCAGTTAGTGAACAATTTTCTAGCTATTTCAAAAGAAATGAAAAAATATACCATGTGAACAGTGTGGCATGGGATATTTCCAAGAAATTAGACAGAGCGAGCCTAACAGTGGTTGCAAGTAACGTTAAAAACCATCACAGTGGATCAAAAAGTTACTTGCTGGTTGGAAGAACTATTAAGATGTGGAGAGCAAAGATATAAGATGGGAAACATAGCATCAAAAGTGAGAACATGAGTGCCACAGGGTAGTGAAGTATGATATTCTAATAAGTAATGTTATGAATAATTCTGATACTGGTGCCATTAGCATAATTACATAAATGTTCTGTAATATGATGAGAATGAGAGAGAATTCTGAACAAATATGGAGAAGAAAGAACATAGCCTTTCCTGGTGTATAAAACATCTTTGGACCTCCCACTCGAGAAATACATCTCCATTGCAAAATAATATTTAATTTAGTTACAGAACGTTAACATATAATTGATTTAAATGTCAGAAATGGTCAGCTTATTAGATATACATACAAAAAAAAAAGGAATTGTATGAAGATATTGTGAAGGGGGAACTAATTTTTGAAAGCATTGCATTTTTTCCTGCTCCATTGTTGCTGAGATTGGGTTTTATGTTTAATAATTCAGTTGGACAGGACACTTTGGGGAGATGGTAGGGAAAAGTTTTTTTTCAGAGTGGAAAATAAGGAACGCTCCAGGGAAGTAGAAAATTGGACTACAAAACCATTGTTAGGCTTTTGATTGAGAATGGTGGAATAGTGTGGGGTTCACTTTTTGGTTATAAAGTAATGGAATTTAAAGACGTAAAAAAAAAGGACAGCTAAATTTGTTTGAAGAAATTATTGCAGAACACAATCGGTAACTAACATGATGGATAGGCAAAGAAGTAGGAACATTAAGTGGAAGGTAAGAGAAGATCATGTCCACAAATTGCCCCTGGGCATGCAGGAGTGACAAAATTTTCATTTGTATGAGATAAGAGGGCTAGGAAGAGTAATCAGTTGTCAAGGAAATTAAATAATAGCTTATCTCAAACTGAGAAAGAATTTAAGGACAAATTTTCAATTTATGTCAGAATAATTTTTATATAAGTGCAGTTTATTATAGGATGCCCGATTTGGATGTTACCTTTTCTTTAAAAAAAAAAAAAAAAAAAAAAAAAAAAAAAAAAAAAAAAAAAAAAAAAAAAAAAAAACATAGGTAAATAATAAATACCTCCTTGACCAGTGAATTTAAATCTATGGAAACACAGATTCACATCTAGAGGTTTGCACACCTTACGCAACATAAAATAAAATAAAAACTGGAAGAATAGTTATAGCCTATATATATAAACAACACACCAATATCTACTTTTTCTTATTTTAGCTATCCTGTCATCCCAATCCAAGTACAAAGATGGGAGTAATATCCCACAAGAGCCCACAGAAAAGGTCGGTGATAGCATGAAACACAATAACTGGAATATATTGATTGCTATATATTCTTCTAATTGATTTTTTCATTGTCATTATCCCTTCACTCCCTCCCGCAAGCATTTGTTGTAATACACAAGTTGCTTGCATTACTAAATCTAGCTCACCAGATTTCACTCACAACTAAAAATGTGTCAGAAAAATTGATAGTTTGTGTAGCTACTTTTCCCTATCATAACTGGTGCACTTTTGATCTTGTGAGTGTAGTCATTTTACTTTATTGACATATTTTGCACATCTCTGTCCTGCATGTTCTTAAAGTACAGCTCTCAAAAAATTTCTTTTGTGCTAATAGGGACTAAGTTGTATTCAACAAAAACCTTAATTTTATGATCAGTTAATCAGGAAGTCATCTCTGCTTTGTCAGAAACATTATTAAGATTTATCTTATGACTAACAGTATTAAAGCAAGAATTTTTAGAATTGATTGGGCTTTTTTAACTACATAAGAATTTATCATAAAATTATATGGCTTGATATGGAAATCATTGCATGTGTGCTATCAAGTAGCAACACAAGTAATACAACAAAGTGTTAAAGATGAAAAAATACACCTTTAGATTACTGAATTAGCCCTTTAGATTGCACCTCCCGAAAACAATTATACATAAAAATTTCTTGGGCCTTCCACCATGAGAGCATGTCACTATGATGTTACATTTTGATGCCTCTCACCTACTTCATCTACTGGTAAACCATTGGGTTCCTGAAGTAGTTGCCCTTATATAGCCTTTGCCAGTCAATGGTTTCAGCAGACATATTCACGTTCACCGAGCACCTTTCCATGCTGAATTGGTGGGTCAAGCAGCATGGTGGTGAGATGTGAATCCTGCTCAGTGTTATCTATCCTAGTGTATAGGCCATAGCCATCTGTGATTCAGTAAGTCTTCTGGCAGAGCTAATTTTTTTGCAATTTACATTCCAAATGAATGGATACAGTGGAGCCCAGGTCAACAGGGTCTGTATGAAAGACAAGAAGAAAGTAATACAACAAGAGGCTGAGTAACATGCCTTTATACCTTATGCTGGAGCAAATCCTGCAAAAATCGAAATACTGTTAGGCAAAGCCAGAATAAAGAGTTTCCTCCATCCACCAATCAAGTTAAAGGATTTATTACACAGTGCAAAGGATAATTTGGGTCTCAGACAGTCAGGTATATTTATTCTATACCTTGCAAACATGGGCAACAGTATATTGGACATATGGTACACTCCATTTTTCAGCACTGTATGCAAACCAGCCGAGTCATTGCACAGCATAGAGGGGGGACTCAGGACTTCAAGGTGACACAAATATTAGCATATGCAAATGGATACTGGGTCAGTGTGATTAAGAAGGCTATGGAGAGTCATCCCACAGAAGACTTTGTTAGCGAACTTATCACAGTTTGATACCTGTTTATTAGCCAACTAACAGAAATGAAACAGTCATTGAGAAAGAGAATGAACTTTGAACAACAAATGACCCCCTCAACAATGTGTATCCCCATCATGCCTCGCACCCGCCCTGCCCACATCTCCCCAACATGCTGTTGGTCCCACCACCGCAGCAAAGAAAGGAGCTCAATGCATGTAACTATGACATCAGTGGAACTGTCATGGACTATATAAGGGCAACTGCTCCAGGAACCAGAAAATGAAGTCGGAAAGTGGCTTTGAAACATTGCATCAAACTGACATGCTTTTATATAGTTGATGTACTGGGAAAGCCTCCATTCTTTCAAAAATTATATAATTTCAATGTAACAATCATACAAAGGCAAGAATAGTTAACAACTGTGGGATTACAATTAACAATCCACTGAAAGCAGGAGCACCATGTTACAGATGCAGGATTCTGTGTTTCTTATACTGTTGGATTAAGAGTCATATAAAGTACTAAAAACTTACTTGGGTTTCTTCAGATTTTTTTTAAGCCGTTTAAATTTATAATAATTCTTTACTATCCAGATTTACTTTAATTTATTCTATAAGTTTCTGTTGAAAAAAAATACCATGTTTTAATTGAAATCTGCGATACTTGCTTGTTTATAAGGCATTAAGAACTTCATGGATTAATCTATATCCTTGTGCTGCAGCTCTCAGTTCAGTCAAAGTAGATAGTGACTAGTCTGTACCTAGATGATAGTAATGTTACTTCAGTTTGCTTAGTATGCATAACTAACTTGAATCTTAATTTTAACTGGAGATCAAGAAATCTGCAATTAGAATGCTAGTTTTACAGGCCCTTAATATGACATCTACCTCTAACATGAAACTATTTGCATACCTGTAAATGCTACTTGATTCTCATCCTTTATTGAACTTTAGATTTAAATGGATGGACACTGCCTCTCCTGCTTCTGAAACAATAGTTATGGCACATCCAGAAAACTCTAGATTGTGTTAAGTTAGCAGCACATTATGAATGACATAACAAATGTTAATAATGAAATTAACCAAGTAGCTACCAAATGTTGTTTAAATTTATACACAACTTAAGCTCTGCTATACCAAAAATGCTCAGTTATTTTGATTCCATTACGGACTCAGGAAATTATAACATCAGTGGAACTAATATTATCATACAAATGTACATGTAATGAAACTGAGGGAAATGGAAATGGCTTTTAGGCAATATAAATGACAAAGGAAAGGGAAAATGACTCATCACTCACCAAAATTGAAGGCTGCGACGAGTAAAAAACATATATGACGGACACAAATATATACAATATTTCAGTTTTATACCTTATTCATGTTATAGGAAATGAGTCATGTGGTTCATAAGGTGTGCAAATGCCAAAGTTTATCATGAGTCATGTGATAAACTTCTGGGTGTGCACTTCCTGAACCACATGACTCATTTCCTATAACATGAATAAGGTTAAAACCAAAATATTGTACATGTTTGTGTTCGTCATACATGTTTTTCATCATTGCAGCCTTCAACTTTGGTGAGTGATGAGTCATTTTCTCTTTCCTTTGTCATTTAAAATTTCCATGTAAATATTTCACTACAATGGAAACAATTTAAAAATCAGCATTACCAAGATACATGTTATGAAACATTATGTAAATATGTTAGATCTTTTTATTTAATTTAAGTGATTTGCTTCTTGGTTTATAATAAAACAATATGTCTTTTTATCTGCTTGAGCATGCTATATTATTTTTGAGTTATTTTTTTTTTTATTTGCATGCACTTCATACTAATGAATCGTACTTAGGTGAGTCCTGAATCAACAGATAATGAATCACTGGTGTAACTATCTAACATATTATGCAGGCATTATATAGTTATTAAAACAGGTAACACCTTATTTAGAAAGACTAACTGATTAAGTTTCACTAATAGAATTGGACCTTTTTCACACCATTTAATTTTTATTACTATTATTTTTAAAACTTTTATTTGAGATTCTTTATTTAATAGCAGAGAAAACATGCATCTCCTCTCCTTGCCTGTTCAATTTGACAATGAAATAAGTTTCAACTGTGAGGGTCATACTGAAAGTTATGATTAACCCATTGAAAACCATGAATATTTCAATAATGTAACTAACTGACAGCAGGGTTGTAAATCACAGTCTGTAAATGACATGTTGTTAGATTGTGACGTTGTTTGCTGCCGTCACATGACCAGAGGCAATATTTCAAAAATGTAATACAGCAATGTTTCGTTTCGACAGTGTGCTCGTAATTGAATTCCTTGTTAAAGTAGAAAAATCAGCTACTGAAATTCACTTCAGACTTCAATGTGCCTATGGAGGTGTCTGCATGCGCTCCAGCAGTGTTAGGAGATGGATCAATCATTTCAAAGATGGGAACATGAGTATTCAAGATGAGCCTCATAGTGGGTGCCCTCAAACTGCCTGCACGGAATGCAACAAGGAAAGAATTGGTGCACTCTTTAGAGAAGACAGACGCGTGAATAACATCACAGCAAAACTTGCAGTAGGTCATACTGCAGTGCAGCTTAGGTTAATGAAAGGTTTGGAAGGAAGATCATCCTTCAACAGGATAATGCATGTCTGCATACAGCTCAAGCCACTATGGAGATCAGGATATTTGGGATGCAAACTCTTCCACATCCTTCCTACAATCCTGACTTGGAACACTCCAACTAACATCTTTTCAGTTCTGTTAAGGAAGAGATGCGAGGCCAATGCTCTGAGACACTAGACAGATATTCACCAAGCAGTGCATCCATGTCTGTAGTTAGCTGGAAAAGAATTCTATCGCAAGGGTATTTTAAAACTTAAAAAACTGGAAAAAGTGCAAAAAATTTGAGACTATGTTGAAAAGTGAAAGAAAAGTCTGTAAATTAAGATGGTGTACTTGGTTTTGGTTAAAAATAAAAATTAACATTGTTAAAAAATGTTGCCCACGCCTTTCAGTATGACCCTTGTATATAATATTTGCAAATAAATTAATATTAAGAAAATGACAAAATAAAAAATGGTTAAATATTAAGAAATTAATAAAAATACTAGTATGAACACAAATTTAATAATGCACTATGAAATAAATTTAAGCTCTACAATTTGTAAATAGTTGTCTTTAAATGATTAGCAACAGGTGTCGATTACTGAAATGGGAATCATAGCGCAGTTATAGTGAAGTTAACTAGCAGCTTGGAACATTACATCTATAATTTTCCAAAATGTCTTTAATACTACTAAAATATTTAGCTATTCTGTTGCACAGAAGATGGTATCAGCTTTCTTTTGGTGCCATTCCTTCAATCATATACACCCTTAGTTATGTATTGTATAAAGTTGTTCACTGAAACTTTATCACTATTTATTTTATCAATTAGAAATCTCATATTCCTATACTGGTGTACTTCAGTCCAAATTGTAACATTTTAACACCTGTTTCTCCATTTACTCTGAACTCTCAAAACAGAAAAGTTATATTCAATTATTTATTATTATTTTTTATTATTTATCAATTTTGTTCTATGGATCCCTGCTGAGGAAGGACTTCATAGATGTGACATTATTACATCACATCACACTTTGAGTAGAAATCAAGTTTCTATTACTCTATACATATATGTCTCTTGCCTTTTATTTATTTATTTTTTGACAAAATATATTGCTCCACCAAAACTGTTTTTTTGTTCATATTCTGCCGAGATCGACATGGTCTAATCTTTCCTCAAAGTTATTCGGGTTATTTTTATACTTTAATATCTTCAATCTAAAAAAACAAATTAGATAACCCACATAAATGTGTTGTGGAAATGTTGAAAAGTGATCTGATAACTGAATCATGAAGATGAATCTTTTGGGAAAAAACTAAATACATAGTCATAGTTTGCAGGTGAACGTAGGGTGGTAATTATTGGTGGGAATTAATAACACAAGGGAACAGAAATTTGCAAATACGTTAGGAAGGGAAGGAGGTTTTACACAAGTTACAGAGAGGAGCAAAAGGGGATGAAATATGGTGAATATCTTCCTGATGATAGCCTTGTGGGGACAAGAGATCTCGAAACAGTTTTGACAGTTATTAAAGGATTCATTAAACCAGAGACCAAATCTGAAGTTGGTAATAGATGCTATTAACCTCTCCTGCCATTTGCCTGTCACGCTATGTCATATTTGTGGAAACTCCCCTCCCCCTCCCCCTCTCCCAAATAGTGACATCACTCATTTTTTAAGTTAATTTGAGATGTAATTTATGGAAAGCCTGTATGATCAGAACACAGTAGATTTAAAAGCATCAAGGCAGTAGGGAACAATTGAAACAACTAAACAAGGAATTAATAGTAGCAAAGAGGGAAGATAAAGATGCATTTATGAAGAAAATTATGGGTGTCGGTAAAATTCAACGTTTTACATTACTTTTCCACAGGGGACCAGAAAAAATTAATGGGTCAAAATAAAAATCTTTTAACATATGGGGAAAATTATCAAATAGAGTCATTTAAAATTTTCTTCAGTGATTCCTTAGCTTCTTTATATTCCATTTTTGATTTTGAACATTCTCTGATAGTGGCAGAAAGGCGAACTGATAATTTTGAAATTGTTTGTATGGGAATATGGATGTACCGGGAAAGTGAGGGAATTAGGTTACAAACTTTGCTCAGACAACTGCTGCACTATGGTGGAGTGGAGTGGTGTGGGACCGACATTATGGGTATCAAATTTAGTAGCTGTAGAGGGTACAAAGAAGAGCAATTGTATTTGTTAGCAGAAATTACCAGTAAATAATGTTGTGAAGGAGCTGTGTTGTGAGTCATTAGAAAGAGAGTGGATTGTTCAAGGCTTACAATAATGATAGTGCCTGCATGCAGGGCCGCCATAAGCGGGTGGCACATTGAGGGGGGGGCAGCAAATCGAGTAACTGACAGTCGCCGCCCCACGATAGTTGCCACACCATTGTTGCCGCGGTGAAATTTGCAGCATATTATGTAGCGGGCGACCTTTTTTTGGCGGGTGGGTGGTAACAATGGAGGCGGTAAATAATGTTCGAAGGAGCAGCAATCTCACAGTTTTTTTTTACCCGGTTCAGAAAATTCCTAGATCCACCACTGGCTGTAGTTAGACTGGGGGCGGCATAGGATATTAGTAGAAGGATGGAAGGGAAGAGGACCATAATGGTAAGCTGACATTGGAATGCAGGTGAAAGGGAGTGGGAAAATTTTCTTTTGTTGATAAGGGAGTCATGGACTGGAATAAGTTAACAAGAGAAATAATGGATGGTTTACCAAAAAACTGAAGGACTTTAAAGTTGGAATTTGTAAAGAGCATTAGAAAGGTGGATGGTGAAAAAATCGTGGCATTGGAAGATAGGTGTGCCACTGGAGAGTATGAGCTGTATTCCAATTGAAATTAAATTAAATTAATTAACCAAAACATTGAAAATTTACAAATTTAGCAAGTATTCTTCTGAAAATTGATGGAACAAATCTTGGTTACCAAGAAAAGAGAGAAATAAAAGAAAAGAAATACCAACAGGTTCAAGAGCAATGGAAGTTCTGACTGCCTGAATTCAGACAGACAAAACAACAGCTTCTGAAAATAATGTAAAAGCATCTGTTGCCAAATGAGCTTGATCCTATCTTTATGCCTGCAAAGAATGTTCTGTAACGCTCAGAAATAATATCTGTTGAAAGAAGAGATTTAGGAACAGAGCATTTGGAACAGTGAAAGAAATGCTGTATCAACCAGCTGAATCACCTGTGAATTGAAACCATTTGTAATAATGGTTTAGTTTCACAATTAAATACATCACCATTCAACAGTTTAGTTTCAGTACCACAGCTGAAAGCAGCATTTATAATGAGTCAAAGTCATGCACTAAGACACAGTTTCTGAATCCAGTCCTTTCTGCATACTCACATCTCAAGGACTGACAGCAAAAAAGCTCTAATTGATATTGGCAAGCACAAATTCAATATTGGATCTAGAAAAAGATCTCAAACATGGGAAGGATTCCTTTTGCAGAAGGATTTGACCTCCACATACCTGAGAAAATTAATCTACATGCCAGTTTTGAGCACAAAAGAAGGTCTTTGCATTCTGTACAAGTGAGACACCGCTCTTAAATTCCTGCTGAGTAACAAGCATTTTTACTAATTTTGTAGTAATATTTGCTTCATAATAATATTAATATTTTGAATTAAATTAAATTTGTTATAAAATGTTTCCAATAATAAACAACACAGGGTAAAAAACAAATAAACTGTATCATCAAATTTCACACTTCAGTAAATTGGCAGATACAAAAATTCAAACTTTGTTTTCAGCTACTAAAGTTAGGTACTAAGAAAACTAAAACAGCGTAAAGGGCTTGGTGTAGAAAATATTACTGTAGATGAATTACAGATAGTTAGATATGACATTGAACCATACCTTGAAATATTATTTAGACGATCCGGGAGAGTTACTGCTTACCAGAAGACTGAAAAAGTGTGACAGTAATTTAATTTAATTTTGATGGACTGCATGCTCCAGTGGCAACATCCCGAATCATATTATCTTGGTTCTCCGGGTGGAACCACATCGATTTATTAAAACCTAACATTTCTGCCATCGCCCTGTGACTTTCATCAGAGGACTGCTATGTGAGTTTCCACTATTATTCATCACTTCCCTTGGTAATTTATTACAATCCCTGACTCCCTCACCTAAAAACTAAATTTTCTCACACGATGAAATCAAGTGCCCATTTTTGCTCATGGTTATCTTTTCATTTCCACGCATTAATCCTAATTCTTCATCCAATATCAAGTCTAATTATCAACATAAACCTTGTACACTCCCAGCACTTTCTTCATCCTCTTCCTCTTTTCCAATTACTTCAAACACAGATCCTTTATCATATCAATTACTGGCCTATAAAGAAAGGGGATTGAAAATTAGAGCCCTATTAATTTGACATCAGTTTTAGGGGAATTGATGGAAAGATTGATACGCAATCACAACTGAAATGTCTGTGAGGAAAGAAAGTGGTTTGTAAATTGGCAACATGGGTTTTGGGAATGATATTCATTGTGAATCTTGGTTAGTGGGATGTAAGATATTTCAGTTCGGATGGTCAAGAGAGACTAAGTTGATAGTGTAGTATAAGATCTTTTAAAGGTATTAGACACAGTGAACCATGAAATGTGTTAAATAAGATAGAAACCATTGGAATGTATCAAAAAGCAACTTGCTAGGCTGAGGAATTCTTAAAAAGTATAAAGCAAAGTGTTAATCTAGAAAATGCAGTATTAATGCGAAAATTGGAGGGCCACAATGTAGTGTATTGGGACTATTGCTACTGATTAACAATGATTGTGTTACTAATTCATAGTGAGAAGTTAGGTTGTTTGCACATTGCATAATGTAAAGAAGCCTTTCCTGGCATATGATTACAATGAAATCTTCACAGATGTACTGCTGGACTGTGTTTTCCACAACACCGTCCAGCTGCACACATGTGAAGATTTCATTGCAGATGACATAATTCTATATAATAGAAACAAAATGGAAGAAGACTGCATGGAATGAAGATATACCAAGTTAAGTCAGATTATTAGGAACACAGATGGAAAAAACTACAAGTTGTTTGTGATTATAAGGTGGGGAAGGAACGGCTTGTTAAAGACCTAAAGCACAAATATTTTGATAAAATAGTTGGCGATAAACTCAGTTGTCCAGGACACATTTGGCAGGTAGTGGGGAGAGGTTTCAAAATCCCACATTTACTGGAGAGAGTGAAAAGGGGATGAAGCAGAGAAGTGGAACTGTGTTACAAAACTTTTGTCAGATCATTGCTTTTTATTTTAGTTTTTGGTTTGTAACTGGATATATGCTGTGCTTACATACTGTATATTAAATGACAGTATGGCAGCTGTAACAAAAAACAAACACAGCAAATTCAGTTACAAGGAATTTATTTTTGGCCACTCTGTCATGAGACAAAATGATGTTGGACAATGACCTAAGCTTGTCTTCAATGTGTATATTAAATTTGCTTGAATGGGGCTGGCATGAATAAACAATGTTCTTACATGAAGATATCAATAGTTCTTTAACACTTAATTAATTTTGAGATTGGGTACTGAATTATGACAGCTGTTGATACTAAAGGTTAATAATAGATTACTTCACTTACTCATATACAATGTGGTAAAGCTAATTTCTGTAATAGTTGCAAATATCAAATATTGTTTCTGACACATGATAGATGTAAGGAGTCAAGTAATTTTCAGTATAGTGACTGTTCAAGTTGTATGTATGCAAAAACTGAGACAAATATGTTTATATACATGGATATATTGGAACATACATTTATTTCAATGGTATCTGAAAGAACATATTCTGTTTTAGCAGTGGGACTTTGGACTATATGTTAATCAAAACTCTAAAACAATCTGATCAGTAAATTTTGTGTGAATCAAATTCAACTAAAAACAGTTTTAAATTTATCATCTTTGTGACATCACATCAATATTAAACATAACTTATTTTATCCATGGGAACAAGGGCTGTAAATTAATCAAAATCCCATCAGAATTCAACCAGTTGGTTTTGTGTGAATTGCATTCAACAAACAAATTGACACTAACTTGTGAAAAATTTTCTCTTAAATTTCTGAGCTTCTCAGCATCATGTAAAAATGAAATATGCCGTATTATTTCTGCATGATCATAGCCTGTGCATTAATTGAAACATTGTCGATACCTGAACAGTATTTTTTTTTCAAATGACCACAAAAAAAGATCATTTTATTCCATTTCAGTAGCTTACTAACTCAGTGCCTTGGAACTAACTCATTTTCTTGGAACTATCTTAAATGTATAAACATTTTCCCAGTTACATTTTTATTATATGTATCAATGAAAAGAAAAACTAAACATTCTTGTTCACTAGTTGTTGAATAATCATTGTAATTACCAACATATGTATGTGACTATCAATGATACCACTTTACAATTATTGATTGTAACAACAAAAAGATCACTTGCAGTAATTTATGCTCTTACAGAAAACCACTTTCAAATTTTTCTCAAAACTTTTATGGAAAGGCAAAAACTAGTTTTTTCCAGCATACTTTTGAGCTTAGGAGTGGATAATTATACCACTTTCCATTCAGTAACATTTAATCATTCTCTGTCTTAATTTAATGCCTTTCCAAAAGTAACCCTGTAAGATCAGTTCTGTTTCAAAATTACTAATTTCATTGTTAGATTTAAATATTCCTTTTCTCCAATCAAGATATCTTAAGTCTTTACAACAAAGCAGAATTATAATATAAAAAAAAAACCTCCAAGAAGACCATCAAATTCTTAATCAAATTATAAACACATTGTCTGAAATAAATAATTTTATCACTGTTTTACTGATACGTTTTTGCAGTATTACAGTATGTTATTTACTCGCTGCATTAAAATAACATCAAAATAACATCTGTGCAGTTAATTGGTGTATTAAGGTCATGCACATTCATTCACATTTTCTTGTTTCATTATATTTTATCTCTCTGTGATAATGTGAAAACATTTACTCATAAAAACTGGAAATAAAAGAAGACATAATATTACATGACTATATTATTATAAATTAAAATATTTCCTGAATCATTTATCAGAAATTTGTTTGTTTTTCTTTCAGGAAACTTGGCGTTGAAACATAACTTTCTCACCAGAAGGAAGTGTCTGTATGATGATGTGTTGTGTTCCATTTTCTCAAATAATTGTATATGTTGTCCAACATTTTACTTTTAAGGAGGTAAAACTCCCATTAAATTCTTCAATATTTGTGATGTGTTTTTTACTGTCATTCTACTTAAACTGTATTATTTATTATATGATTAACATATTTGAAGGTAATCAGCAAGTTGCAAAATAATTAGAATGCTGTGTACATAAAAAGAGTCAAGTCATCATTGAATGCAAAATGAAGAGTAGTTAATTCTGCTTAACACTGCTTAGATACAATAAGCACAAATTCTTGAAATAACTTGTCAGTTCTGAATATGTATCTCACATTGAGATGTTCTCATTATGTCTTAAAACTTTGAAAAGTAATTTACCAATGATCTTAGTTAATCTATACATAATAACAAAACAAACTGTTTAAAAAAAGGAGCTTATATTATTTACAATTTGTATTTACATTTTAAAGTTATAAATTATTATTTGGCGAACTATAAGACTCGCATTAAGCTTAACTAAATAGCTGGCAGATTTTATATTTAAAAAAACTTTCATTTTTGTCTTAAAGATAAAATTTACAAGGAAATAAATATTTGTCTTCTAATTCTGTAAGAAAAGTTTTGATATAATAACCTCAGCTTATATGAAAAATAAATTCACTTTTAAAAGCTACAACAATTAAATTTAGGTGCTGGTTGGTACTTAGTGTCTGACTTCTTAAAATTAAATTTAAAATGTAGTTTACAAGTAAACAAAAATCTTTCCAGAAGTTTGCTTTCCTTAAAATCAGATGAAACATAACAGCAAATATGTTAATCCCAAGAACTTCATAAGTTATGCAACAATCATACGGTAAAGTAAGTTATTTCCGAATTCAGGTATAATTTGTTTCTGTTAAAGTTTACAAATTAGCCTAAGTCTTTAACTTTATACATCATTTTATAAATAATAATATATGACTTAAAATAAATATTTTTATTTTTCTGTCACTACACAATAAACGTTTACACCCAAACATCATCAGGTACCTGATTATTAGAATATAAAAATGTCTGCTTGTTTTCTGTAGCAGTCCAATGAGAAATTAGAAGAGATGTATTTTGAGTTACTACTGTTTCAGTTTTCTATTACTAATTTTGTATGTATCCTATGTTCAAACAGACCAAGAAATTTTGGTATGTAATCAGTATTTGTCTATGGTGCAAAAGATTGTTACTGATAAGAATTACAAAGTGAACAGAATAAAATTAAGACAACAAGTACCAATCTAAATGTATTTTTAAGTAACAAATATCAATGCATAGCTTCAAAAAGTTATTTTTCATTTTAATAGTACAAGCCTATGCTGTAATGTTACATGCAGAAGAATTTATACATTATATAGTGTTTTAAGAACATCAGCTATATTTTTAAAACAGAATTACTAGTAATAAAATTAATAAGTCTCTGAAGCTGAGAAAACTTCTGTATCTATGGGAATTGCCATACATACAAAGGAAACTCTTCAAATTTCAAATGATTTTTGACAAAAAGAATTTCATTTTTTAAATACAGTAGTAACAGATGAGCTGAGTGATATAACCAGTTTTTAATTCAAGCAAACTGAACAATATCAAGTACTTAACGCTAGCTCTTACTGACTGTGAGATGATGTATACACATCTAAAACATATTTGCATCATTTAGCAAGTTATTATAGAATAAAACAAATATCACGGAACATGGAGACCAATCTAATAATAAACACTTCAAACTGCTTGTATTTTTATGCTGTATAATGTCTTCTTGAAATAAAACATTTCTAAATAGCATTTGTTTTGATTTCTTATTAATGTGATTCTATCCCATCAGTCAATGTATCTATCCTTTGGGTACTTGTTTGAGGTCGTTTATTCAAACTGCCAGTCATCATCCATACAATTCTATAGGGTCAGATTTACCACTTTTCTTTTAGTGATAAAATTATATTAACAACAATACAATGGGAAGAAATGCCATGTGGTGCTTCTAATATGGTTGTAAAAGATAAATTAGACCCATTACATTAAGGTAGTAGAATTGCAGTGAAAAAACTACAAACATGAAAACCAACCTATTCCTTGAATTCCTTAACTTCCTCACTAATATACACTTCCCAAACTTCGCATCATTTTTTCTTACACCACATCATTTTACTTGATGTAGATGTGTCTGTTCACAATGGCCACCTACACTTCTCTGTCCGCATCAAACTAACAAACCTACAACAATAACTATACAATAATAGCTGCCACCCATATCATATAAAATGCTTCTTTCCTTACAGCCTAGCCACCTAAGGTAGACACATATGCTCTGATAAAGAACTCCTCACCCTATACTTGATACAAACCCTTACATCCTGTAATTATCCCCCAGAATGGCTATGCTATGCAATAACCTGCCCAGCTCACTGAAACACTCACCATGCTTAATTCAAAACCACTTTTAATACTGTCTCTCTCACCCAGTTCTTCCTCAGACTGGAATCTCTGAACTAAACCCTTTGTCATGACTATAACTTTATAAGATCTTTTCCAGAAATGTATTTCCTTCTCTCCACCATCCTTGCCACAACACCATGCATCTCCTTCAGCAAACCACTGATTTGAAGAATATACTTGTGCACAAATACCAATCCTCAACTCTGCTAAACCAGCCACAGCTCCTTCCATAGTAACAGGTGTTGTTAAAAACCAAGCAAAATACATAAAAACCATTCAAAATATATCCACCACCAGAAACTATTGCAACTCTACCACTTGTGAAACATACCCCATCAAAGACCATGCCATTTGTAATAATACCCCCTCATATATCAGTTCACTTGCCTTAAACTAGAAATCCACTCGGACATATATTCACAGACTAACAGTTTATTCCTAAAATTTAGGCCACACTGTTATTACACAGGCTAACTCCCACAACCCTTGAGTCCTTAGTAACTTTATCACAGTAGGAGCCATCAGAACACTCCCTAAAACCATATACCCATCCAAACTCCATAGCTGGAATTTGGCCTTCCATCGACTTCTTGTCACCACCAACCAAACATCAAACTCACATAGTACTTACCTTTCTCTTCACCATCCCACCCTGGAAACCTGTCACTTGTATTTACAGTTTATTCATATTGTTTTATATCTTTTTTTCATTTTAATTATTTATTGATTCTTTTTTTTTTTCTTTTATTTATAACTTACATATTTTAACAATAATTTTTCAGAGCTAATTATTTCCTTTATTATTTTCTTATGGTTTATTTCTTTCCTGCACATAACATTTCCAATTATATTGTTTTTGTTACACCCACTCTAAATGTAATGCTCAGAAAACTACTATGACCATAGGCCTGCAAAGTTAGTAATTTCATCTTCTACAGCATTTTGCATTTGTCATTTATTTTACCTCTCCCTCACTAAAGCTTTCCTTTCTTCTACTTCAGTAAGTGAGGGGTATACTATATCTTTTATTTCCATATTAATTATTTGTTAATTGTTTGTTTATTTTTTATATATTTTTCCAGCCCTCCTGCCTTTAGATTTTGTCCAATGTCTTATAATATGGTAATAATAAGTCACCTATCCCGTTATTCACACAGATTAATATGATAAATCAACAAAAAATTGTGATCATTATAGCCATCAGGCGCACAGAATCCAGTACAACATCAACTTACATGCTCGACCATATTGTTAGGTAATATCTTTATGAATTAAACTAAACAAAGAAAAATCTCTCTGACCCAAAACAAGGAAAAACCAAGTAGGAATTTCATCAACATGCCCAAGTATTTGCCTATGTGGTCCTTTTAAAAAAGTCAGTCAAGTATGTATAACAATGCTGTAGTTTAGGGGTTTCTTACCACACCCCCCTTCCGTCAAAAAAATTTCGCACACCCCTCCTCCCCAGACAAAATTTGACTATTAAAAAGGTACTTCTCGGTACTAACAATGACATCTCAGAGAAAACTCGCTATATAAGTGATGTTAGAATAAAGGAGACACAGTACTTCCGAGATAGAGTATCTAGTTACCTCACACCCTGCGCCCCTCCTGATATGTCTTCATGTCCCCCAGGTCGGGAACCTCTACTGTAGTAGCAATCTAAATACAAAAAAGAAGCTTACAAAATAAATTGAAAATCTTGGACAAAATACAAATCAAAATTATTATTCCAGAAGGTAGAATTGAGAATTCACTACTGCTGATGTAATAAATATGTTGATCATGTATGAATGAAGGCTTTTGCAGTGAGCCATTGCAATATTATCTTCATGGATTCGTGGCCAGGTCATGTCAAAATAACTAAACTTATATATGAAGAAAGTTTAAACAAAATACAATTACCCTCACTACTATTATATATAGTACAAACTTTTCCAACGCCCAGGTGGCCAACTAAGTTATATTATGTTTTTGTATGTTGTCTAACAAATTTCTCTAACAGATATCTTAATGATTAAGAAACATTTTTAAAAAATTACAAGTTGCATAATATTTTTATTTTATGAAATAATAGTAGAAATAATAATACTTCATTTAATTAATACACATATGGGAAAAAAGTAATATTTATGAACAGACTGTTAAATTTACTCTCTTAAGGAAGAAGAATAGTAATTAGCATGTGTTCTTCTTCTGAATGCTTAATTAATTACCATAACAGATTATGCTACCTGATTGCCATCACTTGTGATTGAAAGTACTGTTGACTTGCTTTATCTTAATCTGGCTGCTGCTGTCAAATTGAGACACTAGCAAAGTGACTTTGTAATCTATTTCTGATGCTGATAAATGAGAAAAATGTTGGCACAAATGAAAGTTTGATTTTTTGTTTCTTTACCAAGATTGGATGCCACATATGTTTTGTATATTTCTATAGTTTATAAACAGAACTATTATAATCCAATAAAACATTTCTATAGCTTATCAACTCATCTAATGATAGATATTTCCTGCAAGTAATAGAGAAACAGTATTACCCTATAATTGTCTGAATAAATTTAAAATAGGGTTGGACATATGAAAGTACCCAAATTCCTTTTTAGCAAAATGTTTTTCCTGTTGTTACTTGTCGCACTGTCATATTATATACAGATCTCATGCTAGAGAATTAGAACATTAGAAATAACTCATCTACAAAAGTAGCTTCTGCACACTAAAATATGTGAGCTACTGTTTTAGCAATTTAGGAATAAAGGTTAGTTAAATAATTTAAGACTATTATTCAATTAACACTTAATGTACTGTGATTGCTCAAAAATTTACATCAAATTCAAGATTCTAAGCATAGCATAAAGTACATTCTGTTATCACAAGAAGACTGAAATTTAAAGAATATGAATGAATATTGAAAACTGAGTGTTGAACTGTGACAATGTTTTGGTTATGATCATGGGTCTAGAATTTAGTACTATAGAAAGTAGTAATATAAATAACAAAGGATAGGGAAAAGACTCATCACTCACCAAAGTGGAAGGCTGCGACGAGTGAAACACATATGGGACAAACAAAAACATATACAATATTTTGGTTTCACACCTTATTCATATGCTAGGGACCGAGGCACATAGTTCTGGTAATAAATAGACACAAATCATAAGGTCAATTTAAATCAAGAATGCATTGCACAGAATCTAAATTTAATCCCAAAAAATGATTTTTAGTGACACAAAATGAGTTTTAAGGGTAACAAGTCATGACTGTGTGATCTAATCTGGCTGAAAAATTAATTTCATCTATATTAAACCAAAAGGGATCACTTTGGAAAATTTGAAGAATTGCTGTTGAGACTGAGATAGGAATTGGAACAGATACAATCTCGGGACACAGCAAATATGACTAACCAGTATGTAACATTGTATATGGAGGATAAACAGTAAATGTAGTGTAGTGAATCTAATTTTTAAAAGGTTTTGGTAAATTTACTAACCAGTTATCATATTTTGGCTGCTGGTCAGATTACATAAAACAAACATGATTCTTATGGCACACAAATCATATCTTTTAATGTTTGCATATGTCTTTAAGGAAAAGCAGTTACACAATACTTGCCACCGTAGCATTTGATAAACAAAAGCTAAAACACTTACCTTGCAAGGAACTTTGGGGGAAAAGGGAAAGTGAGAGGGGAGGAAATTCAGCAGATATTTATAGTGATCGTTAGGGTTATACATTAAGTATATTCTCACACATTATTTCCATAGGTGTGTCCAGGATATCTTTCAATTTGGTATGAAATGCTCTATCCAGTGGTTCTTCTCATATTCATGTTGACTTGTATTTTTCATATACTGAAATTGTAAGAATTTTTTTGCACTATTATAACTAAAGGATGTTGACTCCTGATCGACACTTCTTTCACAATGTTTGGATATAACACACAATCGCATTTGCAATCAGAAGTCATCTGGGTGTATAATATCAGTCACCTCTGTGGCAACTGTCTTGGGTTTGTGAGAGTATTCAACTCATTCATACGACATTTTCATGCTGTCAGCTTATTAGGTACGCCATAAAAACTAAGAGTTGTATGATTATAAAGCATGGAAGGTATCACTTGTTGAAGAATTGAAATATATGTATATATATATATATATATATATAGTGGCATAATATTTGATAACAAGCCCAACTTGGCAGGACACATTGGACAGGCAGCAGAAAAAGGTTTCAAAATTCTTCACTTGCTAGAAAGAGTGATGTAAGGATTTACTAGAGAAGTAAGAGTTTTGTCAGACCATTGCTTGAATAAGGTGGTGTAGTATGGGATAAACGTTTTGGGTACAGAATATAGAAGTTGGGGGAGAGGAGGGTACATAGAACGGATGCTAGATTTGTCTCTGGAAATTACTGAAGAACACAATCAGTGACTGATATTATAAACTAGCTGGAATGGGATTCATTCGAAGACAGGAAGAGGATGAAGAGAGTCATGTGAGTGTACAGGGCATATATTGGTGGAAGAATTAGGAGAGGTACAGGGAAGGAAAATGATGACCATGACCCTCAATTTCAGGCATAGGAATGTGGAAGATTTTCTTTCATAGGTAAGAGAAATGATGAATAATTTACCAAATATGCTGAAAGTATTTAAAGTTGAAATTAGTAGAGGGAAAAAATGCGAAGGGGTGTGTATGAAAATTATCACTGGAGCATGCGCTCTATCACAATTTAAAATTTAATTAATTAAACAACAGTCAAAACATGGCAAAACAGGTTCTTGTGGTATTATGCAATTATAATTTAATACTATAAATACTGAAGAGAGTAATGTTCACATCATAATATGCAAATATGTGTTGTTATAATTATGTCGAGATATTCTGAGTGACCAAGGACTCAGAGTGGACATTTACTGTAATTCTGTATTCTTCTCTTTAGTATGGTAATCATCAGTTTCGCTTTACTTTATTCCTTTCCGAAACACTGGTTATACACAATACATGAAGAAGGAATTCTTGCTAGTTGATAGAGAACAAAGTAAAGAAGATTTGGTGACAGTGTTTATTCACAATCAGTATGTAGTTCATTCTATACAAGTATCAAAATGAATAAACATTAGTTGTAAAATAAAACACACTTCTTGTACTATAGTCATTCATTTGTTAATTCATTGCAACACTCAGATACTTTGTAGCCAACAGAAGGTCCAAGGTCCTTTCACTCACAACAACACACCACTCATTAAAAAATAAATTTCATTATAATTTAACATTTTAATCACATACCACATTCACTTTCATTCTAAAATCTGATAGCACCAAAAATGCTTCTTGTTTCTGAATCATACAGCATACTTCAACATTTCTCTGACAACATAAAATAAGACATCACAGAAATGTGGCTTGAGATCTTGTAAAATATAGAATCAAACTGGAAACAGCCAAAATCATTTTTAAAATATTATGTGCTACATTACATTTGATGTAACAAACTTATTATTATCACTTTGAAGCCTACAAGCAAATAATCTCTAATCCTTAAACTGATACAAAGACTGACATTTTCAATTTGACCAGCAGTTATCACTTTGGAAGCAACAGAAAAAAACTGTATCTACACATATTTACAAATATGGACAGAAAATATTATGAAGTTTAGCATTATTACTGTGCGTATAAAACACCAACCAATCAGTTCAAAAGATTTGAACTGAGGAGAAATACAGCACTGACTAAAGAAAAAATAAAATTTTACACTGTCCAGATTTTCAAATAAAAACAGTACTAAACATACATGAAAACATGTTTAAACCAGCAGCAGTATAAATCAAATCAGCTTTAACACGCATTCCATACTGTCGAACCAGAAGATGGAGATATCATCACAATATAAATGAGCAAATGAAGTTATGATTCAGATAAACAATAAATTGGTAAAAGAAGAAGAACTGAAACAAATGCAACTGCTAAATAACAGTTCACACTAATGCAAAAAGGGAGAAGAGTTAGGAAATTATCGGAATTGTTAATGCGTTCACTTAACACGCTTCTGTTGTCGTGCTCGGTAAATGTCATTTATGGGAGGTGCCCCTGTTGTATCATCATCTTCGCTGTCATCTCCTGGTGCTGTGCCCAGTCCCAAAGCTCGCCGCCGCCGTTTCAAAGCATTCAGATTTGCAATTGATGCTGCACCCTCTGAACTTTCATCAACAATCCAATGGACGGATTTAGCCAAGTCAAAGAGTTTTGTATCACAACCATTATCAGCAACAGGCAAAGGAGCTAGAAAAAACAGGACAAACTGAAATATGTAATTGATTTTTGTAAATGGTATTTAACTGCAAAATATGAAATACAATTACTGTATGAGAACTGCTCATATAATCAATTCTACAAAAAAACATATACTGCATGTGCAAACCAGTTATTATGGTTATAATAATTGTGAATAGTAAAATAAGTCTATAAAGTAGAAATTTCAAATACATTTAAGTAACATTAACAAAGCACAAAACATTCAATGAACACTTTTGCTGAACTTGCAGTCTATCCACCAACAACAAAATGGGACACTACTGCCAATGTTTTCACAAAACATAGAAATGTAGAAATTGACTTACAATTTAGATTATTTTTAAGGATGGTGAGACTGTGCTCAATCAAATATAAAACTGATTATGATGGCAGTATTCAATGCAGCAGCATGCTCACAGTGAAGTGGGAATAAGTTTGATATGTGTTGCATTACTGGTCTGGTAAGCAGTAAATGGAACAGTTACTTCAAAAATCCACAGATAAGGATATTTCAAAACTCAAGACTGATCAATAGATGTGTGTTCAAGGCCATCAATCCACATGTAATCAAAGGATATGCAACCTGGGCAAGCAATTCTGATTGCTGTAGATTTAACTGCTACCATAAGCAAATTTTGAGTAACCTCCTAACTAAGCATGGTACAAAGTAAAATTTAATTTGTTAGTTAAGAATGCTAATATCTATATGTGGTAGAAACCTGAGACACAGAGCATCATTCAGAGCAATAAAAAAAATTAACATACAAATATTATGTTTGCCACTGGAAAAATACAAGGAACAGCACCAATATTGGACTTTTCTTATGATATGTGTACCAAATTTCAGAGTTTTGACAATCATCGGTCAGTCAGTCAGTGAGTGACAAATCAGTGAAATTTGTAGATGAATAACTTGCAAACTAAAAGCGGAAATACAACAAAATTTAAATTTTATGCTAAACTGATATCTAAGTGTAATATAAATTTTACACATGTAGCTTGTTTCATACTGAAGATATTAAGGTCAAAAAGTGAACTAAATCACTTTGAGAAAAGAGTAGAAAATACTGTCATAGACTTGACTTAATGGGCAATATGTCGAGCACCTAGATAATAATTTTCCTTTTTTCATTCTGAGTGTCATTTATTAAATCAATAATCAGCTATATAAGAAAATTAGAATATTCATGCCCCCAAATTAACATATGTGCTTTATCAAGCAATGCAATTTGGTAGCAATTGCTTAGAAATGAAATACACAATATAATAAATATGAAAAAGTGGAAACAATTAAGAACAATCTAACTGATTCCAGGTTGCATTATAATAACAAAAAATAGGTGTTATCTCAATAAAGAGACTATTGGTGATGATGTTAGTTTTTTTGCTGGTAACTTTTGCACAGTTTCCAAGCATGGTATTAACCACATTTATTGAACTTACATAATCATTCTTGCAATAATTTTACCCAATGCACTAGATAAATAAAATATTTCTTTAACAACCCCTACATTTTAAGTGCTGGTCTCATATTGCTGGGTCACCAGTTTGAATCCTATCTAGGGAATGGGCATTTTTAATTAAGTGTTGTTTTAATCTCATGATGTGCATACTGTGTACAATTCAGATATAGAGCTAATTCATATAAATAAGTCCAAGGGGAAAAAATGTAATCTAGATCCCATAGCCATTTTATTTTTTAATCTTTTAGCACACTGTAAGTTATAGTAATGTAAACTGATGCCTAAATATTAGAACACTGGAACATTTGTCATCAGACAGTTAATGATTAGTTATGCCACTAAACAACCAAAATTATTTGAAATATTCACATATCATGTGTCATAATTTCATTATCAAATGGGAACTCAGAATAAAATACATTTTAGAACAAGAACACAAGAAAATTTCAGTAAAATTTTCCGTAAAAACCCTCCACTAGAAAAAATAAGAGATATACCAAAATGGTTAGGCATTAAAATATTAAAGGTTTAGGACCAAAATTTTATCGACTTTCAATACTGTACTTTGTATGTGTACACAAAAAGAGAAAATAAAAGTGTGATTAAATACTCACGGTTGTCAGGAAGTTGTATCTTGTTGAAAACTTCCATCAACAAGTCAACGGCAACAAAAGGCCCTCGAAAACAACCTGGTGGTGGAAGAAGTGTACACAGCTGTGCAGCTGCTGGAGGGATGGGAAAAACACCACCTGCAATAAGAGTAAACAAATAATAATAATAATGATGTGAATTATTCAGTTATATAACATTTACTATAATGACCATTAAATTTAATAAATGTGAACCCTTAGTCCAGACAAACAGACTACATGCTGCCTAGTTCTTGATGAAAAATATTCATTGACATTCACCTGGAGCAATTTGGGAAAACCATGGAAAACCCAAATCTGGATACCTGTATGGGGATTCGAACCAATGTCCTCCCAAATGCCAGGCTCACCCACCACACTAGGTGAGTTTGACAGATACAGTGATGTAAGTTTTGCTTTCTTAAGCAGTGAGACAGTGTTTTTATTCTGCAGTCATTGGGATTCAAAAAGATACAATCACTGTTATAAGTTTTTTTCAATTCCCGAAACAACATTCATTCTATTAGTTCCATAATCTCAAGGGTCCATATGCATGAATATTACTCCATAATAATCTGATTATGAATGTACTATCTTCACCCAATGGTACTATTATTGCAGAAAACATTTAAGAAATGTCTCTTTGTGTACGGAATACAGCTGGTCATCACTTACTTTCACGATACGAAAAAGGTCTATTTCAGTGCCCTTTTATGTTTTGGATGAGGGGAGGGAGGTAAGGTGCCATTTTGGAATAAAAAGGATTCTCAGAGTCCAGATACTACACTTTGAGGAATTGTCTTAACTACCCAAATGTAAAGAATCAGTTGATACAGTCACTTTGTGCCCTATGAGAATCAAACATGCATTCACTATAATGACTATTTTACATAGTCTGCCTGCCAATGATTGACACACTTAGTAGGGATGTGATTGAAGGTCCCTATCATTCTGCATCAGATGTCATTTTCTGTGCTACAGTTGCTCTTAAAAAAAAAAAAAAAAAAATAATCATTTTAAATGAACTCCATGTTGCTGTTTATGCAGTCCAAATGAAACTAATTATTAAATGAAGAATCAAGCTAACAAGAGGAACTACGAACATTTATGCTATTATTAGCGTATAATATTTCTGAAACCAATAAAAAGGGGTAATTCAGAGCACTTAGTGCAATAAATAAATAAATAATAAAAAACAGAATCTTAATAATAAAGCAATTTTCAACTCAAAACTAATCCAATGTCATAAAGAAACATAAAAATCTAAAGGTTCAAGTTTCGAAGTGTAAGAATTTTGCTGCATTCATTTCCACAGGTAGTAATATCAATGACAATTATTTTGATATACAGGTTGTATAGTCTAAAAATTTTACAAAATACGATTGAGACATTTTTAAGTATATTGCACCATGTGGTTGACAGAAAATCAGCAAACAATGGAATTCATAAGGAACAATAGAATGTCATTGATTTAAAAGAGATAATCCAAATTTAACTATCACAATAGGTTGTCAGAAACGAGAAACACATTCTGACCAAAATAAGAGGTTGTAAGTAAACTCTTAAGTATGTTTTTTGAAGAGATACAGAAAATAAAATAACAAAATTACAAAAACATGTAAAAGGTATCCTAAGTTCAAACTGTTGAAAAGTTGTTGCTTATAAAATCAAAGATGTGTGCCTGCATAACACTACTATTATAAAGCCTGCTTTTTAAAATATATATATATATATATAGATAAAGAAAAGAACAATATTAAAAAAAAAAAGACAATGTGGACTAATTTTAATGCTTAAATGCTTCATATCTTACCAGGCACAGGATGATCTCCCGGAACTGTATTAGCTTTTGGTTTGTACGGTATCATTTGAGATATATCTGGTCGTGGTACTTTAGAAGACTCTTCTTCATCCAGGGCAGCACCTCCTGCAAGAGGGTGGAAGGATCTGGAAGCTGTGCTTGCAACCTCATTATACCCAATAGCCCTGTTAACCATAAAATAAAAGTTCTGAATCAAAATTAATAAAAGTTTATCTTGTTTTATGCAATGACAAGTGTGTTTAAATTGTCACGTATATTTTTACACATTTATTTATTTATTTATTTATTTTCTTCTGGAAAGAAATAGCTTGAGATTTTTGAAGTTCTCAAGGATTTTCAGTTTGCATTTGGGAATATATGATAGCTTCAAGATACGACAAGCAAGCAGCCAATTTTTATGTTTATTCAAACTCCCTACAGAAATTAGCTAAAGTACACTTAATTATCTTTTATCATGATATGAATGTGATATTTGTCTGTGAGCTAAAACACAATGTAATACAAAAAGCATTGGTAGTTTATTTTTTAATCGAAGCAATACATTATTTTAAAAGTAAAACATCCTTATACAAAGAAATAAATTTTATTTCCTTCAGGGTAAAAAAAAAAAAAAACTCACTAAATATGTTAAAAACAAAACAATTCATTTTTTTAAAAAAAAGATTAGTATATCTAGTATAACTTTTTCCCTCCTAGATTGTTTCGGTATTGAAGAAATAAAATAGAAATTCAAGTGTTCAAGTCAAGAAACTGGTGCTCTTTTGAAATGAAGTCTTCACGTGTGTACCGCCGGATAGTGCTTTGAAAACACGATATTTCGATGACTAGCTCCTTTGTTTTCATCAGGTGTGGAGACATCTGGACAGGTCGGCTGACCATCAGATACTGCCCAGGTGCTGCACCTCCTTATATAGCCGAAGGTTCTCACCGCGGCCCCCTATGCCCTTATTCTTGAAAATAGAAACATGTATGACTGACCTCAGACAGGCTCTCACTGTTAATACAGCCACATGAATAGGTCAAGTCGCCTGTAACACGCCCCATCAACTGTACCAGCTCACCTGCCTCACTACAAACAAGTTATCTATCAGAATGAATGGTCACAGAAAAATAGTTTACTCCCAAAATCTAGACCACACTGTTACTGCCCATGCCAGCTTTCACAACTCTCAATACCTGAATAACTATTTAAGAGTCAGAGCCATTAAAGTGCTCCCTGAACCATATCCCCACCCAAACTAGGGAGGTAGATATTGGCCAACCAACACATTCTGAATACCAAATACTTTCCAGGCCTCAATATCAGATAATATTTATCTTCCTCAGCTTGGTATACTCATCACTTGCTAGTATAATTATTTTATATATGTACAAATTTTATTTCATTTTTATTTATCTTTTACATTTTTCACCTCTTTTAGACGTCCCAACTTTAATTTTATTTTAATTAATTTATTTCTTCCAATTAACATTTCCACTGATTTTGTTTAAGCTCCCCCACCATCACCACTCTGATTGTAAGCAATAAGGTCACCATCCATGTAGCTGAGTTGACTGTGACCAGATGTTAACCGGAAAATATTTTTCCTCATCTATCTGAAAACAGGCTTGCTTATTTGGGGAACATATATCTCATGGCAGAGTTTGAATCTAAGGAAAGTTATTGAACACTAGGAAGTGGCCAAATGATATGGGAAATGTTGTTGAAGGGAGATCATGTTTGACATTGATACCGAACATTAATGCCTTGGCAGTAAGCTATTTTTGTGTGGAGTGAGTGGTGAAGAAAGACTCTGGAGACAAAGGATGGCATGTGTTGGAAGATATTCTAAGAAATGAAACATAAAATGAACTGAATAATTATGATGATGATGATGAAACTAATGTTAAGCAATGAAAACTTACACAGATAAAGGCAGGTGTTCCAGGATTAACATGAAAGCATGAATATACATTATAATATTTCAGTAAGAAATCTTATTCAACATGAGATATGACAAAGGGAATGGCGTGTGCACATCCAAACCTACCACTTGATTTAATATAAAATTCTGCATAACAAGTTGCATATGATGGACCGTTAAGCAATACTTGCTTAATTAGTGACCCACAGGTTTGTGGGTCATCCAGAATTACCTTTGTCTTCTACATCTGTTTCTCATCTTGCCTGAAGTATTCAAACTAATTGAACATCTTTACTACAGGATTCCATCTTCAGAAACAGTTTAGAAATAGGACTTAAGGTCAGAATGCAAAAAATTCTCTGAAATTAGGAAAATGAATAGTGGTGAGAGGCATTTAGTGGGACGCTGAAATTTTACCAACAATACTTGTTTATTCATTACTCTCTCTTATGAATAAAGAGGTACTCAAAATACAGCAGATTTATTTTCATAATATTTTTGTTGCTAAAAGCATGTAGTCTGCTGCTCCAGCCAATGATGTATTTACTTTCTCCCTCCTTGTCTTAATTCAAATCAATTTTAATCCACTCAAGACCCACATCCAGTAGCATTTCTGTTTTTTTTTATTTTGACATTATGTATTATGTTACTTAGACATAAATCAATCTGACTTATATATAAAGTTTTTCAAGCCTGGCAATTAATTGCCCAACTGCCAGGCTTGTTTTGTTGAAATTAATAAAACTCTTTTTGATAGCTTGAGAGAATCTGTCAAGAAACACATGTCTGAACTTACTTCAACTCTCCTGGTGTGCAAGGATACAAATCTAGAAATTTGTATCTATCCACAAGCTGTGCTGTTTCCTTTCCCTCAAATTCTTTTATCTGTAAAGAGATTATAAAATTTGTGGTAATATTTTCACTGATTTTCTCTCTTTTTAGAATCTTGTACAAAGAAGAAAAAAATTACATACCTGGCTAAGGACAGCACTTCTTCTCTTCTCCACTTTAACTATACTTGCCAAATCACCTATATTAGATTCAAACTCAAGGAAACGATTCCATATTTCACTAGAAAAAGAAATAAATAAATAAAGAATTGCTGAAACCTCAGAAAAAATAGTCAACATTCATTTTCTACCATTCAGAGTTATTCACAAGTCAACAGATTTACGTTAATGATTTTAAATTTCAGTTTCTTCCATTCATTGCAATTGGGTTTGCAGCACTAAATTCAAAACTAATAATATTATCAAAACAAGAGAGTATGCAATATTTAATGCCACGGTAGTTGTTCATATTTCAAATGTAATATGTCTTAAGTAGCATTAAAAAATATATTTTTGAAATATGGTTTTTCAACTGGAATTCAATGTATAGATCCTATTAGCTGAGTTTAATTACTTACAGCATACCATTTGTAACAGATGTTTTCTAAGACTAATTACAGACTTTCAAGAAATTTCAGAATTTGTATAAATTATGAAGTTTCATGCCAACTGTATATTTTTATTTGTAATTCAATTTCAAGGATCTTCATTTAGATTGCACATGCACAAAACATCTGCTTTATCAGAATTACAGTTATAACCCCAATTATCATAAAAATAGCACATTAGTAATCAAGAAAAACAACTGTAAGATACATAATGTCCTTGTGGCTTCTTGGACTTGTTTAGTGGCAAGTTTTTGTGTGAATGGTAACCTCAATAATATCTTCTAACAGAATGTGTAATTCACAAAGACACAACAAAACAACTGAGCAAAAGTGTCAAACTATTGGAAATGTTGGTAACAATGAAAGGAAAGAAATGCCGCGAGGCATGGAGAAGAAAGGGAAAATACGCCCAACACTCACCAAAGTTGAAGGGAGGAGGGCAGCAGCAACACAACACAACACACAAACAAAGAAAATCAATATTTGGTGTGAAAATCCCATTTTTCAAGTTAACAGAGAGGTGGCTGGTCTTGCGCAAGACTTGCGTTGGACGCAGCCACTCATAGAATTCAACAGACCATCAGAGGTGGTGGGGGCAGCAACGATAATATAACCGTGAGTATACGAAAGATTAAAATGATCAAAAAATAGTAGTTTTAAAAATATAAATAAAGAAAAAATATAATTGAAGTTACTGGCATGGTGAGCAACGGGGAGGTCCAGGTTTTGGGAGTAAACTGTCTGTCTGTGACCATTCATTCTGATGGATAATGAGTTTGAGGTCAGGCCAATGAGTGGAGGCAGGTGAGCTGGTAAATGAGATGGGAGGTTGTACAGGTGGCAAGACCTATTATGGGGTAGGTTTCACCAGTAGTAGGGTTGCTATAGGTAGTGGTAGGTGGATGCATACCGCAAGTTTTGCAACGGGGTCTCTTACAAGGGAAGGATCCAAACGGTGGTTCAGGAGCATCAGATGCTTGATATTTATGTACAAGAATGTTTTTTTAGATTAGCTGGTCTGCTGAAGGTGACTCAGGGTGTGGTGGGAAGGATAGTGGGAAGAATGTGGCGCATTTCAGGAAAGGATCTAAGAAAGTCATAGCCAGACGAAGAATTTTGTTTAGCAATTCCAGGCCAGGGAAAAACTGGGTGAGAAAAACAGGGTTCTGGTTGGCTTTAGGTTGTTTGTGTCGGTGTGGAGGACAGTCCCTGACCCTTGATACTTGTTTTTGAATTAGTTCTGGAGGATAATTGTGGCTTATGAGTGCCTGGGTCAGATTGTTGGTGTAGAGGGTTTCTTTGTTTGTGTGTTGTGTTGTGTTGCTGCTGCCCTCCTCCCTTCAACTTTGGTGAGTGTTGGGTGTATTTTCCCTTTCTTTTCCATGTAAATATTGGAAATGTTGGTATACCCTAAGCGAAATAACCTGTTCAATTTAACAAAAAAACAATACAAAATCCACACTGGACAGGAATATAAATTTGAAGCATGTGCTCAGTTCTCTTTTGAAGTTTTTAAATGTAAAATGGTGACTACATATTACCAATGTCCCATAAGAAATTTGCAAAAGATACGAACTGTGTATTCTTCATCTAAACACTATACCTATTAATTGCATGAGTAATAAATAAAAATAAAATATGGTTCAAGGTCTATGCTGTATTTCTAAAGTCTATGTTAAGTAAAAGCAACTTCACTGAGTGTCATTCATAAATATGATAACATAAAAATGTCAGAAGTTCTATTAAATTATTTTCAAACCTACTAATTTGATTTATAGTGATTAAATATGATTATATTATTTTAAGCGATAGTGCAGGCAAAACTCAACATTACTTTTTTCCATGGCCTACAATTCTCTTGTGACGGGAGGTTTATTTAAAACCATGATGAAGATGGCCAGTAAGTGAGCGGTGATAAAATTTTGACTTCATCTAGTCACCACACTCTACGTAAGATAACATTTAGAAGCATTTGGCTAAAACGCGGGGTCAGTTTGGTCATGAATCGAATTAAATCGTCTATCTTTTATGAAGTTAAAACTGAGAAACTGTAAATTAGAAATAGATTCTCAAGATTTAGTTGCTACTTCTGCAGATAAATATAACATATACATACACAGATTTCTCTGGCTCTAAGCTCCCAGATGAAAGCACTCTTTCAAACAAGACACGTGTGTTGTTATCCTCTGGAAAAGAATAAAATTTTAACAGAAATTTTATAACTATACATTTTTTTCATACAAGTGTAGCACACGCAAATTACAAAATGTTACTGGAAATTAGAAGAGATAAAGAAGGCATCACTCAGCTTAATGTAGTATACCACCAGAGCACAAATGATATTACCAACTTGTTGAAGAAAAACTCTCAAAAATGTGGGATGATGATAATATGTAATATATGAGGCGGTACCCAAAAATAACTGGAATAGCACTGCCATGGGCAGGGCTTGTATAGTACACATTTCTGCCTTGGGGCGTTTACAGCACAACTAATTGCTATTCAGTGCTGCCTGCATTGTTGACCTGGCTTGTTCTGTTAATCTACGGTGATTGTTTTTGCTAGCGCTGTTTTGTTATTGTTTTGTTTTTATGGTAGCAAATGTAAGTGATCAACATGCAGCTGTGAAATTTTGTTTTCTACTCAGCAAAAATGTTGCTGAAACTGATTTAATGTTAAAAACAGCTTACAAAGATGACGCTATAGGAAAAACTCCAGTTTACAAGTGGTTCGCTCGGTTTAAAAATGGCGACATGTCGATTGATGACAAACCTCATTCTGGACATTCATCAACTGCCCGAGTCGACGAAAATGTTGAAAAAATTTGAGAGCTTGTGCTCTCAGACCATCAACAGACAATTGATCAATTGTCAGAGATTAGTGGGTTATCTTGGAGCTTGGTTCAGCGAATTTTAACCAAAGATTTGTGGCAGACAGCAGACTGGTTCTTCCACCATGACAATGCACAGCACACACAGTTTTTGGATAAAAATGGCATGGTTCTGCTGCCCCACACACCTTACTCACCCGACTTGGCTCCGTGTGACTTTTTCTTATTTCCACGCGTGAATAGGGACATGAAAGGTCACCAATTTGACAACATTGAAGAGGTCAAGAAAGAAAAGAAGGAGGAGCTGTCAGCCAATTATAAAGATGACTACAGAAATGTTTCTAACATTGGAAGCACCGGTGGTACAAATGTATTAGTTGTAACAGAAAGTATTTTGAAGGGGATAAGATTATTTTGTAAAAAATTTGAAAATATCTAGCTTTTAAAAAACAATTCCTTTTTTTTGGGTACCTCCTCATACATTTTCTTCCCACCCTGCACTAAGCTGAGGAAGATATGAATTCTTTATCTGATAATAACATAGATATACTATCACACCAACTAATTAACTTACCATTTAGATGTGACAGATAATCAATATAGCAAAGAATGTATTCTGGGTTATCTGAAAACTTCTTTAGCCCAAGCTCAAATATTCTGAACGCAATATTCTTGTCTTTGCTGCAATAATACTCCATTAGGGCAGCAGCCACGAAGACATGAAACCGAGACCGTGAATCCTCTCTTGCACGTTTGAACACAGTCCGCGCAGACTTTATTCCCTCAGCACGTCGAGCAAATTTCATGTACTGTACATATGCCTGTAAATGGTATGACGGGAAAGTAGTATAAACAGGTTTCAGGATTTAGCTTCATGAAGACCATTACAGAAATGAAATTGCAAAGCCTTTCCTTGCAGCTGTTTAAACTGACATATATACATTACCCTCACATATCATTTGTAAGAATAAAGTTGATTCCATATCTTTAGTATTCAGATTCCAAATGTTCTACCATTCTACACAATAAGTTCATTAGTGATGAAACACAAACTGAAAATCATGTAACAAGATGATTTGTAGTTTCCCAGCTCCCTATGTGGCACTGCATTCTTGTATTAAGTGCCAACATTTTGGCCAATCTGCTTAAGCCCTCTCCTAGGGTAAAACTGCACTGTGATGTGTTTCACTTGCTCAACTAAACACAATAATTGTATTTAGTAGAGTGTGTGCAACACATCTCATTGCAGTTTTGCCTTATTAGAAGGTAGTACAAGGATTGGAGTGTGAAAATTATTTTTTATGGCCACTAAAGCCTTCAATTATAGAATGATTCAAGACCATTAGTTTCAACATGATATGTTACATCCACTTTTAATTGTGAAAATACAGACACAAAAATCTTTATAAACTATCTGAAATGTAGATAAAACATTTATTTTAAGCATGAGATTCGCCTGAAAAAATTAAAATACATAAATCATGATCATATTTAAAATAAAAGCTGTTATTCAGAAAGAGAGAGTATATTTACTTAAATATAAGAAATAATTGTTTGATATTATTCAACAAAATATTTCACATCAGTGAAATATTTTCACCTCTGTATTTAATTAATTAAATAATTTCCTACACTTTAAACTCAGCCTTTTGTAATACTGTCTATAATAATTGTTTGATTAAAATCTCAAGAGAAGTTATGAAGCACTATAGCTTACTAATTCATATTCAAAAGAATTCCTCAATTAACAATAATTTAAATGACATGAAAACTATATTTAAGCATGAAGGGCATTTAGTTTCTTAATTAAATTTGTTGTTATTTGGATTTTAGAGTGCATCAGCATCAAAGTCATTAGCACAATAACAAACAAAAAAAAAAAAAAAAAAAAATGGTATGGCAATGTGGGCCGAAATTACTGTCTGTATGACCAACTGTAAAAATGACAGCTATATAGACAGCAAAACAATGTAAACAACAAAATTTCTGGTTATTAAGAGGTCAAAAAGCATTAAACTCTTCAAACAAGCAGTATCTGGTTGGCTGTAAGAGGCCCAACCAAATTTAAAACACAATTAAACCTCAAAATGTCTGGTTGCCTATAAAGAACCAACCAGATTTAAAACATATTAAATCAACACAGTGTCTGGTTGGTTGTAAAGTGGCAAACCAGAAGTTAAAAACCATAAAAAAAAAACAAAAGATCTGGCTGGCTGTAGTTTCCAACCAGATTTAAAAAGATATTCAAAACCAAAATAGAACTAAAATGCTAAAAATCCAAACCCTGAAACATGGACAGGTTACTGCATGGCAGCCACCCATCCATTTATTTATTTATGAATCTTGTTTCATTAATCCCTGCTGAGGAAGGACCTCTGAGATTCACATAAACTACATACAATATGAGTCATAATCATAATGAAAACAATCATATGTTACAAAGACAAATAAAGAGAATAAAAATAAAAATTAATTTTTACAACTGAGTTTTTCAAAAGGTCATATTGAAAACAATTAATTATTTTGTTCAAATTCTTGAATGGAGTAGAAGAAGTTGCCAATAAGATAATTTCTCAGTTTGTCTTTAAATATATCTTTATTATCTGCAAACTGTTTCATGCTCTTGGGAAGTTTATTAAACAGATGTATCCCAGAATAATTAACTCCTCTTTGTACTAATGACAGAGATGTTTGTGTTTTGTGCAAGTTATTTCTGTTTCTTGTATTGAAATTGTGTACCTGTGAATTAGATGTAACCAGGTTAAAACGTTCTGTGACAATGCACATGAGAGAATATATATACTGAGGATTAATTGTAAGAATATAGATTTTTTCAAAAAGTTGTCTGCAAGAAGTTCTTGGTTTTACCCTATACAGCATCCTGATGGCTCTTTTATGTGCTTTGAAAACTTTTTTACTTTGTGAAGAGTTTCCCCAAAAAATTATGAGATATCACATCACTGAATTGAAATATGAGGAGTACACCTGTTTCGTCAATTCTAGATCTGCTGTTAAAGAAAGTGTTCGCATTGCTAAAGTGGCACTACTTAACTTCTTCAGTAGTGAAGTGATATGTTCATGCCAACTGAGTTTCTCATCTATTTCAATGCCAAGGAATTTTATACTCTTTGTTTCTAAGATTGTGTTATTTTTATAGCTTACTTGTAAATCCAGCTGTGCATAATTTTTTGTTTTAAACCTAACATAATGTGAAAATTTAATTTTAATGAATTTGCCTTAAACCAATTAGCTACTTCATTTACATTAAATTATTTTTGGTGTTTTTCTCACAGTCAGGTTAGTGTCGTCTCCAAATAAAACACTCTTAACTTTGTCAAATAAGTTTCCAGGAAGGTCATTAATGTATATCAAACAGAGGAGGGGTAATAAAGAGATGTTAAATGTTATTATCTGCTTTTTCATTTAAGGCATCAGAATTAAGAAAGTTAAATACTTGAGAGGGGAATAATAATCAAACTGGATATTAAAAGATTAGTAAGACTACAGTGCATTAAAATTACGAGTAACATTATAAGTCCATTCTCATTTAGCACGTAAAGCACTCCTCACCACTTCGACGACTGCCTCCACCATTTTACTCATGTGTGAAATTTCATGTTTTTACAAAGCAATACAGCAATACACCCGTGAGGACTTCATTGCAATTATACGCCGAGAAAGTCTCCTTTCTGACATAAAAAATTAATTTCCTCTCTAAAAACATCATTAAGCCACTTAAAGGAAAAATTAAATACTTGACAGTTTATATCTTGGTGGGTATTTTCTTTTAATAACATTGAATCAATTGTAATATCAATCAAGGAATCAGGAGATATAATAATGAATCACGCAAAAAAGGCCAAGTCTACACTTTACAGAGTATATTCACTTCACTCTGTGAAATGGAATGCTTTTTTTCGGTGTTATGGAATGTTTATTTAGAATTTAAAAAAATGAATCAACTATAAGATCAAACAAGAAATCGTGAGACAACAATGAATCCCACAAAACAATGTTTTGTAAAAATAGGCCAAGTCTCATGGTTGTGCAGTGACAAAAATGTATGAGATCTTGTTCTGAGCCAAGTCTACACTTTACAGAGTATATTCACTTCGCTTTGTGAAATATAATGCTTTCTCTCGGTGTTGTAGATCGTTTATTTAGATTTTTTTTTATAAAAAAATCATGGTGAGTTGGCCATTATGAATACCATGTTTTAAAACTGATGTGATTTATTTTAAGGCACATAATATAACCTAAGAATGAATATTTTGCTTTATGATTATTTATTTAAAAATTGGTTAAGGTTTTTAAAAAATGTAAAACTGGAAATACTCGTAAGACAGGCTAAAAATTTGTAATGTCATATTGCCAATTAAAATCTTGTTAACTGTTAATTTTTATAATTTAACATTAAAATTAATTTAATTAACAGACATTTATTATTTAATTTGTTAACACTTTAATTAACTATGTTTTGAAAATATGTGTCGAAAAACTGTAAGCGCCAATCCTACAGGATTAGCACAGATCCCACAAAAATCCCACGGGATTGAAAATACTGCAGGATTGCAATCCTTAGTGGTTGCAGGGTTCCAGCTCTGGCCACATGGGACATGTGGCATGCAATACCGGTCCGGCCGGATACAGGTCTGCCCTGCACTCGGATGTACATTCATCCCTAGCGCAACTAATACGGGTCTGTGGAACCGTATCCATCCGGATCAACCCATCTCTATTTCCAACAGATGAAGGGCCACAGGCAAACAGTTTGCTACAGCAATGTGAACCATTCAATGGCAGCCCATGCCAGTTTCCACAATCTGAAGAACTGAAACTATTGTTGAACAGTGAGGCGTCCAAATCTTCCCAGAAACCCAACACCATCTGAATTCTCCAGGTGGGAACCAGCGTACCAAAATATCCTTGATACCCACTCGCCTCAACACTGATATAATGCTTCCAGAATTTATTATTATTTGTTCACACACATATAATTTATAAATTGTAAATTTACTATTATTTTCCAAATTTTTTAATCATATTTGTATCATACTACTTTTCTGATGTTCCAACACTTCCAGAGATAATATTTCCACACAATTCAGTATTTTTCCACCTTCCTCTACTGCCAGACGTTGATATGATCTTACTGGATCCCCTTGCAATGTCTCAGCTACTCACAGGACAAGACTTACCAACAAAATATTTTGTCAAGTGTGTTTGTTCTTTTTCATATTGTTCATTGCTGCTCTGTTGCCTTCATCTATGGTAAGTGTTGGCTTTACTTTCCCTATTCTTCCTTGTTTTAAAATAGCATGATGAGTAGCTGCTTGTTTATGACGGTGAAGTGTGAGAAATTTCAGTACAGAACAATTTACCAATTTCAAACTCCCTCTTTTTCCATCTTCTCAACTGTTACACCGCAGCTCATTGATTTCATAATTCTTCGCTGTATTATTATGTTTTTCTGCGCCATTTTGGCTTTGGTAAATGGTTATGCCTCTTTCATCATCTAACATATATATATATATATATATATATATATTCATTGTTTCTATTTACTTTTATATAGCAAACCACAATAAAACGCCTACATCTCAAAGAACATGTGGTCTGAGATCTAAAGAACATTCTGTTAGTTTCAATTATTATTTGCATGAAAAATATAAACTTACCAGTGTAGGGTCAATGTCTGGAATTTCAAGAAAGCGACCGTAAATTTGATGCACCTTTTCATATTTGAGCCGCCCTTCTTCAAAATCAGCATATGCAAAATACAATAACATGTTTTTTTTCAGCAAAGAAGCTGTTGCTCTCTCATAAACAGCTGCTGCCTCATCACTGAATAACTTGGCAGCTGTTACATCCTATATAACAGAAGATGTGTTGTAAAATTTAAACCTTAAAACAATGAAAACAAAGTGAAGTATTCTTACATATCCAATAAACAAATTAGTTCTGATGAAATTTTAATAATCAATCATCAGTAAATGAATAAGAACATAAAATAAATACAACAGCTGATTAATTAATATGTGGCATCACTGCAGTCATTCCAGCAAGGCATGACCAAATACAGGAATAAAAAAGAGAGGTCTTATCTTGATTAGTTTATGGATCACTCATCTTTCTAGGCCAGATATTTTCCAGTACACAGTATTCTGAAACCAAATTAATCATTTAGGCTAACCCTGTATTGTTTAAAGTTAGCCAGGTTGGCAAATGAGATACACAGCTCAAGGGATAGGAAGGCCATCAATATGCATTATTGCACATCCAGATACATTTTTGTTTACATTTAGTCACCGAATTAGGAATGGGGCAAACAAATAAGGAATAGTGTTTATTTGGTAACATAAGAAACAACAGGGGATCTATCTCACTTCTCTGGGGGCTTAGGACCTCACTTGGGTCAGAGATGAACCTTCAGAATAGAGAACCACTCACTGTGTACTAACCTTGAGGAAGTCAGCAAACCAGTTGCATATTTGTCAGGATATGCCACAGGCTTTAAGTTTCGTAAGTAACCTAGTATGAGGTACAGTGTCTATAGCTTTTTAAAAAAAAAAAAAAAAAAAAAAAAAAAAAAAAAAAAAAAAAAAAAACCTAATAAATTATTCAACTTGAGATTGCACGTCTATCACACGGCCCAAGTTGTGAATCAAAACTACAAGTTGTATCTCAGAGTTGATCTATACTGATTTAAGTTCCCCTTCACGAAAAAAAATGCATGACATTTGAATAGATAGTATGTTCTACAATTCTGTAAAATATTGAAGTTAAATAGACAGACCTATAATAAAAATATTTTTATTAACTCGCTTTGGGCTTTGTCTGTCCGGGTGGAATTTAGTAATTGATTTTAAACTAACTTCTTGATGAGCTAGGGACTTGAAATTTTGACCATAGCTCAGAACTGGATGATAATGCATGAAAATGTTAAAAAATGGGAAAAGTTATCAGGAAAATTTGAAAATTCGGGAAAAATTGGAAGTACTCCTTTCTATGGACCGATTTGGCTATTTTTTTAAAAATGTTCTTAATAGTCGGAATAAGGTTTTTAGTTAATGAAAAATTGGAAAAGTTGCCTGGAAAATAGGAAAATTTGAAGAAAACTGAAGTTCTTTTTTTCTGTGTACCAATTTGGATGATTTTTTAAATGTTCTTAATAGCCCGAATAAGGTTTTTAAAGAAAGAAAATTTGGAAAAGTTGCCTTGAAAATTTGGAAAAAACTAACTCGCTTTGGTCTTTGTCCGGGTGGAGCTAGAGACTTTAACTCGCTTTGGTCTTTGTCCGGGTGGAGCTAGAGACTTGTAATTTTGACCATAGCTCAGAACTGGATGACAATCATGGGCGTAGCTACTATGGGGCTAGGCGGTGCAGTGCACCGGGGCCCCTACGCTCAGGGGGCCCCCAAGCGCGGTTGAGAGGGCCCACGGGCCTTCATGGGCAAACTGGCGACCTTTTTTTTTTTTAGCTCTACAGTAGTCTAAGGGGGCCTCTGAGACACAGGAAGCACCTCACTAAGGGCCCTCACTGGTAAGGGGGGCCCCCAACCACTGCTCAGGGTCCCCTAAGCACAACTTAAGGGCCCCCATACTCAGCTCAGGGGGCCCCTACCAGCAACACAAAACAAAAAAAAGGACGTCCATCTGGCCCGAGGGCCCAAAATAAATTTTTTGCGCCGGGGCCCTTGTTGACCTAGCTACGCCACTGATGACAATGCATGAAAATGTGAAAAATTGGGAAAAGTTGTCTAGAAAATTTCAAAATTCAGGAAAAACTGAAAGTACTCTTTTCTGTGGACTGAATTGACTAATTTTTTTCATGTTCATAATAGTCTGAATAAGGTTTTTAGTTAGTGAAAAATCGGAAAAATTGGAGAAAACTGCAAGTCTTTTTTCCTGTGTACCAACTTGGCTAATTTTTTTAAATGTTCATAATAGTCTGAATAAGGTTTTTAAAGAAAGAAAAATTGGAAAAGTGGCCTGGAAAATTTGGTAAAACCTGAAAGTACTTTTTTCTATGGACCAATTCAGCTATTTTTCAAATGTCTTTAATAGTCTGAATAAGGTTTTCAGAGAAAGAAAAATGGAAAAGTTGCCTGGAAAATTTGGTAACAACTGAAAGTACATTTTCTAGGGACCAATTAGGATAATTTTTTTAAAATGTTTGCAGTAGTCTAAATAATCTTTTTATGGAAAGAAAAATTGGAAATGCTTTCTAAAGATTTCTGGCAGAACTAAATGTGCTTTTTTCTATTGGATTTTTGTTCTGATTCTCCTCCCCCCCCCCCCCCCAGCATGGAAATAACTCAATTAAAAGTTTTCTATTAAAATAAACTAGAATTTGTAGCATGTCTCTGTGATTATGTCATCAAAGTAATTAAAATCAATTACAAATTTTCACTCACATAACCCTAAAAAGCAGAAAATAATAATAAAATAAAAAACTTTTTAATATACCATGTTTTTATAATGGACTAACAAGTATAAAATAATTTCTCTAATCCTTGTGAAGGATAAAACCACATACAGATTTCTAACTTCTTCTAAATTGTCTTGAAAATTTATGTTTGGAAATTTTTGATAGCTATTAAATTATTTGTAAAATTGGTGACAAAAACATTGGGCACATGGAATACGTAACTATAAGAAGTGTAGAGAGTAGTTATAAATGAAAGAACTTACTTATCAGTTCACATGATTTGTGGTGCAATAAAATTGGTAGCAGAGCTATTAATGCATCAATTATCTGTTGCATGCGACCAACATTTTTTGTCACCAATCTTACAAGTATTTTAATAGCAATCAAAAATTTCCGAGTATAAATTTTCAGGACAATTTAGAAGACGTTAGAAATCTGTATGTGGTTTTATCCTTCATAAGGATTAGAGAAATTATTTTATATTTTTTAGTCCATTATAAAAAAAATGGTGCACTAAAAAGTTTTTTTTTATTTTATTACTATTTTGAGGATAGTTTACATTTCCACTCTTACAATGGCTGTTGTACATTCAGCTGGAATGCTTTTTTGATCTGAGGTTAAAAACAATGCATTTTCTTTTGCATATCTAGATTAGAATCTGCTCCAGGAGCCTTATCATGTTCTACATTTTAAGTTGATTAGTTATCCTCTCGGCGTCAAGAACAATAAATTTCATAATTTTGTTGGTACAAGTGATAAATGTCGAGATATCCTCTAAATTTTCTGTTATTTAGAAATATTATTCAAAATTTCCACTTTTGCTAGTTTTCATTAACTATCAATTTGCATTAAGCAGTGATGGCTGAATCTTTATGAGAGCCTAATTTTACATTGATATATGACCACAACCTTTTTTTTATTAGTAATTAGAACTTAAGACAAAATTCAGACTTGGAATACCTTCAAAGCTTCATGCACTGCCAAATGCACTTCCACCCGTAACTGTTCTAAATTAACAAGATAGATGAAGCCTCTGATTTCCTTGCCGTGGCATGTAAACACATTTGCTTCCTGAGCAAATGCTTTAATTACAGATAGAACCATAGAAAGTTCTTACTAACCTTGATAAACATATTAAGAACAAAGTGATTTGACTCATACATATTATTGTTTTAAAATTATTGTGAGTTGTATTTAATTTCTAAAGTCAGTTTCAATGTTAATTTAAGCGAGAAAGCAGATTTTCTCAGTTTCAAGGTAGTATTTTGCATTTCATCTGCCTTAAACATTCGCCTGGAGTGGTATTTCAAAAGTTCATATCTAAATTATTTATTTTCAGCTAAACTATGAAAGTTACAATTTTTTTATAATAACCAAAGTTGATGTTTGCTATAAGATCTAGCGATTTGTATAATTTCAGAGTGATATGATTATTTTTGTTGTCATGGTCACAATATTATGATGAGACCTTTCTGACATGCGATTTGATATAGGATTAGCCTTCCAGAAACTACCCATGTGAAACGGAAGTTTGGGATTTTCCCATGCTCCGTGAGTACAAGAACTTTCCTGATTCGCAGCAGCAGCGAGCGCAGTCAGTCGCCCGGAGTCGTTTAGAAACTGTGAGAGTGCCAAGACATAAGCTCAGTCGTTCAGAAACTGTGAATGCATCAAGATGTAAGTTCAGTTGTCAGGAACCGTGCATATGACAAGATGTAGGCTTAGTAGACTAGCAAGTTTCATATTAAGCACTACTGTGCAAGAGTTTATTTTTGTCACAATGCAGGTTCGTGTATTTAAGTTTTATTACAATGTAGCAGTGAAGGAGTATTACGCCATGTGGGGCCTCGGGATTACTTAAGTATCGGGCACTTGCTAACTAAAAGCACTAATAGAAGCATATGACGAACTTTTACCTACTTTCAAGTGGTAATCAATTATACTTTGAACTTTGGGGTGTGGTCTGGCTCGAACAGTTAATTGAACTTGCAAAGTTTACTTCTGTGACTTTGTCTGATTGCCTATTCAGCTATTGACTTTATAAGATTTCAAGAATATGGTGATTTCAACAACATCGGACTTTTAAACATCATTTACCTATTACTTTTCTATAGCTTTTGAGTTAAAATAAAGCTAAGTGGCAACCATGGTATTATAAAGTCATAACTGGACATATCCAAGGCTTACACGCGGTCAGAGTTAAGACAAAGGCTTTATGCAGAACCCCACTGCAAGCTTGTTGTCTTACATGTTATCAATATATATGGTAAGTTTATCGTTACTGTGCTTTACCACTAGACCAAACTTAGCCATTATGATAATTCTGAATTATAAGAAAATCTTCTTCCAAAAATATTTGTTCTTTTTAAATCTTCATGAATCGTATTCACCATAGTGAAAGTTGATTTCTGTTACAAAGGAAAAGTTAGAGGATGGTACAGATTAACAAGTTCTTCTATTCCCAACACTAACTCCTTTCATATCTCTCTTTTTACATTTAAATTATTAATAATTTTAACATACTTACCCCTTTTTCAGTCAAAAGTTTGGAACTCTGTTCAAGGAACTGAGCTGCTTCATACCATATATCAGGATGGTGTCCAAGACACAAGAGGCACTGCTCAAATGCAAACATTACACGTCGTGTGATAAGAGTTGTATCCTCTGTGCGCAAAGGATTAGATTTTTCCCAGGCAATGTATTTTTTCCACAGGTCAACCTAAAATAACAAATCCAATAAATAACATCGTTTCACAACTTTTTTGAAATGATTATTACTCTTCAATATACATGTATGACTGTAAACATTATCAGAACTAATATTTTTTTATCATATTCTCTGTCTCTGGATATCATTTTGCTTCACAATGAATGTCACTCCTCGACACACACCCTTGGCAAACCATCTATGCCATTTCAGGCTATTATTATTACAGGGTTGCCAATCCCAAAGACATTAATCTTTCATCTATGGCCTTAACCTTCACTATACTTCAGGGGAAGCATTACTGCTGCTAACTGATTATGAAAAAATTTAAATTGTGTTCTGATTTTTCTTTTTTCTTCTGGCTTTAATACTCATCGATGTTTATATCATTAGAGGTGGGATAAGACTTGGGGTAAGGAATGGAAAGGAATTCAGAAATGGCCTTTTGAAGAAACCATTATGGCATTCACCTGGAGAGATTTGTGGAAACGATGGAAAGCCAAAATCTGGATGTCCAGATGGGTTGTTTGTTTCAAGTGCTATGCATTATTTTGCTTAATGGAAAATTTATGAGTGAAAATTGGGAAACATTAATTGCTTAAATAATTAGGGGAAACTGTTTACAAACTGTAGTTGGAAAAAATCAGTACACTAGGCTTAGGAGTGAAACTGGCCTGATGAATCCCAAATGTCCAGCACAGTAGCAGGTACTGTGCCATATTAGTGGTTTTCCATATCATGTAAAGATGTTAAACAACTTTGACAAAAAAGCACAGAAACAGTAAATGTAGGGCTACATAATAGTACAGAATTTTGTTGGTGATCTTGGGCTCAGGAAATGTGGACAAAATTATAATCCTCCTTCAGAATCTTCTAAATTCTAAATGTAATATTTTAAATGTAACCATGACTATCAAATTTTATTTAAGGTAACAGGTAGAAATGTTAATACTTTTGGATTTACTACAGCAAAAGACTAATGTAGATCTGCTTGAAGTTTTGATTCAACTGCTCAAACAGTAAGAATGAATTCTTTAGTTGTTTAAGTACACAGAGTTATGAATGACACTGGATAAAATATGTTTACTGGTCAATTTCGTCATTTTCTTGGGTATAAAAAAACAACTTTATCACCTGCTTTAATTCTTCAGGATGACCCATAGGAGGGATGCTGGGGCTGTTCCTGTTTAAACCTCGGGTAACTGCCTCAAATTCCTTAGCTACACGGCGAGCATTCATGTAGTCACGACTGCGCTCCATGGCCATCTTCTCTGCTATTATAGGATTAATGTTCTGCTCAAAATTTATGTAGTCCTTCCACAGCTGTTCAATATTCACCATTGGATTTATCACTCCTCTCTGATAAACCTAAATCAGTTATAAATTTAGAACATTGTTAGTACACCACTGACATTTTGAAGCAAGTATTAAAATTAATTACCAACAGAACAAAACTACAACAATCATAGCATTTGGCAGAACAGAATAACATCAACACAAAGTGCATGTGCAGAAACAGAATCACATAATTATAGAATATTATGAAACATTCTTGTTTTGGAAGATTCCAACACAATCAAATGTTTTGTTAGAACAAAAGGCATTATGATTAATGAAACTTTGATAACTTCATTCTTCTATTGATTAAATTGTGCACTATACTGGGAGAAGATATAACCAGTCAGTAACTAAACTTGCTATACATAAACTGTGAGTGTGAAGTATGTTACACAGTTCAGTATTTCACATTAAGTTGTAATGCTCCCATTACCAGATAGAATCAGCACATTACTTTGAACCACTAGTTCATAAACAATTTATTTGTCACTTTGCTAAGGGAAAATTCACTAACAAATAAACCACTTGAGAAAATGGAATCATTAGACTCCAGCCACTGATCCCAAACAATAACTTAACAAACCCATAATCAGTCACTAAATATTATATGTCCTCAATGCCATGTACTTTGAAACAAAAAATTGAAAGAATTTGGTGTCCATCATTATCTACAAATTAACTTAAGTTTCTTATGGCAAACTGTAAACTTATTTTATCATTACAACATAGAACCATATCTATGGGAAGGCTGAGAACTTTTCAGGCTATCCTCTGTATTTTTCATGATGGGAATATTTCCAGTTGAATTATTTCCTTCACAATTTAATTTTATATTCTATTCCATAAAGAGCAGAAACAATGACAAAATTTGTTTACTTTAGTGTGTTTTCTAACCTTTCTCACAGCACTTATTTTTTTGGTTCTCAGCATATGATCCCACAGCTTCAACAGCCTTAAGGAAGTTTACATAATCATTCCATATAGAATATGACTGAATATCCATTCCAATCTTCTCCAGTGCAAAGTCATAGGCCTGAGCCATCTTCTCCCTGGTAAAATTAAGAAAATAATAAACTTTAATTTTGAGATAATGAATTTAATGTACAACAATTATAAGAAAAATTAAGATATTTCATAAAGATAAGTAAATACAAAAAAGAGTAAGGAAGTAAAATGATAGTAACAAAAAACACAGTATGACACAAAGTCACAATATTTCATACAACTAATTCCAATATGACTAATCACCACTAGCTCACTCAAACAACTACTATATGAAGCCAAGTACAAGCACCATACCACACATTACATCCCTTTCTGAAATTTCATCACCCAAAATATTGTTTGTGTTAATTTAGTATTTTATGTTATCATAGCCCAACGAATGCTATCAACACAAAATGACATTACACTTCTGGCACTTTTGCACTGAAGTCATCAGGCCTTATCGAACATCAAAAAAATGTAAAATTAGAATGGTGTGTAAAATATCTTCATGACGACCAGCTGGAAAACTCCTCCATATTAGTAGCCTATGCAATTTGCATGTAGCTTATGCATGTAAGCTAAGCATTGCTGAAATAAAATTTTACAATTGCGACTCCTTGTCCAAATTTGCCACAAATTGATCTAAGAAAATAATAACAACAAGAGAAACAATTTAGGAATATACTATATTATAATCGTCATCAATGAACATTTCTATTTTTGTGCTGGTCGTCCAGCACATCTTCTTTCCAAGGCTGTGTTTATTTGAAAGCAAGGCTCCAATACTTGCAATACCATTTTGTGATGCATGCCATAGTTTTGATGGTGGAGCAGATGAGTTGCCAATTGTCCATAAAATTCATGACTTGTGTTGTGTGTGGTAAGCGCATATTTTTGTTTGTGAATTGTGTAATTTACAAAATAGAGATTGGAGATCATCCAAGCATTCATCTAGCCGATTGTGAATACTGCATAAAAACTGCCATGTGGCAGCAAGTATGCTGAGCCCAAGATTTGAATCTAGGCCCATTGCACCTCATAAATCCAAGGTAGTGGTGCCTTAATGTGCACAGCCACACTGGCAGCTAGGAATGTAATGTGTTAAAAGAATCTATCAGCAAAAAAGAAGTTGATAAATAACAAAATGTATTTGATACTGAAAGAAATATGAAACACAGTCAATGACTGAGTAACAGGGAAATTTGAGAAAAGAAAACCAGCATCAAGGACTGTGGTCTGCTTCTTCGGAACTTTTACAGGATGCTAATTACCACTAGCACCATCAGATTAATCCACTTAATTATTATATGCTACTGCACAGCACAAAGAAAGTTATACACTGTTTTAAACTATCATAATTTAAAAATTCAGCTGATGTAATACGATATGAGATAGGGTATTGAAACTAGCAACATTAGCAGAAGAAATCATTTCCGGCCCTTGATTTCTTAACAAAATCCTTTTTTTTGTACCAGCGGTGCTTCAATGAATGAACAAAACATTTTGTTTCAGACGAATAGATCAAGTAAAGCCATGAGAAAAGAAATCAAAAGTGTTAATTCAACAAAGTGTTTGTGAATGTTATAAAATGATTTGGATGTCAATTTAAATTAACTGGTTTTGTGCAATCTGAATGCAGTACTGATATTCAGTTCCACAGATGGAGATCTGGCGATAATTTGATGTCAACATTTTTGCACCACACAAATCCTGATTTAGTCTCTCAATCTCATTATTTCAAAGATATTTGATGGCAAAAGATTTCTCAGTAGAGATAAATGAAGGTCCATGTTGTAAACTTGTCAAAAATATACACACTTGTCTTCAAGAAACTACTCCTTGCAACTGAAAACATAATTAATACAAGCTTAAGCAATTTGAATAACTCAAGACTAATTTACAACTAAGTAAATTTTTATTGCAGTTTTCAAATTATATACTGAAACAGAAAGGACCTGATGATGTCAAATGCCTGATCTTCCTACTGTTCATGGGTGCATTTACTGCAAAAATAATGAGACTTCTGTCAAGCATGAAGTGAAGATCATCTTGAAACCACGAGCAAAGATTAAAAACTTGTTTGGTAGTGTGAAAGATGACCAAGGACTGTATACCCTGTAATTTACCACTTACTGTGTGAATGTGGAAGGGTATCCATTGCCAGTGACCTTCTTTTACTAAGAGTGTAAGGGATGATCGCTTGAGATGGCTGTCACCAGAGTCAACCCTGTGAGTTTTGGTGAGCACTCCCAACCATCTCTGGCGAATGTCCCTCAATCGTATAAAAATATTTTGGTACAGTGAAATCACCAAAACCTACTTATTATTTGTTTAAATTTTTATGACAATTCTTTACATTGAAGATAGGCAATTGTGTGTTAGTACACAATGCTTCTAATTAGGTGTGATCTGCTCATTGGGATGGTAATGTGGGTGGATGGGGAGAAGTGTTGGGCAGACTGCACCTGAGTGTGCACAATGAGTTGACTTGTCATCTTGTGCAGCTTAAGTATGCTTTCACTGATAGATATATTGTTATGGTTGGATTAATTTCCGTTATTTGCCAAGCGTGCTGCTGCCAAGAGACATTTTAGTGATAATGCTTATCGAAAAGAAGCCTATTAAAGGCTGAAAAAAGATAATGAGATTACTGGACAAATGCATGAAATTGTTCATTAAAAGAAATGATGATTCCTCTACAAGCAGTACATTACCTGATTACCAAGGATGAGCATCAAAATTCTTTACAGGTATAGTATACACAATGTTTTTCTAACAAATATCTTGCTTGCATTGCAATAGTTATCCCACAAAAAACAGAATGTGTTTACTTCACTTTCTGCAACTGAAAGACGTTTTGGAGTGCTGTTGATTTAAAAATAAAAATCTGGTGACCTGGTATCAGTAGAAATTTTACTGTCTAATTTACTAAAACATAATGGAAAAGTCATCAGGGTGTTGTTATTTTTTTTTAATGATCCATATCACCAATAGGAACTATTTTATTCAGGAGTGAACACACACTGTAGACTGTAAATTATAGAATAGGTTTAAAACAAGATAGCATAACTTTTTGTCACCAAACAACTATGATACATGGCCTCTATTTTATAAGAATTTTTTCTTGTGAGATTTCATTTCTTTTGTAAGCTGATTGCTTATTCTGAGTCATTGCTCATTTGTAATAGTTCCATTTGAAAATCAGTGTTTAAGGACATTTCAGAAGTTAAATGTGTCTGATACCAACAAAGCTCACATTCTGGGAAGGCAACAAGTGTGCATCCTGGGCAAGTGATGCTGGCTGTCATAAATTTAACTGTCATCATAAGTAATTTACGAATATCAATACTATTAATATAAACAAAGTAAAATTTAAGGAATTAGTTAATTTTGCTAATATCTACACATAACAGAAATTAAGGTATGAAGCATCATGGAGAGTAAGGAATTAATCTACAAGTATAAGCCAAAAACGTTTCACATTTTGGGTCGCCATTGCATAAATTCATGGAAAAACACCATACTGGACTTTTCCTATGATTTGAAGGTGAAACCATATATGTGTACCAAATTAACTGTTTCTAGGACCATGGGACGTACAGCAGAATTATTTTAACTAAGTGTAACAGTCCCTTAGAATATACAAAGTTAACTAACTGCCAAAGCAAGGATAATAACAAAGTAAAATTTAACAAATTATATAAACTTAGTAAACTCCAGCTACAATGACATCTGTGGATATTTGAGTAGAAAGTGATTTCACATTTTGGATGGATATATAAAAATTTCTCAGTTTTAGATGTTTCTTATTACTTGGAGGTAAAACTGTGGTAATGTACAGAATTTCAGTTTTCTACGACTACGGGGAGTACTTGGAGTTTTGACGATCATCAATGAGCGAGTAAGTGATAAAATCGTTGAAATTTGAGTATGAACAACTTGCAAAATAATAACAGTGTTTGTTCTGTGCCTTTGTTACTGAATCAAAAGTTTTCAACATGAAAGTTTTTAAAACGAAACGATTCAAGCAGGTTAGTCTAGGAGCCAATAGCAATCCACCTTCAGAGGGGTGTAAGTCAGTTTCAATTTGCTGTGTGGGTGTTTTTTAGTATTCTGTGGACTTCTTTTGCAAGTGGTATGCAAAATAAAAACTAATTTAGTCCACGACCAAAAAGGTTTGTTGGATTATCCTGAATACGTAGCCATCGTGTCAAAGTTGGGACGACAAGTTCCTTTTCTCTGGCACCTACAGTTTAATGTGGAATCTGAACCATGGAATGACCCTCATGTGATCAAATACAATTCTTAAAAATTCCTGGCCATGCTGGAATTTGAACTCTGAGCCAATAGTGGAAGTTCTGAAAACAAGCGCCAACCTCTGAGCTACCAGACCACTCATATAAAACAAAAAATTAGCTATGTAATATAAAAGGCAAATTTAAAAAAAAAAATATTGTACCAAACTCACAAAACAATATGGTAATACATTTTGTATCTGAATAAATCTACAATCCGAACCAACCAAAAATATGAACTTCTCTACAGTGGCGTAGCTAGCGTGGGTGACACCCGGGGCGGATATCGATGGTGTCACCCCTTGAAAACTTAAATCCAAAATTGAGTATATTATATCATCTTTTAGGTGTAAAATATGATATTAATAAAACATAATTAAATAAAAACTTATTGTTATTTAAAAATAATAGTTAATAAAATTGTAAGAATAACAACATTTAAAAGATATACAAATAAAATAAAAACAATTGCTTTCAGAATCCCCTCTTTCTAGCTTTAATTACTGCAAACCCGTAAATTACATTTTCGAAATTAAAAATTTGATTTACTTCATGTTCAATAATCAATATGGAAAGATTTTAGCCACGTGTTGATCACTGGTGATCGAAAGTGGTTTTAGATCAATTTTAACTCCTCTGAAGATCGGGCTTCACTTGCCTGACACTGTTCCGCACCGTCACCGCACCGACACGTTTCTTACTATTGGCTCTCACTCGGTGGAAGTTTGTCCAAAGGACACGCCATGTCGTCCGACACTCGGCCGACGCGCGGCCATCATTGGATTGGTTTACGTTTGGCGGTGTGGACCAGTGTCGGTCTGCTGGATGAGGAGAACGCATAGAGAGAGTTCGGAAATTTCCCTTCCCTTACGACCAAATGTTGTTTTCATGTTATTGTTGGTATTAAAACAAGTGTCTTTTTTTTTCATCCATGTTCATAAGACGTTCTTAACATGTAGGAATTGTTCTACCATCTTCGCATTAATAAATCAAAACATTACCAGAGTTGAAGATCAATTTTAAGACCCACAAAAATTGCAGCTGTGATATGCATTTGTAATGGGGACCTTCCACACCCGAATCGCACGCCGAAAATCTAGAAGTACTGAAAAATATGTATTCAAACACATAAAAGTTGATTTGTGTTTTTTGATAGCAAAAATAGATGGTATAGAAAAAAATATATATTAATTGTATAATGTTTGCAAACTTATTTTTCATTACGCCTACATTCGGACTGGTGACTCAAATGACTGCGTGCGGTTTGGATACTTAAGGTCCCGATTCAAATCCCGGACTCGACTGTAATTTTTGCGGGCCTAAAACTTGACATTTACCTCTGGCAATGCTTTTACCTGTTAATACGAGGATTCTAGGACGCTCCGTGTTCGAATTTCACGTTAATCTGTAGGTCTCCTTTCGAAGTTAGGTGACTACGACATAGGTGCACTGCGAGTTTCCTAATAAGAAACTCTGACTAGAACTTTGAGATAATATGAAATTATTATATTTATTATACAAAATCTTTACGACCTAAATTTAAATTTGTTATAACCTCATTCTTTGCTAAAAAAAAAAAAAAAAAAATACTGAATGAATCGAAAAGAACCTCAAGCAAAACAAACACGTCAAGTGCGAAGTGATTGACATTTCATTGCGATTGCGTTGAAATATGCGAGAATCTTTCATTCCGGTACATTGTGGTAATGATTTGTTAATACTGCGCTGCAGGGCCGGATTAAGACAGCGCGGGGCCCGTAGCAAATGTGAAGAAGGGGCCCTTGATTTTTGCCGTCCTGGGGAAAATTGTGGAGCTAAAAACAAAAAAGGTCGCCCATCTAGCCTAGGTGCGGGGCCCCCTAAGGAGGCGCGAGGCCCCCTAGAAGGAACGAGGCCCGTGGCATTTGCTACCTCCTGCTACGTGGTTAATCCGGTACTGCTGCGCTGGGATACTATTTTTGTACATAAAAGATCAACCAGATAGGTGATTACATGAGTCAGATAAAAAAGTATTTTAATGTACTTTCGTACCAAAACTGTGCAAAATAAAGTAAAGGTATCAAACCTACCTGTCATCCCCAACACTGATTCCCTGTAACAATCACTTGAAAACGTTAAAGGAGACTAAAGACCGGGTAGGAACATGGGCGAGCTATGGAAAATTGTGGACGCGAGGGGGCGAGCTGCCACTCGGCCGACTGTCGTTGCGGTGCCGGTACAGACCAGTATTGGCGAAATAGAGCTCGAGCTTTACACGTAGCAACTGATACACACACTGGCGCAAATTAAGATCCCAACACCCATACGATGTTGTGATAAATGAATGAAATTTGACCCCAAGTATGCCCACATGAAGAGTATTAAATGATTTAAAATTGAAAGTTTTACATGTAATAATATGAGAATTACGGTGCTATCTATTACGTAAATTGCTATTTTTTTATATTATTTTAACGTACTAGTGGAGTACAGTGTGGTGTAACATGACACTTTGTTGTCCACGAGTTCTTGTTGGCTAAGTATGCCCAGGCGAAGAGTGAACACTCTATACACTCAAATGTCTAACTGTGAGAGAGGTCGGAGAATTGACGTGTTTTAAAAAGGTGAAATCTCGCAAAGTATTGGCCGTAGTGCATTGTTAGTATACAGACTTGTTACACAGTGATGAAAGAAAGCTCTAATACTCCAGGTCTATACTGATGGATCACAGCACGTGAAGACCGCCAAATTGTGTGAGTGGCTGCTGCTAGCAAATGGTTGACTGCAGGCCAGATCGAAACAGTGGTTACAGAGAGAGTCACCCCTCTCCCCGGACGATTGAAAACCAATTGCTTGAAGCTGGAGTACGCTCTCTGAACCCTATGCAATGTGTCCCATTAATCTGATTTCATTGCGAGCATCATCTAACCTGGCGTAATGCAAAACATAAAAGGACATGTGAATGGCGTACATTTGTGTTTACAGACGAGTCTAGATTCTGTCTGTGGCAAAGTGATAATTCACGACATGTTCGGAGGCGTATTGGAAAACGGCTTACTTGCTGTGATTTCAGAACATCACACAAATGCAGTCACCGGTGTCATTTTTTGGCGGCAATCAGTTTCGACAGCATGACTGAGTCGGCTGTTGTTGAAGGCACAATGACAGCCCACCACTATGTGGACAGGGTACTGCATCTTATTGTGATACACTTCATGTTCACCATTCAAATCGCATCTTACAACAAGATAATGCCCGTCCTCATATTGCGGCCATCGTTACACAAGCCTTGCAAGGAGTTTCGATCACAATTTGAACAGCACAGTCCCCAGATTTGTCCCCAATAGAGCATGTCTGGGATACCAGGAGTAGCACAAACTGCGCAATAACTGACTGCAAAAGACATGCAGGCGTAAAGAGAAATACCCCAAGAAGACATTCGAAACACTTGTTGATTCAATGTCGGCAAGAATCCACGAATGTATTGGTGCTCAAGTTGCACGCATTTCTTACTGAAAACTGTATCTAAAGATAATAACTTATCCTGATCCATTTCCATTTGCTATCATTTCTTCTGGGTATGGCACTGGGTATATCTTCAAAGTTTCCTAAAATTCTACCATTCCTGTATGCATGGTGAGATTCTAATTTTTGCCAGTGTAACTATAGGGCGACCATAATATTTCGCTATAAATTTTTTTTAAATCGAAAACTACCTAATCATTTGTTGTTGAAACGTTAACATAGGTTGTATTTAAATGACTTCGCAAGGGATATCGAGAGGAAAGTTAACAGAAGTGGCTTGATCCAAGCAGAAGCAATTCCAGACCCAGATGGGGTTCCATCGGTGCAAACCCAGAATCCGGGTCCCACAAGTCGTGAGACCCTGGGAGAGACTGTATAGTCAGAGAAGCAACTCTACACTAAGTTCCTTCATAAAAATAGAACAATAAATGCAATATAAAAACAACGAATTTTTTTTTTTAAAAAAAAAAAAACGGCTTAGGTAAAATATAAGAACATGCCTTTGCGATATCTGCCTTCTTTACATGAAGTACTTCACAAGTGAAGTATTTTACTATCCGCCTAAGATACACGTAGCTACAGACTTCTAAATATGACATTGTATGTACTGAAGACCGTCTTCACGTCTTAATTTTACATTTCTAGCGCCGCTCTGTAGCATATAAATAAAAATGTTGTAAACGGCTTGAATGTTCGCTCAGTTTGATCAGGAACAAAAGTTCGACATCCCTGTCGATTTAAGGAATACACCTGTATTCGACAGAGGGGTTACCCATAATACAAATTTTCTTCTTCCCTAAATTTATTATGGAAAATTCATAGAGAATCATACGCTTATTTATTTCATCGCGATCATATTTGCATATTCTCGATCAGAAGAAAGCATAGCAAACTTACATGAACCCAGAATTTAAGTGCTTACTAATGTTACGATTTCGCTAGCAAGATACGCGGTTCCGACTTTTTTTTTTATTTATTTATTTAAATGGCTTTCGGCCTTATCAGCCACAAGCCAAGTTCTTTACGTTTTATGACAATTCACATTTCATTACTTTACAGTTCTATTTACATAGTTTAACAATTTACATTTCATTTCCTTTACAGTTTTAAATATATATAATTTACATTACAGTTCTACACACAACAGTTACGGTTCCGACTGTTTTAAACACAAGCTTTACAAAAACTGATTACCAACGACGGACGATACCATCAACGAACACTTGGACCAGTTTAGATTGATTTGAAACCTGACAGTATTGCTAGTTTAATGCACAGTTTTTATCAGCATAAATTCGAACATGATACGATTTCATGTCGAATATAGGTGCACTGACGATAATAGGCAGGTACGCAGAGTGTAAATCGGATAAAGCGACATGTACTCAGTTTGTACATCACGAATCTTTCAGATAATAAATTCAAAAATTACTAGAAAAACTTCAAAGCACTTGTAAATATTAGCTTGAAAGCTAATGGAATTCTAAATAAGCAAAACAATTTTAAAACCTGGACTATGCGTATTCCGACATACGCTTGGTTTTCATTTCCAAATTTTCTCTAAATATTTTCGAGGATTTACAATTTAACTGTCTAATTACTATGATTTTAGCAATTATATATAAACTTTAATTTTAAAACTTCCTCTTTTTATACAAGAAAACTTACATTATATCCACCGCCGCTTCTAACAAACCAAACAACAGTGACGGAAGGCAAGCACTACAATGAACGATTTCTTGTGACTGTTGGAGCTACGGAGCGATGCTCTCTTTGTTTAAGCGCACTGTATTGCCAACAATTGTATTCTACTATAACGAATGAGCACAGCCGCCTGGATCGCATTTGAAAAAGCGCTAGATCAGCCTAAAAACAAATATTCATAACAATAAAAGTAGACGTGTTTCGACACCAAAGGATAAAAGAAGTTTATTTTTTTTGTGTCACACTACTTTCGATTACTATTTTCGAAATGTGGGTGTCACCCCCAAACGGGTGACACCCGGGGTGGACCCCCCCCCCCCCCCCCGCTACGCCACTACTTCTCTAGATCCCAATTAGTGCAGATTATCGACAGTCTACTGCAGAAACACAGTAATGGAATCGGAAGTTAACTATTAAAAGTTAGTTATATCAGTACACTCTCTTCCCATTTATTAATCAAATGAATAATAATGTTATGCCTGAGAACTTCCAGAACACCGTTATTTAAGATGGACTAATCAGATAATGCGATTAGTTTCAGATAAGCATTTAAGTATACCAATCACACTGAGCATCAATAAACTACGTGGCTCGAATTTGGCCTCCCTTTACATCCCCCAACCCCCTCCTCCCTGAGGCTCATAGCTTTTGCTTTTTTTCCCTATTAATTTCAGAAGACTTTTTGTACTGTCTTCTCTTGACAGGATATCATTAAAATTATTGCATAGATATTAAACGTAACAGATGTTTTTGTTATGTAGTTTTCTATAATTATAATTCTGAATGAAATATTAACATTAGCCATTCCTGTAAAGCAGTGGTTCCCAATTAGTGGTAAGCGTACCCCCAGGGGTACGTGAGGTTTCTTCAGGGGGTACGCGCGGTAGTCTCTTGGCTAAGGTGATCACTAAAATAATTGAAAAAAATCCACTTTTATCAGCCAAAAGAAACATTACTATCACCCAAATATATTTTAAGATAAACTGTGTTTGTGTCAATTATATTATTGTAATCCTGTGCTTGTGAGAAGCACTCTACTGGGATGAACGAATTCATTTATTTATCATTTCTGCTGTAAGGGGTACGCGCGGTTGAGCTCCTTCTTGCAGTGGTACTCGGGAAAAAATAATTGGGAACCACTGCTATAAAGGATGAATTGTTGGGAAAAACCTCTTTCTCAGGCACAGTCAGGGATCCTTTTTTTCTTGAAGTCTTACTAAAAACATTCTCCCTGTCTCATTCATCACTGTTCATTAATTGATAAAATATAACAAACTACCTGCCTCATGAAAAAAACTAAAAAGAGCTGCATTTTTTGTTTTCTTTTGTTGCAGTTCTATCATCTTTCTTTCTACATTACCAGGGAATGATTCTTCTTTCTGGATTTTTCTATTCGATAGTAAAAACTCGTTGGAAAAACATTTTCTACAAGCCTCGTAAGTTTATTTTACAGCGCCAGTTCACACCAAACTTTGGACTTGAAATTAACTTGGCAAAGCAAAATTAGAATTATTTCCTGGTAAAAAAACAAATCATAACAATATGAACTGCCACTGCTTTGGAAAATTTCGGCGATATCAGGAAGCATATCTAATGTTTTTCGAATCGTAACGCGCCGTCGCGTGTCAGTTAGGTCAAATGCTCCAACCACGTTCAACCCAACGCTATGACTACAAGTCACACGCAGGTGCAGCACTGTTAATATATAAGATATCCAAGAGCGTAGCTAGGATGAGATTCAGGGTGGGGCGAAAACAAGGAAACTTAATTAAAAAAAATACTTGGAAAATAGTTCTACAAGAAAAAAATTAAACACTGATTTCACTTATTAAGCAGTACTTTTAGGGTTCTTATTAAATTTTAACAAAATTTAATTTTCGAAATTAAGAGGGGGAAAAAAAAAACCGAAGGTCAGTAAATTATAAGTCACATTCCTGGCAGAAATATAAAGCGACAGAAACATTTTCTAACTATATGAGTAGTAGGAGTGACCAATTTTGGCCTGCTATTTCTTTTTAACGAAACTCTGATGAAAGTTTGTTTGTTTTTTACATTTGACGGGCCTACTCTAAAACTGAAATTTTATTAAAGACCGCTCAAAAAGTTACATAGGTAATTCTAAAAACGGTCAAAATCGATTTTTTCAGATTTTAAGTATAATAAATCATAGACTGAAAACTTTAGTCCAAAACAAAAATTTTCCAAATGTTGCTCAAGATTTTAAAACAGGAATATGTTAATTTTAACGTTGCAATATTAAGGTTTTACTTTTTTTTAACTTTCAGCTTACATGCTCATGAACAAAAACAGATAATACGTTATCAATATACTGTATTTCAAATACAGGTATTATACACCAATTTCCAGAAATTTATTTTAAAAAATTGTTAAATTAAAATGTTTGGAATCATACAAAAATGTATTAAATATTATTTTTTATACATGAAATTAAAGCAACTATCTGCAGACTATGGCCTATACCAATATCTTCTTATATACACGAAAGAAGATAGTATGTAAAGCCTTTAGCATTTTAGATAGGGTGGATAACCATAAACTTACTGTATTTTTCATATAAAAATTAGAGCCGTACCCTGTAATCCAGCAAACCCATAGTCGAACAAAAACGACGCAAACACTTCCATAGATGCCGTGATTAAAAGTAAGCATTTTAAGGTAATGGATATAGGGTCACAAAATTTTATTTAAGACCGTATTTCAGTTTGAAGGTTTTATTTCAACAAGAGGTCGGACCAGGAAAATCAAAGAAGTGACTTAACCAGTTAGCCAGAGCACACGTGTGTGCATAACAGATTTTAGAGGAAATAAAGGAAAGGTATTTATTTAAACGGATAAACAAAAACTAACTATGGCAGTGGTCAAAATTTAAAGAGACTCTATAATAAAATTTTAACCTAACAGAAAAAAAAATAAATACGCTTTTTCAATTAAAGAAATTCAACTTCTAGAATAGAATAAATATGTCGAAAATAGGCATAAATGAAAGTTATTTTAAAATAAAGTCATCATATAATAACAGTGAATAAATAAAAATACTTTAAAAGGATGAAAAAATAATTTAAGATTACAAGCTTTAAATGAAGTAACACGTGTCAAAAACATAATTATAAAATACAGATCTTTTAAAAGCAGAATAATAATAATTAAAAAGAGCATAAGTTTTAAATGATATTTGCGAAAAGACCATTTAAAAATTATGTATATTCCACCATAAAGGAAGCTGGTGAATCTTATAGCGCAGTTACAGATTTTATGCATTGTGTGTAAATAAAAATTGCCACAGATTTCCACTATAGCTCAGATAAAGCAGAAAATTAAAAGAAATATCTCAATCTGTGTTACTTCGCAAGAATTAAGTATTTTAGGGATTATGGATATATAAGCGAAATCTGCCTAAGTCAGGAAAAGATAAAACTTTTACGCAAAACTACCGATCAATTTCATTATTGCCCATTATTGACAAAGTGTTCGATAGATTCATTCTAGCACGTCTCAACACTCATATAATCAGAAATAGTTTAATCACTGTCCAACAGTTTGGTTTTAGAAAAGGTCACTCAATAGTTCAACAATGTGCAGGCGGGAAACAGCACAACAGCTATATTTCTGGAAATAGAAAAGGATTTTGATAAAGTGCGGTACGAAGCCTTGATCTATAAATTACATCTACATCTACATCCATACTCTGCAAATCACAAATATTGTGGGTGGCAGAGGGTGCTAAGCACCAATCCTAAACCCGCCCATTCCAATCCCGAATAGTGCGAGGAAAGAAGGAATACATATAAGTATCAGTACGGCATCTTATTTCTCTAATCTTATCCCTCCGGTCATTGCGACCTAAATAGGTTGGCGGAAGAAGTATTTCATTGCACTCGAAATTTAAATTTTTTCGCATATTCTCCAATAAATTTGAACGCAAGCTACGTCGTCTGTCTATCCCAGCCCAATCTATGTATCAATTCTGTGACGCTTTCATAAGGGCTGTAACAACAAGTCACGAATCTAGCGGCTCTCCTCTGCACCCTCTCAACTGAGTCAATCAGAACCTTGCGATACGGATCCCAAACCCCACAACAGGAATCCAGATGCGGACGCACTAGTGTTTTATACGCTATCTCCTTTGTTTGAACATTACAATTCCTCAAAATACGACCTATGAATCGTAATTTAGAATTTGCCTTGCCTACGACGGAAGTTATGTGCATGTCCCATTTCATGTTGCTTTGTACTATCACCCCCAGATACTTCACGGAATCAACCGTGTCAACAGGTGAATTGTTTATTTTGTACTCGTGAACAACCTGATTCTTCTTGTTACTTATCCGCATTGCCTTGCACTTTTTGCAATTAAGTGTAAGCTGCCATTTACGGCACCAATCGAAAATAGCATCCAAATCACGCTGAATTTCTAAGCAGTCGTCGGAGCACCTTATTTCCCTATAGATAACTGCATCGTCGGCAAACAATCGCAACCAGCATTTGACGTTGTCACCTAGATCGTTTATAAATATTAAGAAAAGAAGTGGACCTATTACACTTCCCTGAGGAACGCCCGAAGTAACATTTATCTTAGATGAGGCTTCCCCGTCAACAACGACATATTGTGATCGACCTGTTAGAAAATCACGTATCCACTCGCAAATCTGAGCCGAAATACCGTAAGCTCGAATCTTCGCTAAAAGTCGGTTGTGTGGCACAGAATCAAAAGCTTTCTGAAAATCCAAAAAAACCGCATCAACTTGCGAACCTGCATCGATAACTTTCATTATGTCGTGGGAAAATAGGGCCAATTGTGTTTCACACGATCGCTTCTTCCGAAATCCGTGTTGGCATGGTGTAAGTAACTCGTTCTCATCGAGAAACTTCATCATGTTCGAGCATATGACATGTTCCAGAATTCTGCTGCAGACCGATGTTAGAGATATGGGTCGATAATTCCTAGGATCACTGACTAGTTTTCTGACCCGGTTCGGAAATTTCCTAAATCCAACAATGGCTGTAGTTAGACAGGGAGCGGTATAATCGGTATTGCACGCGGGAGCTCAAACAGCTAGCGGCGGGCCTGGTTTCGAGTTTACCGTCGGAGAGTAAAGATGCGCAATAAGGAAAACGCTCGCCGTGCCAGAACTTGATTGTGGACACAGACGACTCAGCGCGGAACGTAAAAATAACGACCATGGGACCCCTAACGGTTCTGACTATGGATATCGACTTACGGACAACGCATACTGCTACATCTAGAAAGAGAACTGCAGCGGTAACAGGTGACAAGGAAGAGGCGATGAAGGAGCGGGTCTCAACCGCAACATTCTGGACCATGAAGAGCGCTCCTTTGAAGGCGGCTCGGCCAAAAACAGTCGTTGATGCGGATTGCTTTGTCGAGCCACGTCGCACCCCCGCGGCGAACCTTAGTGCCGACAATTAGCAACCGATTTGCTTTCCTAAAAACAGAGGGGGAGTCACAAACCGGTGACAACAATAACAGCAAACTAGCTCCAATGAGACTAAAATATAAGGATAGATATATGCAATTATATCAATAACTGAAGACGCTCTGCAGTGAGGCCTTTGACGTCATAGCAGAAGAACGAGACCTCTACAAGGTTCAAACCAAGTCGGATATATGGTGCTGCTCCGTTCTCACAATATGAAATTAGAAGTCTCACTGTACCCAATGATACTTAAGGACTACGTGGAAAACCGAGGCTCGATGTCTACCAAATACGTGAAGTGCGCGGGGTATCATGCTATCAAGAAAGGTGATGTACCACCTAAGTGCACCAACTGTGAAGTTCAACACGTCGCCAGCTACAGAAAATTTGTTGCCTTCTGTAAATTCGAGGAAAGACAGAAGGCCAACAACTCCTACCTCGCTGCCATCGGGAAACAAGGGATGGAATTAAACACCAGATATATATCCAAGGAATCAACGACAGATACCACCCACGCGGAGAATGCCTCCAACCCATCAGCAGGTGACTCAAAGTCTGAAACAGGCAACATAAATTCCAGACACAACCCGCGGATAAACTTTCTACCAACGCCGGCAAGAGGTCAGAGGCGCGTGGAAAACAACCACCAGATATCGGTAAATAGTAAATGCAACAAAACCGTCGTCCAGGCAAGAACAGTAAGCAGATTGATAATACAAAGCTCCTCGCTATGGTTCAATCACTGCTGCAGGCAGGATCTTCCGCGGAAGATAATTGTTGCAGTATGGTTAGCTCTTGAAGTTGTTCAAAGAGATCAAACCATACTACGTTATGGCAAGAATGGAAGATACCACAATATACTCATGGAATGCCAACGGCATATGGCGCCAGAAGGGAGAATTCCGAGAGTTCATAAGAGATAAGGGCATTGACGCGTGTCTGGTAAATGAGAACCATGCAAGGCTACTGAAGCCAATCCTCATGCTACAGAAATGATTGTCTGACAGCAGGAGATGGTACGGCAATTTATGTCAGAAATATGCCCAGATACTACCCAATAGGCTGCCTGAATTGGGGACCATTTAAGTAACACGAGTTAGTCGAGACCCCCCGCGATAGACTGCTGCTTATTGCCACCTACAGAGCACCCAGAGGACATTCAGCTAAAGACGGTGTAGCTGCCTTCCTTCGACTGCGGGGCAACGTTTTTATTGCTGGGGATTTCAACGCCAAGCTTATGGCTTGGAACGTTCGAGTAAAAAATGCTAGTGGTCGTGGGCTCCTGCATGTAAGCGAAACACACGATTCTGCGGTTTGGGGACCAACAGAGCCCACCATATACAGGAACAGTCGTCATGACATACTAGATATCGCCATCACGAAAGTACTACACCACACCATTGGAATAACAACTAGAACAGCGCTGTCAGACCACGTCTCAGTCTTGTTCCCTATGGCCGCAGATACGTCGGCACTGAAGAAACAACGTTACCACAACCTGAGATGCACAAACTGGAACGTGTTCAAGGAACATGTCACCCGACGTGTAAGGGAGGCTCCGACGCCGACAACCACTTGCCCGGATATTGCCCCGGCTGACTTAGCCGACTGGATTAATGAGGCTGTCGAATTTGCAACACCAGCATTTAGAAACCCGCCAGTCCCCTCCAGACATTAAGGAGGCAACAAGGTAGTGGCAGCTTAGTAGGGGCCCCACCACGAAGAGGGCTATAACAGCTTGGAGTGGGAAATAAAAGCAGCCCTGGAAAAACATCGCAAAATATGCGGGGAACAGAAATAGAATGAGGACCTGACCGCTAATTTATGAAATAGTGGAATATCTGTCAATAGTTGTGAAGCCAAGCGTATTTTCATGATCCTTGACACTGGTGTGTACATGTATAAGTTGTCAATATTCTGTAAGTCCTAAAGGTATATACTTTCAGAGTTTGTGTTTGACGCCTTTCCTAGCTTGTTCTTGAGAGGCGCAGTACAGGAAAACTTTAGATATGTACCAATCCCCGGCAGGTTGTGTCTGCAACCTCTGTTTCTGCAGGAAGTGTGCATTCTTGCATTTTGCCACAACTTTGCTCTGTGCCGCCTTGTGTTGGGATAAGAACAGCCCACATCGCGTTGTTCACTATGTGCCCTTTTGGGGTTGTACACGAGATCCGTTTAGACTCGGAACAGACTCGTTCACTTGCACTGATGAAAAATTTCACAAATGATCTACCATCTTCTACAACATAGTGGACGTTATCTTCGGTGAATCCTGTATTGCGACCGTAGGGATTTTGAAATCGGTGTAAAGTGAGAGAATTTTTACGCGTTTGACAGTCTGCTAGCTGAAGAGTGAAGATCAAATCACCCATCTACAAAAACTAAAGTGTTTAAGGGCTTCTCTGCCCATCCCCAAACACAATACTGTGGGATTATTAGCCACGACATAGATGGAGTGCGTGGAAAAGCGAAACTGTGTTACTTTTTAATGTGAATAACTATTCGAAAACTCCAGGCCAAATTAACAAAGAAAAATAGTCTCAAATGGTTACGAATGAAAAAATCATTTCTTCCTACCGACACAAACACCACTAAACGTGTTTTTCGTTGTCGAAGTGTTCGCAGTGACTCTAGGCGATAAACGGCTATTTATGTCTCAAGCCGGACTGGGAATAGAACCCTCCACCTCCATAGACAGTCCTGAATGTTAAAAACTCGCCCACCATGCTCGATAGTTAGGTCGGCATATAAAAAATAACTCTGAAAGGACGACGCACTCGCCTCGAGTGATTTTTGGGAAACGAAGGAAAACCTGACTGTAATACCATGCTGCATATCCTCACCAGCGATAGATTCAAACATTACTGCTCACCCACCAGACTCGGTATTCTATGATCCTCTAAACTTTTGACTTTCGATGCACGTTTCCGATGATAATAACATCGTCACTGTCGTTAACGTTATATATGGTAACTAATGTTAGAAATAAAACTGTGTAAAATCTTTCGCAGTCATCTTAAGAGATAGTAAAGCACGAATATAAATCCTTGTTTGATAAAGTTTGTAGATTGGTTGATAGAGGAGATATTACTCTAACTACCCTTGTTCAGAACTGACTTTGCCGATCTTGTGATAAGCCATTCGTCTCTATGCATTCAATATAACCTACATCTCCAACAACTGCTTATTCATTACTTTGCTTACAAACTCACCCACCAGGCTAGATATTCTGACCGGCATACAAGAAATAACTCTGAAAAGAAGATGAAAGGAATGCACTGAACAGAGAACCCGCGATCTCCCATCTGACAGTCCTTAACATTAAAAACTCACCAACCAGGCTCGATATTTAGAACTTAAATTAACTCTGAAACGTGGACGAATGTAATGCACTGGAATTATTCCTGCCCTCGCCTCCAGTGGTTTTTGGAAACGTTAGAAAACTTGACTGTAAGACTGTGCTGGATATTGAACCCCGATGACGGAATTTCCTCCACATATCGTTCTTTAGCCTGTCGAGAACTCGCGTTTTCTCCTATAAGAATTTTAACAATAATCTGTTCTTCAAGACTAACATGCACTTCTAATTTACTGTTAAACAAATAGCGCTTCCTGTTACAGTTGATGTAACAAATTCTTTTGTTTCATTCATAATTCACTAAAATCGAAATACTTTAATTTTAAAGCCCTTAGTTTTACTTTGAATTGTATTGGAGATAGGGTGGCTAGTTCCTTCCTTCCTTCCTTATCTTAATTAAGGGTACCTACAGTTTAACGTGGAATCCGAATCATGGAATACTATACAGCAAACTATGTGTGGTTACGGACCTGTAAGTACTCACCACCGATACAGGAATTAGAGCAGGGAACCTTTCACTTTCAAGTCAGACGCCTTAAACACTGAGCCGCTCTGGCGCTTAAACATCTGTAATTATGTGAGATCCTTTTGTAGTAACAGGAAGTAAGTGCCATAAGTTTTGCCTAGACAGAATTAAAATACCGGACCATATAGGAAAAAGTAGGGTAGTTTAAGTTTCTAGTTGGAACTCTTCTCAATGAGATATACTTAGCATTGAACTGGAAGTAGGGTGGCCAAATTCTTTGCTCTTTACCTACACGGCACCCAAAATTTAACGTGCAATCCGAACCATGGAAGCTTTCATACAAAAATATGTCCGCCCCCTACGAGAACTCAGAAAAAATAATTTGAAAAAACTTTGAAAGGGACACTAATTTTGTAATGCCATATGTGCTGTTGAAAATGTATTTTTAATTGTCCAATGGTGGGTGAAATAAAAAAGAAATCAAATTAAATACAATGTGTTTTTATTTATACTTTTCACATACAAACACCCAAATTTATTTATTAACATCAAACTTCAATTCATGAACTGCAAATCACTATGTAGCACATTACTAGCCAGAATGTCCACAAACATCATAATTCTTAATTACTATATTACTAACATCATCCAATACGAGTAAATTTTCATAAGCAAAGAGTTCATTTCTTAAAAGCTTATAGTCCAATGATGAACTGGGATTGTATGTCACTTGAGACACATAAATATGCACATCAACCAGTTTTTGAGCCGCTGCCAAATGATAGTCACATAGTACTTTACTAGTCAAAGTGTCGACAAACTCCTTGTAGGATCTTACAACTGGGGAGCACCAAGTCTTCTTGATGGCCAAGGCGAGGGTCACTGCGCGTCGATGAGGTTTCGCCTTGTTGATTCTCCAAAGAAGACTCCGCTGGCGGGATCGGAATTAATGTAGAAAGATATCATTTTCAATCCGGCCACCGTTCAGCATGAGACGATGTGGTCGCCGAGTGGTACGTCGGTCTTGATTCTGCCGGCGTTGAATAAATCAGACACTATGTCCAATACTTGGATCAGCACGTGCCATTCTTGATACATTAGTGTAACTTTGTTGTGCCCCACTTGTTAGAGCACTACAACAGGTTCAAATTCGTGCTTGGACAATAAACCTATCGTCAAATGTTTTGAATCACCAGCGTTCAGCTGATACACTGAGGACAACAGTATTGGACGATACATGACAGCAGAATGACGCTAGGTCGGTTGCCCGAACATCTGCGTGGGAGTATCCGTTACTAACAGGTTTCTACCTGCCCGCGGTGTCGATTTCAAGGTCAGCGTGGTGGATATCAGTTACACCGGTATACCTGCGCGGGGTATCGATTTCAAGGAAGGGAGGCACCTGGAACTGGGGTTAGTGGGGAAGGCACGTGGGAGGGGGCTATCTGTTCCACCGGAACACCTGCCCGGGGTATCGTTTACACTTTTTTGGTCCAGGGTTCGGGCCTGCACCCTTATTCTCTTCCTGCTTATATATACACTAACCCTACTCAAGCTACTAACAGTTCTATCACTGTTACTGAAAACGTTTAAACTGGTTCGCTTCAAAGTAATAGGGGAGAGCCGGGAAAAGTGGCCATGGGGATTTTTGGAACCAAAGGATGGTGCCATCATGCGAAAAAAATCATAACTAGTGCAACTTAATGCCTTCAGTTACCTTGAGAAGTCTGATCTGGTTAGCGTATCATCCTCTCGAAGTTATGGGATTATTTGTGGCTTTTGATGAGCCTGATGTTTGCTGAGAGGTCAGTTTGTGAATTCATTACTGAGAAATCAGATGACTTACCGCTTCTGAACAAAATTCTTTTGCAAGAGTGATGTTTTGCTGTAAGTTCCTGATTTGGTGATCATGATTGCTTCTGCGCATTGTTAAGATATAATGACGTTTCTGTAACGGCGCCACCCGGGGAAAGTGGCCACCTACTGGTAGCCATGGCATCTGTCTGTTGCACACAGATTCTATTTGTTCCTTGCAGATTATTAACGCGATGTAATGCTTTGAATAGATGTTTTATTTTCATGTGAAGATGAAGAGAGTATATTAATAATAATCAGAAAACAAAATTAATTAATTAAATTATTTCTATTTTGTGGTGGCATTTCAACAACCAGAAACTTCTTTTTCTGTGAGCCCAAAGGATATTGTCGTGCAACAATAGCAGGAAAAAGCAAATGCAAAGGCCGAAATAAAGGTTCTTTGCAGATTTGGTCATCAAGTTCATATAAAAATGTACTTGTATCTGGAAAAAAAGGAGAGAGAAGCAAACCAATGCTAGACAGAAAATCACCAACTGCAGGAAATCAAACCAAAAAGTGTGTTATTTAATGATGACAATGATCAAGAAAACACACAGTGCCCGTACTGGAACAAAAGTTTTTCAGCTCTAGGTCACAAGAATGATGGATCGAGTGCCAGATGAATTACTTTTGGGCTCATGAACAATGTTATGGCGTTGAACGAAACAGCTATTCCTTCGTTTGCGAAAATAGCAATTAAAGTGCCTTTGGCACCTTATAATTTCTATCATTTACAAGTTATATGCCTTTTTTTCTAAATGCAATACACTGTTTTGTAAAATTAGGGCGTTTTTAATAACTCATTTCTGATTTTGTAATGACCATGAGGGCAAAGTGGCCACTTGGGTACTTTTTGAAAAATTGGCTTTTTTATGTACTAAAGATAATGCAAAGTTAACAAAAAAAATTCTGGTATATACTAAGATAGCTGAACCCCTGATTTTGATGCCTTTAGGTGTATTGTAAGTAATCTTGACGTCTAGGCCTGCTGGTTTGTTTACTGTTACCCGAGTTTAATGTGCAAATGGAAGTAACTCATGACCTACCATCACCGCCGGAGGAGAGCCAAATCAACCTCCCAGAGCCGTAGGATACAAAAGGGGGAAGGGATATACGATGACCAAGCCGGGCATGTGGATCCTGGAAATGGATATAAATGAGATGACTATGAACGCGCGGATGATGGCCCAGCTTACAACGGAAATCTATCAGAAAATCGGTTAGATAATGTAGCATATTTGGACATTTTGAATAATTCCGAAAATTCCAATACCTACTTGATCACGACCTCTGCTATGAAGATGGACGCTGTTTCGAGAAAAGTTACGGACCACATTTCAGTGCTGTATATTGCTGTGCAACGTTGTACAAACAGATCAATATTTTTTTAAAAAAATGCACTTGGGCGCTGTGCAGAAGGACAACATGTTCTCAAGAATAAGGGAGATACAAAGGGATTCTTCAAGGATACTGTTCCTGCTGTTGCTAATGGGATCATAAAAAAAAGCCTCGAATAAACTGAACATTGCAGCTTCTTCGCGCAAGGCAGTAGTGGAAAAAAAGAATATATACACAAATGCATCCCCGATATAATCCCAACATCAAGCATCAACATCAAGTTCTAATGTTCATAACCAAATACAGTTGCAACAAGAGGATGGATACTTGCCATCCCGCTTTGCTCAAGCAGCGCTAGGAGCAAGTGATAACGAAATGGAGGTATCAAAATCATTCAATCCGTCAGTAAAAACGGACTAACAGCAGCATGGCCAGAGGCTGCAGCTTACACCAACGGTGGTACAATTCCCCAACAACTACCCGGAGTAGTATCATGTGGTGAGGACATTACTGGAAAGACGCCCCTATCGAGCCATATCAACTGGAGGGAATAAGATAAAACTCAACCTAAACTCTACTGAGGATTACCTAGCAGTGACTTGAGAGATGCAGAGAAGATGTAAATACATACCCCTCGGCTCCTGCAATGCCGCTTAAGATGGTCCTATGAGGATTCCCACTCGGTATGCTGGCCTCAGACATGAAGGAGCTGGTAGTTCAAAGTATCGAAGTGCGCTAGGCAACTAAGTTAAAACAACTATGGAGCCCTATTCCAGCACTGCTACCCGAAAGACAACAAAATACAAAAATTTTCGAGCTGAACAACGTTATGTTCCTGAGAGTGTTAATGGAGAAACTACGGTCGGCAGGGAGGCCACCGCAGTGTTACAACTGCCAGGCTCTTCAACACGTGGCGAGGCACTGCCAAACGAAGCCAGCCTGCGTTAAGTGTGCAGAAGGACACCTTTCCAAAAAGTGTACATTACATAAAGGACAACGCGAGGTTGCAATGGCACAGTCTGAAACTGTATGCAAAAATATGTGAGGAGAAGAATTTTTTTTTACTTATGGTTTTACGCCTCGTCATTAGAAGTCATTAAAGGCAGCATAGGATTCGGGATAAGGAACGGAAAGGATTTCGAGTATGGCCTTTCTTGAGGACGGTGATTCGAATCCGCGCCCTTCTGAATGCGAGGCCAGAGCGTTACCACTCACCCAACACACTCGGTCTTGTGGTCGAGAAGAATAAGACCAAACAACTACAAGACAGCGCACCTGCACCGACCAAAGACCAAAGCAACAGATGATGTTCCCCCACGGCACAAAAAAAAAAAAAAAAAAAAAAAAAACCGCAAGCGCTAAAGAAGAACCTCATGGACGCAAATTTGGGAGAACTCTTAGTTTCTGTCTCTTATGAAACTCAACACCATTAATTCTGATTAATGGTGTTGAGTTGAAAATAATCAATCGCAACCAACAGGGTCTACAGAAAAGCCGGACGTTCTCACAAACTGTCAGAGGAAATCAATCACCATAAAGAGTAATTTAGGACCACAGACTTCACAGCCAAAGCAAGGCAACCGACACATTAAAACCATGTCGGGAAACTTCATGGATACACTCATGGATGTCGATGCTCCCATCAATATGATGGCAACCCTAATGATAAACTTTCAGCAGTTATCAACTGACATAAGATCCCTTGAAATGATGACGAGCCAGTTTACAGAAGTCACATCTTCACCACCAATTTATTGATAGGAAATACATAGAAGGACTATCCATCTGTGTTTGGAATGTCAACAGAATTAATTTCCAGATGATAAGATTCAGGCAAGAGGAAGACATCGACCTTTGCCTGGTAGCCAAGAAGCATCTTAAACTTGTACTGACAATTCCATGGCGGAATTACTGGAGTTATTGCACAGACAAACTGATAACTGGACGAGGAGTTGCATCAATCGTGGCATTCTCCACCATGACGTCCTGCTGTCAACTGAACAACTTTGATGCTACTGCCATATGGGTACACCACCATCAGGGCAGCTTACAATTGTCGCAGCGTACCTTCCACCGAGGCGATCATTGATCTAGGACGACGTAATCGGGTCAACTTTCGAAGCAAACTTCTTGTCACAAATGACTTCAACAAGAAGCACCTAAAGTGCATGTAACTCCTGTATAGCAAACCGAGACAGTCAACAACTCCATTGTCTAACTCTTAGACATAACCTTCATGATTGCGGCCCTAAAGAAACCACCCACCAAAGGGTTTACTGGCATTGTGATTGCAAATACATTTAACAGGATTCTTCGGATCATTTCCCAGTGATCCTCGAAATAGACGTGGGACCCTGGAAATCTGAACTACAGGAAAACGATCTGAGAAAAGTACTGTGTCACAATCATCGAAGCAATCGAAAATCAATTGCTCCTAGACAACACTCTAGACCAAGCGCTCAAGAACTTCGTGAGTAGGGGCCTACTGTTATCGACGACATCAATTCTGCCACACAGCGAAGTGCGACGCTGAAGCATTAATAGCAGTTACCTTCGCATCTCTTAGCCCAGATTAAACTAAAAAATCGTGAAGGAATAGAAACTTACAAGAAACGCAGAAACGAGGCGACTACTAAAGACACTACAACGAGAAATAAAGGCAGCTTTGACTGAATATAGAAATCGGAGTGGTTCACTTGACTATCGACGTTTCAGGACTGAAGATGACACTCTCTGTATAGAGGAGACGAACTAGGCAGCCGCCTCTTCATGGAGAGGGGCCTCGTCTTCGATCAACAAAGCAAGGCAAATGAATTTACAGAAGAGGAGGTGCAGCGGATGATTAAACAGCTATACAGGAAAAAAGCTCCAGGACATAAGGCAGATTACGCGAGATTAACATAACTGAATTTACAGAGCCTGAGGTGCAGGGGATGATTAAATGGCTACGCCGGAAAAAAGCTCCAAGAGACAAGGTGTGTAACCAGCTAATCTGACATTCCCCACGGTTAATAATCACACACCTCACCGCCACCTTCAGTAACAACGTTATCCACGAAGCTGGAAGCACGCCGTTATTGTTGCAATAAAGAAGCCGGGGAAGGCTCCAACATTCCCATAACATTATAAGCTAATCAGTCTACTGCCTTCACTGAGCAAGATATTTGAGAGCTGCTGTTGCAGAAGCTTGAAACGCATATCAGAGAAAATGGAATCATACATTTTCAGCTGGACGTCAGAAGAGGAGACGCTGCCACACAGCAGATAATGCTTGTGGTAGAAACAGCCACTGCCTCTTTTAAACGAAAATAATACTCTTGGATGCTGCACAAGCCTTCAACTCGGTATTGCACAACGACCTTATGCTGAAGCTGTATTACCAAGGGTCTAAGTCAGATGGTGAAGATAATTCCGACGCGACCTGGCCAGCAGACTTTCAGTGTCCGAGTCTGCAATTCTCTATTTTCTTATCGTTCAATATTCACTGGAATTTCACAACGTTCAGTGCTGGAACCTGTACTGTAAAGCTCCCACACCACAAGCATTCCAGACTGCTCTGTATGCCGATAATAGACATTCTATGTCCATCACCGTGACAAAGCAGTAGCAATAAGAAAGCTGCAAGAAGTACTTCAAGAGACTGAGGAATAGGTACGAAGGTAGCGTTTCACCATCAACACTACGAAGACCCAAGTTGTGATGCTAAATCAGCGACTCCGCAAACGTAGAGATCGTGAAACTGCTCCACCAAATTACACTTATTTGGCATAAACATTCCTTGGAACTCCACTGTTAAATATCTAGGAGTGACGTTAGACAGACGGCTAACCTGAAAATGAGACATGGCGGACTTAGGGAAAAATGTCCTAATCAGGTTACAAGAACTGTACCCAATACTTTGAATGACAAGTTCTCTGGTTGCACACCCAGCAGAAACCATTTACGTAGTCTGTTATGTCCTCTCCCTGAGTGCGTGTTCCCAGTGGGGGAGAAGACGGCCAAGACGAACGTTGCTCGACTACAAACTATCCAGATCAGAGGCCTTCGAAAAGCTCTCCAGGTAATAAAAAGTTTTCCAACCGCAGACCTGCACGCAAGCGAAGGTATATCACTAAACCGAGATAGGATGCGATAGCTAGCTACGTCTTTTACTGGACAGCCCAAAGACCACAGAACCCCCTCACAGCGCTACTGGGCACATATGATATACCTACTTCGATCGCCACAGAAGATCACTCTCAATTTTGGAACAACAATAAAGAATTAAAAAAAAAACAGATCCAGAGAAGACATATAAGAAGGAACGAACACACATAAAGTTTGAAGGAAATGTCTTCAGACAATAACCTTCACCCCAACCTGTCTAACAATGTCAAAAACCCAAAAAATGCTGAGCAACGACGAGTTTTGGACTAGCTTCCAACGAACGATTTAGTTATTGAAAACATGTTCTGATAGAGTAACTAAACACGAAAATAACTTAGAACATCAAAATTGTTTGTTAATGATGACCGAGGCACGAGTTAACTCAAAATTAGTTGAAAAGATGGAAGAGTAGTAGTCATGGCTGTAAAAGAACTGGGTACTCGAGGATTATCTTTCCGTGCCAGGTCAGTAAAATTTGGATCATCGAAAAGAATGTGATGATATTAGAAACACATGCTAAATTCGATCGTTTTCCGCAATGCATATAGAAAAAATGGATAATCCTGGAAAATGCCACATTTCCTATTTGTTGTTTGTAACTTATGAGAATGTAATAAAAATTACGGCTGATAAAGTTACTCAGTTGGTTATAAAAAATATCCAGAACGAAAAAATTTTTTCGTTTTTTAACATCCGATGTCACTTATGTTGACAAACTTTCATTAATTACCAGATTCATTGAAAAAGACAGACAACCCATTCAATGGTTTTTACGTATCCTCTTTCACACTGGTCACAAATCAAAAGCCATGTGCGAAGGCAGCCCTCGACACCTTTGAGATTCTTAATGGGAGAGGTTGATATGCATCTCGTTAATTAACTTACTTGTCCTGTCGTCAATTATTATGATTTCCTTTTGATCATTTCGTCCTGCAATTTACAAATTGCTGTCGTTGGCTGCATGAGAGTTTTATCTTCCCCTACAGCTTTGAATGGTTTAAATAGTTCCATGAAATTACAAAATCGATGAATCTCTTTTCATTTCATATTTCTTTCTTTTTGGGATCCATACTGCAATAGAATGATCACATTACAATTACATAATCTGTTTGGTGTGGTTATATGCAGCAGGTAACAATTATTGTTGTGCCTGCAATATGCCGTCATACGGGTGGCCTGTCCGTCAACTACCTTAGTCAGCCTACCTTCCAGGAAACCAGTAAGTGCAGACACGGAGTGTTAGCATTTACTCACGAACAACGAAAAGCTAGAAAACTGACAGTAAAATGCAGTAGTAGTGTGGTTTAGCCGATATGCTCTAACAAAGGATGCCACCCCAATTGGTCTAATTGGATACATTGTATCATTCTATTGTTCTAGTGTTCTCCCCCCTCCCACCTGTCAATCATTTTCACACCTATTCTATTGTTCTCCCCCTCCCACCTGTCAATCATTTTCAGACCTATTGTTCTCTCCCCTCCCACTTGACTTGAGGGCCACTTGACTAACCTCAGTTTCCCCCCTATTGTTCTATTGTTATGCTAATTAGGCCACTTGACTTGAGGGCCACTTGATTAACCTCAGTTACACCCCTATTGACCCCTCCCCCTCCCCTCCTCCCCTCACCTCCCTCCCCCCTCTCCTACACTAAAAGCAGCTTCACCACCCTAGTACCAGCTGCCGATTCTATTGCTCTTTTCCCAGGCCACTTGCCTTTTCCCCTCACCCTTCCCCTTTAATAACTTCAGTTTCATCACCATCTTTGGGTGCACTCATGCTTCAAAAAAAAATCTGGTCACTTAACCTATCATTAACCAACCCACAAGGTATATAGTGAAAGGAAAAAAAAATCGCTCTTTGATGGCATTCGACTCTAATGAATTACAATTTAAACCAAATTCCGTAGGGTGCCAATATGGCTTTATACCTCGTCGTCATTAAAGGTGGGGAAAGGAAACGGCGACCTGACGTGGTTTGAGGAAAACCAGAATATGGATGCTCAGACGGGGATTCGAACCAGAGCCCTCCTAAATGCATGGTAATAGCGTGCCAGTATGGCTTTACACCTCGTTGTCATTAGAGGCGGGGAAATGAAACGGCGACCTGGAGTGGTTTGAGGAAAACCAGAATATGGATGCTCAGACGGGGATTCGAACCAGAGCCCTCCTAAATGCATGGTCATAGCGTTCAAACCATCGCTACATTCGCCTGGAGTGATGTGAGGAAAACCAGAATATGGATGCTAAGACGGGGATTCGAACCAGAGTCCTCCTAAATGCGTGGTCATAGCATTCAAACCATCGCTACTTTCGCCTGGAGTGATTTGAGGAAAACCAGAATATGGATGCTCAGACGGGGATTCGAACCAGAGCCCTCCTAAATGCATGGTCATAGCGTTCAAACCATCGCTACATTCGCCTGGAGTGATGTGAGGAAAACCAGAATATGGATGCTAAGACGGGGATTCGAACCAGAGTCCTCCTAAATGCGTGGTCATAGCATTCAAACCATCGCTACTTTCGCCTGGAGTGATTTGAGGAAAACCAGAATATGGATGCTCAGACGGGGATTCGAACCAGAGCCCTCCTAAATGCATGGTCATAACGTTCAAACCATCGCTACATTCGCCTGGCGTGGTTTGAGGAAAACCAGAATATGGATGCTCAGACGGGGATTCGAACCAGAGCCCTCCTAAATGCATGGTCATAGCGTGCCAGTATGGCTTTACACCTCGTTGTCATTAGAGGCGGGGAAAGGAAACGGCGACCTGAAGTGATTTGAGGAAAACCAGAATATGGATGCTCAGACGGGGATTCGAACCTGAGTCCTCCTAAATGCGTGGTCATAGCATTCAAACCATCGCTACATTCTTCTGGAGTGATTTGAGGAAAACCAGAATATGGATGCTCAGACGGGGATTCGAACCAGAGCCCTCCTAAATGCATGGTCATAGCGTTCAAACCATCGCTACATTCGCCTGGAGTGATTTGAGGAAAACTAGAAAATGGATGCTCAGACGGGGATTCGAACCAGAGCCCTCCTAAATGCATGGTCATAGCGTTCAAACCATCGCTACATTCGCCTGGCGTGGTTTGAGGAAAACCAGAATATGGATGCTCAGACGGGGATTCGAACCAGAGCCCTCCTAAATGCATGGTCATAGCGTGCCAGTATGGCTTTACACCTCGTTGTCATTAGAGGCGGGGAAAGGAAACGGCGACCTGAAGTGATTTGAGGAAAACCAGAATATGGATGCTCAGACGGGGATTCGAACCTGAGTCCTCCTAAATGCGTGGTCATAGCATTCAAACCATCGCTACATTCTTCTGGAGTGATTTGAGGAAAACCAGAATATGGATGCTCAGACGGGGATTCGAATCAGAGCCCTCCTAAATGCATGGTCATAGCGTTCAAACCATCGCTACATTCGCCTGGAGTGATGTGAGGAAAACCAGAATATGGATGCTCAGATGGGGATTCGAACCAGAGTCCTCCTAAATGCGTGGTCATAGCATTCAAACCATCGCTACATTCGCCAGGAGTGATTTGAGGAAAACCAGAATATGGATATTCACAAGGTGTATTATGAAAGAAAAAAATCGTTATTTGACGGCATTCGACTCTATGTATGGACGGGAATAAAAAATATACTCTATATTGAGCGCTTAATAAAATACGATTTAAACCAATGATGCTTCAATCTTAAGTAATGAATTAATGTTTTAAAACAAATCTCTCTCTGAAAGCCCATTTCACGTAATATAAAAACATTTAATTTCTACTCTTGACATAATAGGTACGAAAATTATTTTTTATATCATAATTATTCTAAAAACGCAACCTCCCCATTTACCCAATAAATTTTTTAAAAATACTAATATTTTCATTAGTTCGTAGTAAATTTTCACGCTTGAGCCAGCCCGTCCCCTCCTATTGATATGTCAAGTAGGGTCCCATTCACACACAATAGCCTCTTGGCTGCCGGTCTCAAGCCAATGTGAAACTTCATTTCACGTAATATTAAGCTTTTAATTTCTACTCTTGACATAATAGGTACGAAAATTATTTTTATATCATGATTATTCTAAAAAATCAAATGGATTTTAAGATTTCTGCTGTAACCGCTCACCCACCACGCTCGTTGTTTAAGATTCCGTGCAAAAACATATAAACCCTTAAAATTCTTGAAAAACACGAAGTCGGTTTCCTTCATAAGGTATGAATTAATGTCTTTAAACACGTCACGAAATCTTAACAGCACCACGTCTCTGAATTTTTTATTTAATGTCCCGGCATTCACCTCAAGCGGTTGCGGAAAAACCTTGTAAAATCGAAACTTGGTTGGCCGGACAAAACCGCATCGTCCTAAGTTCCAGACCAGTACAACCTGTATCAACCCAATTGTGGATAGGAACAGAGCTCAGTTACCTTATTTCACATGTCTAATGTTGCCGGCTGCAACGTTGTATGACAGATCAATTTGGATACGGAGGTGGGTAAAGAATTTGCTTGAAGTGTGTAACGTATATGTAAGCAATCAGGTTAGTATGGATATCACCAGAAAAATTAATGCTATGGAATAGCCTTTATTTCTGGCTTCGCCTCGTTGACGTCAAAATCGTTAGAAGTGGGAAAGGACCGGGGAGCAATTAACTGGAAGAAATTCGGCAGTGACCTTTTGAACAAACCAAGGCGAAAATTCAGATGTGGATGCCCGGACAAGGACTCGAAACCGCACCTTCCCGAATGCGAATCTAATGTGTATCAGCGTCAGGCCACGAACCTAAGGGATCACCATCGTAAGTGGATAAATTAGTAGCGTACCAGTATGACTTTACACCTCGTCGACATTGACATCATTAGAGGCGGGAAAGGATTATTGCAGGGAACGGTCACCTGGAGTTTGGGGAAACCATGGAAAACCAGAATATGGATGCTCAGACGGGGATTTGAACCAGCACCCTCTTGAATGCGTCTGAAAAATATCTATTCTGAGAAGTAATTTTTTTTTTCTTTTGTATGGCGCTTCGATAATTACGAAATTTTCAACATCCGAAATGACTGGTTACGCAGATATTGCTGCTACCAGAGACCCAGGTAAATAGTGTGAACTTTGACAAAACATCTTTAGCTGGGACGCTAAATGTTGCGTGAAAGAAACGGGATAAGTAGCAAGATTGATATGATAGAAAGTTACTGTACAGCAATGTAATGGAAGCTCAATTGTAGACACGTAACTACATGTTTTTTTACTGCCGTTATTATATCAGAAATAGAACAACTGTAAAGCAACAAAAAAAAATTCGCAATAGCATGCATGTAGAGTTTCCGCACACATATCACAGACAATGCACACTAAATATGTAGAACAGTAACTAACAGGTACTACTTTTACCTGCAACGTCTGGAAAATAAGACTGAAGGTTCAGTGATTCGGATTCTACGTTAAACTGCAGGCCCCACAGGAAAGGAGACGACCGTCCTACCACTGATGCAATGGCTTAGTATGCCTCCTTCGGGGGAATACAACCAGCGATCGGTTGTGGTTGTCTCCGCCCTTCACCCAACCTCACTCTGTCTTTCGGCGCTATAGAACTGAATGCACCAACAACAGCATTCATCCTCAACACACTACTTTGAACGTACATCGATTCACACAAAGTAGTAACGTTTATGAAAACTTCTACATTGGGGAGTTCAACTGGAAAGAATTCAAGTTAATTATACCCTCTAAAATCGCCTGAATCCTTAAGGAACTACTTTCCAAAATTAGTAAGCGTTGATCAACAGTTTACCTAATAAAAATTCTTCATTCACAGACACATACACACAGCGACATGGTAGCACTAAAACAAAGGACCCAGATATGATTTTAAAATGAAGCTGACACCAGAACACTTCTGTTGTTACGTTTCCAGTTTAAACTGTAGGTTCTCTACACCCGGTTTAAGTTCATGTAGGCTAGGATTGGGGCGGAATGCGCAGGCAATAAAAAACCCTGGTCATAATGACCAGACGAGCCATTACTCCCGTACTTCAGGTGAATGTCGGGTTGGCTCCTTCAAAAGGCCATGCCTGAATTCCATCCCGTTCCTTGCACCAGTCCTATCACGCATCGTGATCGGTAAGGATCTGGCCTAGCATTTGGGAGGGCGCGGGTTAGAATCCCCATCCGGGCATCCAGATTTGGGTTTTCCATGGTTTCCCCGAAATTACGCAATGCGAAAGCCGGGATGATTTCTTCATTTGCCATGGCTGAATTCCCCCCCCCCCCCGTTCCTCGTCCACTGTCCTTTCCCGCCTCTAAAGGCTTCGGTGTCGACGAGGTGTAGAACCATAAAAAAAGAAAACCACGACCACCAACTCCAGATGAATGTCGAGTTATTAATTCAAAATACCATGCCCGAATTCCTTCCCAGTCCTTGCCGCCAGTCTTTTCTCGCGTCCAATGACCTCGATGTTGACGAGACTTAAAAAAAAAAAATAATAATAACAAGGAGAATTGTGTGTGTGGCGTGCAGAGGACACCGTGAGTGTGTCTTGTTGCCATCAGTTGAGGGTTATGCCTGCTTAATAAATTCAGCATTGGAGTGAGTTCTATCCCAGTTGCTCAATAATGAAGCCGACATGTTCCTTAGATATTCAAATATGGTTTGCGATACGCTTTTTGAGTGATTCACCGGTCGAAACAAATTGTTGACGTATGCGATGTTCATCGTTTGCTGAAGTGATCGGACGTCGGCTGCATTTTTCATCTACAATTATGGCCTTTACAATCTCGCAATCATGAAATTTTAGTGCCTATCGATTTACAGTAGACCTATCAATAGCATCGTCGGTATAAACAGCCTTGAAACGACGATGAATCTCAGTACGAATCACTTTGTCAGCAGTTAAAAATTCGATAACAGCATGATGTTTAACTCGCCATGACACAGCACTAGAACACTTCTTCATAATTCTGGACAACAAATCCTTACTTCTCAGTACTTTCAAATAAAATGTCATGTCGCGTGGTACGTATGGTCGGGCATCAGAGTTTCTCAGTCGTAACAGCCTTACCTAAGGACAGGACTGAACACGTTTACTCCCACCACCACGGACTAGACCTGATTACTACCCAAATGGACTGCTAGTGCCAGTGTACAGAGATGGCCAGCCCGTTACTGTTGTTCTCGTCTGTGTATCAGCCCAATGCTGGTTATTCTAAGCGTTTGACGATAGGTTTATCGTCCAAACACGAATTTGAGCCAGTAGTAGTTCTCGAAAAACTTGGATACCGCTCCAAGGTTATACTAACTTATGAAGAATGGGTCGTGCTGACTCAAGTATTGGTTGAAGTGTCAGATTTGTTCTACACAGGCAGCTCCCAGACAAACATTCCACTTGGTGAGCACGCCGACCCCTTCCGTACGATTGCCAGGACGAAAACTGTATCTTTTTACCCAAATGCTGATCCCACCAGCGGCATCTTCTTCAGCGATTCAACTTGGAAGAACCTCATCGACGCGCAGCCTGCAGTGTCCAGCGCCTTGGTCGACAAGAAGAGGTGGGGATACCCAGTTGCAAGATACTACACAGAATTTGTGGACATTTTATCTAGTAAAGTGCTACGAGACTATCATATGGCCACAGTGCAAAAACTGATTGAAATGCATATTAGTGATGTTTATGTGACTCAATTGACTCCCAGTTCATCACTGGATTATAATCTACTAAAATATTAACTTATTGCATATAAAAATTTACTTGTACAACAAGTTGTTATATGCCATTCTCAGAGAGAGATTTGTTTAAAGACATTAATTCATTACTTAAGATTGAAGCATCATTGGTTTAAATCGTATTTTATTAAGCGCTCAATTTAGAGTATATTTTTTATTCCCGTCCATACATAGAGTCGAATGCCGTCAAACAACGATTTTTTTCTTTCATTATACACCTTTTGAGCATCCATATTCTGGTTTTCCTCAAATCACTCCAGGCGAATGTAGCGATGGTCTGAACGCTATGACCATGCATTTAGGAGGGCTCTGGTTCGAATCCCCGTCTGAGCATCAATATTCTGGTTTTCTTCAAACCACGCCAGGTCGCCATTTCCTTTCCCTGCCTCTAATGACGACGAGGTATAAAGCCATACTGGCACCCTACGGAATTTGGTTTAAATTGTAATTTATTAGTGTCGAATGCCATCAAACAGAGATTTTTTTTTCCTGTCACTTTATACCTTGTGGGTTGGTTAATGATAGGTTAAGTGATCAGATTTTTTTTTGAAGCATGAGTGCACCCAAAGATGGTGATGAAACTGAAGTTATTAAAGGGGAGGGTTGAGGGGAAAAGGCAAGTGGCCTGGCAAAAGAGCAATAGAATCGGCAGCTGGTACTAGGGTGGTGAAGCTGAGTTTAGTGTAGGAGACGGGGGAGGGAGGGGAGGGGAGGAGGGCAGGGAGAGGGGGCGTGGCCAAGGACAATAGGGGTGTAACTGAGGTTAGTCAAGTGGCCCTCAAGTCAAGTGGCCTAATTAGCATAACAATAGAACAATAGGGAGGAAACTGAGGTTAGTCAAGTGGCCCTCAAGTCAAGTGGGAGGGGAGAGAACAATAGGCGTGAAAATGATTGACAGGTGGGAGGGGGGAGAACAATAGAATAGGTGTGAATATGATTGACAGGTGGGAGGGGGGATAACAATAGAATGATACAATGTATCCAATTAGAACAATAGGGGCGGCATCCTTTGTGAGAGCATATCGGCTAAACCACACTACTTGTAGTTCCCCGAAACTTAAACTCACGGCCAATAAGGAGGCGTCTGAGCCAAGAGGGGTCATGTGTGTGGACGACTGTAACCATCCAATAACAAGATTAGCTAGTATTATATTTAAACACTTTTTTTTCATGTCTTGACTAATCCGGAACTGGCTGGGGCAGAGACAAGACAGGGAAAATGAAGGAACGCGAGGTGTGAAGGGAGTACAAGGGGACTCTTTCTTTGACGGCTGTCGCGAACAGAAGTATGGTCAGCTGCCAGTGGCGGCGAGAGGCATCTTTGAGTGTGCCATGGTTGGAAGTTATAGTTTGATGGCTGATATCGTGGACGTGTGGTGGAGTGTCCAGTGTGCCTCAGATGTTAAATGACCGCAGATACTAAAGTGCACTAAAGTCCGAAAGCTGCTCTCTCACCTGAATAACGACCTTGGCGAGGAAACCGCAGATAATAGTCTCAGTCTGCCGAACAGTAATGAGTTTCATCTGGAGCAATAAATTCAAATAACTTCTTGTTGCTGACGGAAATGACATGTTCAATTTATGCGTAAATTTAAATGCCTGAATAAATGTCCAGGTTATGGAAGTTTTTGTTGAGTGGTCATAAAGTCATGCATTTTAATTGATTATGAACCATTTCTCAATTTGAAATAGTTTTAGTAAAAATTTATCTAAGATTAAAATTAAATTAATGTCTTTCATAAATTAATAAGACACTCAGACCCAGAGAACGCTACAATAATTATATTAGAAGTGGATAAGGCACGTGGCATCTCCAAAGATAGTAAAGCACAAATATACAAATATTCCAGCAATTAAACTAACTCTGCTCGCCATCAATTCGCGTTTAAATAAGGGCTACAGTAGGGATGGGCATTTTAAAAAATATATCGATAAATATCGAAACGATATTTACAAACACTATCGATATATATCGAGGAAAAATATCGATATTTCGATATATCGATACTTTTGGCTAAAGGTAGTAATTATCTTCAAAAAAATCATAAAATACATCAACATATTTAAGAATATTCTGAAAATTAAAGACTCTGGTAGAATATACAAACTTTTATCTATTATTTTTTTCAATCAATCAAACCAGTATTCGTCTGATATGGATATAATAAGGACTTTCTATTTTATGTGCTCCCCCGTCAATCTACTCCTGTTGTTCGGTACAGCTATGTTGACTGCAGAAGCCAGTCTTTCGGACGACACACAAGAAGCTTGAAGTCTTGCATAACAGTAGTGCTAAGGGATAATAGCTTTTCATGTGTCGACCAAATTAATGTTTTATCTGCGATATCTTGTGTTGCTGCTGTAGATCTTACTTCTGGAGAACGTTGTCCTCGTCGTCTAAGTTCCAAGCGAATATCAATACTTATTGTAGAAATCGCATTTGACACACCGATTGGAGAAGAAAAGTATATACGTTTGAAACGAGGGTCCAAAATGGTAGCTGCTGTAAAGAAGCTATTTCTTTCTAAAGAATTAAATTTCTCTTGAATTCTTTGGAGTAAAGTCTCTTTTACCATGAATCCTAAAGTGGTCGAAGGAGTAGATACCTTGTTCCGTTACTTGTCGAATCAGATTTGTAACAGGAATGGCTAAGCTACCAGTCACATAATTTGTAAAACTAACCTCTTCAGTGGCTTCTTTGAAAGGACCAAGAAGGACAATAAGGACATGTATTACATTAAGCTGTGAAGTTGCAACCATATCAGGTATGTTTATATTTGACTGACTTTTTGTAGCTAAGATTTTAGCTACAATTTCAGAGAGTCTGACAAATCGTTCTAACATATTAAAGCAGGAGTTCCATTTGGTGCTAACAGCTTGTGTCAAAGTTGTTAAAATTTAACAGCTTTTTTTAACCTCTGCACCGCTGATGAAGCTGTTATATTTCGTCGAATTCACTTTTTAAGACACTTTCAGAAGATTGGATATGTATGTATATTTTTCCTATACACATAAAACGATTAAATTGGATACTGAATTGCGTTCGTAGAAAAAATATCGAATTGGTGCTTAAAATCGATACACCAAAAACAATATCGATATATCGAAAATAAAAATATCGGCGATAAATATCGATTATATTTAGAAAAAATATCGATATATCGATACATCGATATATTTTGCCCATCCCTAGGCTACAGTAACATCCAGAAGACAATAACGAGTTCCGACAGACATTTCTCGAACTCTTACCATGACAATCAAATTCATTGAAGAACATTCATAACGCGTACAAAATCACTCATAATCATTAGAAAACACCTTAAAATGAAAGTTAATACTGTTTTCATGCATTTACACAAAAAATTATCGACTTAAACGAATCCAAACCGTTGACAATTGTATAGGGGGGGGGGGGTCCGGTGAAATCTCACAAATCTCACCAGGGGGGAGGGGGGGGTCTACGGAAATCTCACGTGAGATTTTGCGAAAAATTTGGGGATAGTAGAGCCAAAAAAAAGGTCTACAATTTGCGCCTAAGTCGATTTTAGGAGGGTATTTCGTGAAAAAGTTAGGGTGTGACCTAAAAAAAAAAAAAAAAAAAAAAAAGGTCTACAAAAGTTTCGAGTGCGATTTCTAGGGGGAGTTCTCACGGACCTGATCTCACCAGAGGGGGGAGGGGGGGTCCGGCCAGATCTCACGAAATCTCACCAAGGGGGAGGGGGGGTCCAGAAATCCGGAAAAACACCTCACGTAATTTGTGGATGCCCCCAAACGTTTAATTAGTGTTTCATGCATAATACTGCCCTTGATCGTATTACATACAATTTACACAGTTCCTCCCCATAAAACAATGTTCATTTACATCACGAATATACTCAAACTCATAATTAATCACACGAAAAATATACAAATCCATAATTAATTAATCATCTTGCGATACATAATTCTTTAAAAAAATTCCACAAAACGGCTGGGTCTGGGGGTTGTTATAAGGTATTGAGGCTCATTTATTTAGGGCGCCTGACTGGAGAACTGAATGTCCACGGTTCGAATGCCGGTTTTGGTTGGAATTTTTACGGCTTTAAAGACTGACCATCTCTGGAAGAGCTTTGCTTTGTTCCTGTGAAGTACGTGGTTCAGATTTCATGTAAAACTGTAGGTCCCCTATACTCGGTAGCCTTATGGGGCGTTCATTAATTACGTGAAGTGAAATGGGGGGAGGGGTCCGGCGAAATCTCACCAAACCTCACCAAGGAAAGGGGGTTTGTAAATTCTCGAAGAATGGTGGAGCTAAAAATAAAATCTACAAATGACGCCAACGTCGACTTTAGGAGGGGGTGGGAGGTGGGGAATATGGTGTAAAAACCGACCTTACACCGCCCTTGGAAGCATGGGACCTAAAAAAACAAAAAGGTCTCAGAAAGTTACTAGGTCGATTACTAGGGCGGGGGGGGGGGGGGCGGGGGGAGCCTGCGTCAAAATCTCATGTCATTTTAGAGGGAGGGAGGGAGGGTCCGACCAAATCTCATGAAGGAGGGGGGTGGGGGTCCGGAATTCCGGGAAAAACGCTCGTCATTAATGGACGCCCCCTATCAGGGCCGGTGTTAGGGAGGAGGGGGGTGTAAGCGGGTCAAATGTTCCCGGGCCCGCCCGGCTAATGGGGGCCCCGATCACAGGCTGAAGGGCCCCCCTCCCAAAAAAAAAGTCTCCCATTTGGCGTGAGGGAGGGCCCTAAACCGATGAATTGGCCAAGGGACCCAACTGGTTACGTGACTGTTAAGAACGCTTACTCCGGACCCCAAAATCCTAGCACCGGCCCTGCCCCATATACCGGATTAGCCAACACAGAGGAGCATACGTGGCAAAGCGACTCCGGCAACCGGCGCGCCGCCGAACTATCCTTCGTGGACTTTGCCCCGCACTCCGCAGGTTCTTTAAATTTATCGGGTTGTCGGGATACTCAGTTTTTTTGGATTGATGCAGAGCTTATATATTTTCTTCACAGTGTCAAAACGATTATACTGTTACAAGAATTCCTAAAAAGTATGTCGAATACTCGGTGATAAGCTAGAGATGATGCCTGCACTAGTCTGAATAAGGACTGAAATCAAATTATAGCAGCTGTTGAAAACAAAACAAACAAAAAAATAATAATTCGTCACAAAAACCTTTAGTCCGCAGAGAGACGAATGAACTGCTACCAAAAATACCTACTTTAGAGAGTGCCATTATGTATGTATTTTGTGGCTCAATTTTGAATTTAATCTTGGAAAGTCTGTAAGGCATAGATATTGGCCTAGAAGTCGTTGCAGGCCTCTAAGAATCAATTTTACTTACTGGAATAAAAATATCTTCTTTCGAAATGTATGAAGAAGCTGGAAAAAGGAAATCTCAGTTAATGATTTTAAAAGCTTCCAAAAAACGCCTCATGAAAAGAAAACTTAGTAGGACGCATCTGGCGAGGAAGTAGTATCACTGTAATTAAGTTACGATTTTTGGATGCATGCGTTACTTCCAATTTTTGATCAGCTTTTAAGTGGACTGGAAGAGCGAAATATGCATTACAATAATGATATTAATACCTAGTTTTCATTCCTCTTAAGACTTGAGAAAAAAAGGAGAAGAAATCAAGAATAGCGCCAAAGAGTTACAACGGCTCTATGCGTAAGATCTTGTGGACAGTCTGCAAGATGAATATGAGCATTTCAAATCTAATATTACAAATGAGAAAGTATCTCTGTCACTCTGTCTGTTTGTTAAGACCGAGCGTGGTGGTGTAACGGATAGCGTTCTGGCCTCGCATTCGGGACGACGGCAGTTCGAATCCCCGTCCGGGCATCCAGATTTGGGTTTTCCATGGTTTCCCAAATCACTCCAGGCAAATGCCGGGATGCTTCCTTCAAAAGGCCATGGCCGAATTCCTTCCCATTCCTTGCCCCCCCCCCAAACCTTTCCCGTCTCTAAAGACCTCGCTGTTAGAGAGACGTAAAGCAGTTAAAAAAAAAAAAAAAATTGTTTGTTAAGTTTTCATGACTTAACCGATTTCGATGAAATTTGACAATAATACAACGTTTCATTAGGAATGACATACGATATCTTTTCGGAATAAATAACATATTTTATCACAAAAGTCAGAAAACTAACCGAACGGTTATAGACAGACGGAAAGCGTACGCGTTTGTAATGTTGTATCAGGCGCGCAGTCTTCGTTTCTTTCGCAGTCAGATGAACTGTAGATATAGGTCATGTACAAATTCAACTTATTCTATAGTAATGATGTGGATTTGCGCTGCATATCAGTACAACCAAGGGACAGACACTTGTTCAAATTTTGGTCGTCAGTAGTGACACGGAAAAAGTATCGATACTTCTAGGTATCGAGTACTTTTCTTTTGATACCGATACTTCTGCACTTGATACTTTTCATACTACACTTTTACTCATATCTGTACTTCAGGGGCGGATTCAGGGGTGGGGGGCTAGGGGGCTCATGCCCCCCCCCAAAAGAGTATCTAGGTCCACCCCCGACATTGTAATTTTGGAGACCTTTTTTTTAAGCTCTATGGATTCGAGGCCCGATTAGGCTATAAAGACTACCCCATCGCCGACTCAAGCCCTTCCCCCCCCCCCCAAAACCAAATATCCACTGAAGCCCTCTGAACCAAAATTCACTCAAGCCCCCCCCCCCTCCCCCAAACCAAAATCCTGGACCCGCCCCTGCTGCACTTTATAGCAGGTATCGATCAAGGGCGTATCCAGGATCAGAACTAGAGGGGGGCAGGATTTGAACTAGGGGGGGGGCAACTCATTTTGGTTTCGAGGAAGTGGGGTGGGGGACTGAAACATGAAATTACAAAATCAAACTCAAACCTATTCAGGAAACTATTTTCATCATTGATTAATATAGTAACCCAACTACTTAATCTAAGGACCTACTATGTAGTTAATTAAGATCGTAAGTCAGTTAGTTTTTTATGTAAACATTAATTGTCTCGGATTTTCAATTTCAATAATTTTGTTTGTCAATATCTCATGGTGTTCTTTCACGAAATTTCGATGCACACTCATCAGATATAATACAGACAATCTTTCTCTCCCAAAGTGCTCTTGAACTAGTTCTTCACTCGTCGAAGCGTACTGAAGGCAACTTAATTTTTCTTCTAGGGGGGGGGGGCAGCAGCCCCCCTCTGCCCCTCGCTGGATACGCCCATGGTATCGATCCAAATTACGGTGTAGAAATTAGTGGCAGTACTACAAACCCACGCAAAGAAAAAGTTAAAATATAATTCAAAGTAATATAATGTATGGTCTCTAAGACAAGAATAGGTACATCTCAAGACATGAATCCAGATATGAATCGCTTTTACTGTCGCCTATTACTACACGAGTACATTTCGACAGCTGATTATGATTGTAGCAGTGTTGTTTTTAGAACTTGAGAACTCAGTTTTGACATTTCTCTAATTTTTATTTCAAAAGAGACACTCTACTCTAAAACTTAGGGGTTAGGTTATCAACGTTGTCGCGTGCTTGGTCTGTATGGTTTGTGCATTAAGAATGGATTTGAACACACTGAAGATAATCATTTAATTGCAGGGTCCTGCTTGCTAGATCCTGGACTGAAAAACATTCACTTCCATGATGCCAGAGCTCGTACCCAGGCAATATCTGTTATAAAGTGTTTAGCAGCAGTAAACAATAATGTAATCTGCTACAGTGATCCAGATAGTGATTAATCTATTAACACTATATCAACATGTGATTTTTGGAATCATCACAAGATCTAAGCACTTACAAAACAAAAATGCAAAAGTCGAACATCAGGACCCTCTTTACAGTATACTTTGGCTGGTTGAAAGGATAAAATGAGCCTTCATTTGGCAACACCAGTGTCATCATTGCAGATTGACCCTTGGTAGCAATGGGAAGATGTGAAAGTATAAGTTAGCTCATTAATATCTGACAGTTCCAGCAACGTCATTCCCTGCCGAATGTTTTTTTTTAACAGTTTATCATCGAAACGATTGTATAAATTATTGTTCTGAGTGACTGTAGAGAGGAAGAGGAAATGTAATATTAATATATACTAATGAGTCATGGCATTTTGATATTAATTTGATTTACAACTGAAATAAAGGTTGAGTCTGATTTAGTTTAACCTTGCTTTCTTCTTCTTCTTTTCGTAATGGCCAGCTACAGACCATGTGCAAATTTCATTTCCTCTCCTGTTGTTTTTTCTTCCATCCTTTCCAGTACTCCTTCATTATTGAACTGTGTTTTCTCTTTCTCTCTTCAGACAATTTTTTACCCCTTTTATTCTCTTCTCCACCTTGAAATCCTACCATATTCGAAATCTGATTTAGAAAAAAAAAAAAAAAATCCATAGCCTCCTGTTCACTGAAATTATTTCATTTCAAATCTTTCTTAATCTCTTGAATCGAGGTTATAGTTGATTATTCTCTCAAAAATATTTGAATATTTTTTTTGTTAGCCTGATGTCATCCATGCGACAGATGTGTCCAAAAAATATCGTTCTCCTTTTTCTGATTGATTCTGTTATTTTTTCAATGTTATAATATATTTCCTAATTCGTTCTTAACTTCCATTGTACTGTATTTTTCAATGGGCCCAAATTTTTTTCTTATAATTCTCCTTTCCAATACTTCGAGTTTATCCAGTTTATAATTTAATACCAGGCATTCACCTGCATAGAGACATTCCGGCTTGACCACTATATTATAGTGTCTTATTTTAAGGCTTTTAGACAGGCGCTTTTTGTTGTAAAAATTCTTAGTAATACCATACGCTCTTTCCATTTTGTGTATTCTTGCTTTATTTATAACATAATTTTTTTTACGTAGTAGGAGAACAAAAGGGAACATGATTTACTGCTTAAAATTTCGCCATCATAAAAAAGTACTGGCCAATTAAGATACAATTTAAAAAAAAAAAATGGTTAAAATTTGAAGTCAACGAGCAGGTGCAGGTCTTTAACATTAAAATAAAAAATTAAATTAAACTAAACTAAATCTCAATCCAAATGAACGATTTGGAAAATATATTATCGTTACCGTTCTTTCGATACCTTGAGTTATCGATACTGGTCTTTCGATACCTTGAGTTATCGATACTGTTCTTTCGATACCTCGAGTTATCGATACTTTTCCTTTCGGATACTACTCATGAGTACAGTATCGAAACTTTTATTCGATACCGTGATCGTATCGTCAGAGGCATGCGTCATCTTGCACGGGGGAGAGGCTCGGAAGGCATGCGTCAGGTGCATGTCCGAGATCCTCAGTTCGTTCAATAAATCAGGAGGCACGGCGTGTTGCAAGCGTCCCCTCTTTCAATTCGCCTCTCCAAAGATGGAACACTTTAATTTATCTAAGATTACCGTTCGTTACCATTGTTGTGAAACGCCAAAAATAAAGATTATATCAACAAAATCAAGAGGACAGATGCCCTAAACGTCCTTGGGGAAAAATATTCGATTGATGTAACTGAAGAAGAAAATCTAGAGCCTCAGATCATACTTTTCTAAACAGCTGCAGAAAATCCTTTCCAAGAAGAGCGGTGATCGGAATTACAGTTTGTCATGGTTTGACGGTATCACATTCATATCCAATAAAATTACGCCGAGGAAATGAAAGTAACGGAAGAGGTTTCTGGAAAAGGGACTTCAATCACGAAAACGTTGAATGCAAAAGTAAGTACCTAGCGATTCACTCTTGTAATAAGGTGACCAGACGTCCCGATTTAGCCGGGACAGTCCTTTTTTTTTTCAGCTTTTGTCCCGGATTTTTTTAAATCCAAATCGGGACGCAAAATGTCCCGATTTTCAAGGCCTGGTATTCTCCCCCCCCCCCTTCCTCGTTTTACATTCTTGACTATGTATTTTCTGCATCCTCAGGAAACGTTTCCTAACTGTCACAATTATTATTTCCTTTTAAATATTTTTCTTTTTTTCTATTCTTTTGCGAATGCATGAATTCATTTCATCACTTCTACCCATTGTTGCGGCTGGCGTATCTTTTAACATTTACCGCCGCGCCTATTCATTATTGTCGGTTACTTGTTATTATATTATGTTGCACGTGCTTTAAAAATTGAAGACGTTACATTAGCACTTAGTTGAACCTTTTTTTTTTTTTTTGGTGATGGTAAGACGTGCAGTAAACAGTGCGATTTTTTGCATGTGTTAAGTTTGTTTGATTTAATAGCACCGTGAGAATAAAATAATGTCCCCACCGAAACGAAAGTGTGTATTTAATTCTAAACTTGAGAAAGAATATCCATTTATTAAGAAAACCATCTCTGATTCAGATATTCGATGCAATGCATGTTCTTCAATTATCATAAGTCACGGGGGACGGTCTGATATTACGCATCATTTAGCTAGTGAAAAACATAGAAATGCAGTGCGTGCGAGTGCATCCAGTTCCACTCTTACTTCATTTTTTAAAAGTGAATCTTTTGGTGAAAAAGAAATGAGATTAGCGGCCACTGAAGGAGCTTTTGTTTATCACACAGTGCGGCATAATCAGTCTTTTAGGTCATTAGATTGCACTTCCAAACTTGTACAGTGTGTTTTTGAACCTAAATTCTCATGCGGTCGTACGAAAGCGGAGGCAATTTTACTAAATGTATTAAGTCCATTTGCAATTTCTCAATTACACTCTGACTTACAATAAGCTAATTTCGTTTCAATAATGACAGATGCCTCAAATCATAAGGATATTAAAATATTCCCTATACTGGTGAGGTATTTTCTTCCTGCTGAGGGAATTAAAGTTAAATTGTTAGAACTTAATTCACTGCCTGGAGAAACAGCGCAAACTATCTCTGCGTTTTTAATAGATTGTTTGGATGATATTAAGATAAAGGAGAAAGTAGTTGCTCTGTGTGCTGATAACACAAATTGTAATTTTGGTGGTGTGGCGAGAAAGGGTGCGAACAACGTCTTCACAAAATTAAAAGATAACATAGGACACGATTTAGTAGGAGTAGGTTGTAATGCTCATATCATCCACAATACTATTCAGACAGCTGCTGATATTCTCCCAATTGATATAGAAGGAATTGTCTCTAAAACATATTCATATTTCTATTTGTACACAGTTAGGGTTGAAAGAGTTCTGCGAATTTGTGGAACATGAGTACAGACAGGTATTAGGATACAGTAAAACAAGGTGGCTGGCCCTACTTCCTGCTGTCGAACGTCTTCTCCGTATGTTTTCACCCTTAAAATCCTATTTTGAATCACAAGATAAGTGTCCACATATCATAAAAACATTCTTTGAGAACCCTTTGTCAGAGGCTTGGCTCTATTTTATTCACAACCAGTCTTCAACTTTTCATTCAGCTATACAGAAAATAGAAGGTGAAACAGTGACAGTATTTGAAGTAATTCATGTACTTTGTGATTTAAAGTCCAACTTGGCTTCAAAAGGGAACGACTGTTTTCTTACATCAGTTGTTAGGACCATTCTTGCAAATTTGGAGAAAGAGGGCCTTACTACGGAAGTGGCAAAATTTCGACAGTATGTTTATACTTTCTACCAAGTTGCTGTTCAGTATTTAGAACAATGGACAGCGTCCCTAGAGCATTTGAAACAGTTTGGGTGGGTAACACTGAAAGAGATACCTAGCTGGGAAGAGATACAAAACTCGTAGATTTCGTTAAGAAAATAAACCCATCTGTTGTAATTGATGAAACTGCTTTGTACGACGAATACATATATGTCAAACAGAATGTGACATCAGAAATACTAGCCGAGTGGAGGTTGAATAAAACTTTAGCTGACCAATGTTGGCTACAAATTATCACCCACTTCAATTCTCATAATGTACCTTATTTAAATATGCTTAAAATATTTGAGTTTTTTTTCTGTTTGCCTGGAACTAATGCCCCTACTGAACTAGTGTTTTCTCACATGAATGCCTTATGGAGAAGTGACAAAACTCAGCTATCCATAAATACCTTGAAAGCGACGCTCATCACTAAAGTTAATTTCGATTACTCCTGTACCAACTTTTATAAAATGTTGTGTGAGAAGAAGGACCTTCTGAAAACGATTCATTCATCTCAAAAGTATCAGCAATAAAAGCAATGGTCAAGAGATGTTGGCCTCAATAATTTTTAAGGTAAGTTCGTTTGTATACTTTACTCTGATTCCTCCACGATTATTTGCCCGTGATTTGGGGGCATCCATAAATTACGTGAGGTGTTTTTCCCGATTTCCGGACCTCCCCCTCTTATGATGAGACTTCGTGAGATCTGGCCCAACCCCCCCCCCCCTCTTTCGGGGGAAATCTGGTCCATGAGACCCACCCCCCGAGAAATCGACCTCACAACTTTTCGAGATCTTTTTTTTTTAAGGTCTCACCCTTCCAAATGCCGGTTACACCCCCCCCCCCTCCACTTTTCCACGAAATACCCCCCAAAAATCGACTTTCGCGTCATTTGTAGAGATTTTTTTCTTTATTTTTAGCTTTACAGTCCAACAATATTTCAAAAACGTCACGTGAGATTTCCGTAGACCCCCCCCCTTTGGTGAGATTTCGCCGAACCCCTCCCCCCTAGTTCACCTCACATAATTTATGGACGCCCCCTTTCGCTAGTATAATAATGGCACCTGTAACACCGGCTAGACAAACTGGATCGTCCGTCTTGCTGCGGCAACCGTAAAATACTGAGTGGCATTCCTCATGAGGCGTGAATGTGGACACTATAAAGGGCGTGTCTTTCCCGCTGTCCCATGCGAGAGTAAAAACGTCCCGCTTTGCAAACAAAACGGCAATTTAATATACCTACTTATTAAGGTCTAAAACGGATGCGGTTTCTGCCGCGCGGCGGTCGAGTCAACGTATGGACGGACCATAGCTGATCACGCAAAGATTTATTAGCAGCAGGCAATACTTGGAAATGTTTGACGAGTTTTTGCTTATTTTCAGGTACGTCACAGATAAAAAAATTTAAAAAATCACTAACTGGAAAGCTGACAATGTTGCTGCTGGAGACCGTCGAGTGGAATTATTTCAACACTTCCGTGCTAAAAAATATACGAACTTTCGTATATTTATCGAGTACCGGTACGTAATGTGTATGCCTGGAAGTTACGCACCTGACGAAAGAGTTTTTACTCTAATAAATAAAATATGGACAATTGACAAAACACATTTAAGTGTCGCAGTATTCAAAGCTAAGACTACCATCAACAAATCATGTGATGTATGTTCACTTTCACATAATTTACGAACTGCAGTGTAGAACGTTCATTCACCGTGCAACGACGAATAAAAAGATTGCATGCGCATTCGCAAAAGCGAAGAACGCTTAAATATCTTAGCTATCATTAAAATAGAGGCCGATTGGCGAAATCGTCGAACTATGATGATGTTTTTGATAATTTCGCCTACAATTTGGCACATCGCAAGCAGTTATCGTAATATGATATGATATGTTTATGAAAATAATTTATTTTTTATTTATAATTTCATCACTTTTGATCAAAAGTTTATGCGATTTTGGTAAACATATTACAAATATTTAGCTATGATTTTGAAGTTCTGGAGCATTGAAATATCATATTAATGTTTAATAACAGTTTGTCAAAGATGGTTTGCAAATATTAATAAAGTATTTAAACAAAATTACACACATACTTTTGTTCTCGTTCGTGGTTTGTTGTATCAGAGTCTAAAAGCAGTAACTACACAGACAAAGTGTGAGTTTTTATTTGTCATCCCATAGTTTATTTCATTTTTGATATTGGGCAAGTTACTGCAGAGACCAATCATATTCATCCAGGTCGCAAAATTTAGAAATACATCCTTGTACATTGGGCAAAACCACTGTTTTATTGTTCAGCGATGGATTTAGTTTGTAAGTAATGTTCATCAGGACCCTGAGCATGGTGTAACGGTTAGCGTTGTGGCCTCGCATTCGGGACGATGGCGGTTCGAATCCCCGTCCGGGCATCCAGCTTTGGATTTTCCATGGTTTCCCAAATCACTCCAGGCAAATGCCGGTATGCTTCCTTCAAAAGGCCATGGCAGAATTCCTTCCCACTCCTTGCCCCCCATCCTTTCCCGTCTCTAAAGACCTCGCTTTTAGGAGACGTTAAGCAGTTAAAAAAAAAAAAAAAAAAAAAAAAAAAAAAAAATCATCAGGACAGGAGCATCCAGGAGGGTAACAGTTTTAAATTTGAAGAAACAAGGATTTTAGCCCAGGCCAATGGTTTTTGGGACAGTGTCAATTCGAAAGCTATTTAAATCAGAAGAGTTAATTACTTCGTGGACAGGGATACTGGATCCAACTCGGCGTGGCAGGGTGCAAGAGAAAGGATAGCGTAACCGGCCAAGTGACCATATGCCGAATATGGGCGTTTGACTCGCGGTGGGAGAGAAATAGTTCCCACACCCCTCCCCCGACCCTTCACTTGTGATAGCTCTCTATTACATTGTCTCTGATATGTAGCTCTGGTGGCAGCTCGCCACTCATGGGTGCCAACTTAGGGGTTTTCCCCCTAAATTTAGGGGGAATACACGCGTGATGGGATTTTTTTAGGGGCTTTATAATTTTAGGGGAATTTTTAGGTTTTTTTTTGTAGGTAGTTTATGATTTCTTGTATTTATTTGTTGAATATTTAAGTAGCGACATCAAATCCTCGTACAGATCCTCGTTACTAAGAATTCGGACTTCTCTATGGCTGAATATATTTTTCTGATTACAGAATAAAATATTTGTTTTGAAAAAATGCATAGACTCAGTATTTAATGTTAGAGCAGTGGGACGAACTAAAATTGCTAAGACTGAAGGCAAATGTTACATCGCAGAACAGCTTCACGATGTCATGAGGAGACTACCATTGAAAGCTTTTTTTTTATTTTTCTGAAAAATGAATTGAAAAGTGTGATACAATTAAATATACTTTTTCAAAGTGACAATGTTGAACCCACTAAATTATTTGAAGAATTATTTTTACTGTACATAATTTTTTTATGTTGTCTAGTAGAACAGATCCAAAAACGGCTTCCAGACAATTTAGCAATATTGAAAATGGTTTCTGATTTGCACCCAAAGGTTGCTACATCTCAAGTCAAATCTAACATAAAAACCAATAATAAATTACATTCAGCGGACTCATATTTATGGCAACAATTACCTCTTCAGCTGATTTTTATTCAGAAGTCTACGATGATTGTGATGCAGCTGGCTGTAAACGTTTTGAAAAGTCTCAAAATTTGGCCTAGCGTTAATTACAATTCCAATTTCGATCGCGAGTGTTGAACCAGCCTTTTCAATCCATAATATTGTTAAAAATAAGTTGCGTAATACGTTATCTATTGAAATGCTACAAAGTGTGATGGTGGTCCGATTCACATTACCACGAAACGTTGGATCTTGCATAAAATTTAATCCTTCTACTAAAATGTGAAGTCTAAATGTATGATCTCAAAATCTCTGTACAGTCAGGACAAAACGAAATGGTATTAGAAATATTGAATAATTTATAAATAAAAAATATTACTAATAAAAATATAGTATTTATTTTTTAGGGATTTTTCCACTTAATTTTAGTGATTTTAGGGGTTTTGACTCAAGTTTTAGGGGTAAAATTTTTTTTGAGTTGGAAACCCTGTCGCCACTTTCCAGCAGTTGTTTGAAAATGGGGGCAGAGTGAATTGGACCCTCAAAATCTTCCAGAAGCGGAGCATTATGACACGGCTGGAAGCACGAAAATTATATAAGAACGAAGTTTTTATCGGTGTTGAGAATTGATATAGTCTTCTCGGGAGATTACCCCATTAATCAAGGTGTTTCCACACGATATATAGCGACGGAGTCTCAGATCGCCGAAATATCGTGTGGAAACGCCTAGATTACTCGGCTAGTCAGTCCGAGAATTTTTCATCAACAGCTCATCTTCAGCCGCCTACTTTGAAAACACTAACTGTAATACTATTCGCATCCGGTTATTTCTTTTTTTATTATTATTATTTTGCACAGAATCGAAATAACATGTAAAAACTGGACTGGCATATGTATAACCTTTAGTAAGTGAATTTTCGAAATTGGTATCAGGGATGAAAACCTTGATGCTGCTTTCATTAATGTCAGATATGTTAAATTAATGCTGGAATTACAACTGACTTATATATGACAACATTTCTTTAATTATTCTTTAAAGCTATTTGAAAGTGAATTGCAACTGAAATTGTTAAATATGTCACACAAAGTTAGTTTAATTTTGACATATTCTCTTTGATCCCATATGAGTATAGTCTCAGGAATATAAAACTACATGTCGATCATAAAACTACTAAAATTATGTTATTGACTAGACGACCCGTGCGAAAATTTCGCGAATAAAATGCGATGAATAGTGAGGTTGAATATAATGTCACCAAGTTCAGTCATTACTCATCATACTCCTACTTCATTTATCGATTTTGGTTAGAAATCCAGGGATATAAATGGCTCGAAACACAAAAAACGTATTTTGGAAATATTGACATTTTTGCGCTTTATTGGTCGAATTACGAAAAATTAGAATATAATATTACCACGGCGGAAACCTTAGTCTTTAATACGATATGTCATTTATCTATTTCGATTAGATATCAAGGGAAATATAAGGCTCGTGACACAAAAATACGTTGTAGAACAATTTATACTTTTTCCCTTTAATAGTTGAATTCCAAGCACTTCGTTCTTAAAATATGATGTCAGCAAAGCTGAGACATTATTCCTCACAATCGTACTTGATTTATCGATTTTGGATAGATACCAAGGGAGATAAGTGGCTCGAGACACAAAAAACGCATTTTAGAAAAATTGACTTTTTTGCCTTTTGTGGGTCGAATTACGAAAAATTCCTTTCTTAAAATATAATGTTACCACGGCGGAGACCTTATTCTTTAATATGATACTTCATTTATCTATATCGGTTAGATATCAAGGGAGATAAATCGCTCGTGACACAAAAATCGGTTATAGAAAAATTTATACTTTTTTCCTTTAAGGGTTGAATTCCAAAAACATTCTTTCTTAAAATATGATGTCACAAAGCTGAGACATTACTCCTCATAATCGTACTTGATTTATCGATTTTGGTTAGATATCCAGGGAGATAAATGGCTCGAGATACAAAAAACGCATTTTAGAAAAAGTGACATTTTTTGCCCTATAAGGGTCGAATTACGAAAAATTCCTTTCTTGAAATATAATGTTACCACGGCGGAGACCTTATTCTTTAATATGATACCTCATTTATCTATATCGGTTAGATATTAAGGGAGATAAATCGCTCGTGACACAAAAATAAGTTATTGAAAAATTTAAACCTTTTCCCTTTAAGGGTTGAATTCCAAAAACATTCTTTCTTAAAATATTATGTCACAAAGCTGAGACATTACTCCTCATAATCCTACTTCATTTATCGATTTTGGTTAGATATCCAGGGAGACAAATTGCTCAAGACATAAAAAACGAATTTTAGAAAAGTTGACATTTTTGCCCTTTAAGGGTCCAATTACGAACAATTCCTTTCTTAAAATATAATGTTACCACGGCGGAAACCTTATTCTTTAATATGATACCTCATGTATCTATATCGGTTAGATATTAAGGGAGATAAATCACTCGTGACACAAAAATGCGTTATTGAAAAATTTATACTTTTTCCCATTAAGGGTTGAATTCCAAAAACATTCTTTCTTAATATATCATGTCACAAAGCTGAGACATTACTCCTCATAATCCTACTTCATTTATCGATTTTGGTTAGATATCCAGGGAGATAAATAGATCAAGACATAAAAAACGAATTTTAGAAAAGTTGACATTTTTGCCCTTTAAGGGTCCAATTACGAACAATTCCTTTCTTAAAATATAATGTTACCACGGCGGAAACCTAATTCTTTAATATGATACCTCATTTATCTATATCGGTTAGATATTAAGGGAGATAAATCACTCGTGACACAAAAATGCGTTATTGAAAAATTTATACTTTTTCCCTTTAAGGGTTGAATTCCAAAAACATTCTTTCTTAATATATCATGTCACAAAGCTGAGACATTACTCTTCATATTCCTACTTCATTTATCGATTTTGGTTAGATATCCAGGGAGATAAATGGCTCGAGATACAAAAAACGCATTTTAGAAAAATCGACATTTTTGCCCTTTAAGGGTCGAAAAATGAAAAATTCTTTTCTTGAAATATAATGTTACCACGGCGGAGACCTCGATCTTTAATATGATACCTCATTTATCTATATCGGTTAGATATTAAGAGAGATAAATCGCTCGTGACACAATTACGCATTGCAAAAATATTGATACTTTTGCCCTTTAAGTGTCGAATTCCGAAAAATATCTGTCTTAATATATTACGTCACTAAAGTGGGGGTCTTAATCTTTAAATTGATACTACATTAAACGATTTCATATAAGTATCCAGGGAGATAAGTGACTCGTAACACAGAAATCAGCATTTTAGAAAGATTGACATTTTTGCCCTTTAAGGGTCGAATTCCGAAAACTTCATTTCTTAAAATATGATGTGACCAAAGTGGAGACCATAAGCTTTAAAATGACACCTCATTCATTGATTTCGGTTAAGTATGAAAGAAGATACAGGCCTGTGACAAAAAAATACCTTATAGAAATAATATATATGATATAGGTTAGGTACTTACCATCACAAAACTATATACCAAAACCACAATTTCCCAAGATAATTACTAAATATGAACATACTTCAATTGTTAATTGATGTATTTGCACATAATTTCAGAAGTCAAAAGCTAGTCGGTGTGAATAACCAGTCTCCTTTTCTTCCTTTACCAAAATAATCTTTTCACAAAAAAAAATAAATCTTTCACAGAGTAAATTAGTTCTAAGGCAGAACTCTTTCCGTTTGTCAGGTTTTTGTAAACAGTATTTCATTTTTTTTGTGCCAGTACAATCAATAAAGAAGCTGCAGATAATCTTATCTTTAAATTCTGATCTTATAGTCAATGCAGATTCTGTACTTGTTACTACAATAGAGCAGTTTGTGTCAGCACTGATGTTGCAATATTTTCTACTTAGAAAGAAAATATATGAATTGCGTCACTTTTAAGTGTATGTACATCCGTCAAAAGACTTCTTTCTACACAATGTTTATGGGCATTTTACACACATTCTTCTGAGAGAATATATTTTTCATTTAAGCACCTCCAGCAATAGCGAAGAATTTCACTAAAGCATGATGTCATAAGCGAGGGAAGATAGCAAACATTAAAAATAAACTAGATTTCTTGTTTTAATATGACTCATCTAGCTGTTTTTCTTTATGAAAAAGTTTTTTTTACCAATTTATTTATTCCACTTTAAGTTTTTACCTAGGTTCTCAAGAAGGAATTTTATACAATCGCTTTTTTTCTTATGGTTTTACACCTAATTGAATTAGATTGAGGAAATGACTGGGAGCAAGGAACAAGAAGGAATTTGGTCATGGCCTTTCAAAAGAACCATTCAACATTTGCCTAGAGTGATTTAAGGGAAACCATGAAAAACCAAAATCCGGATGGCCTGACATCGAACTCGGGTCCTCCCGGAAACAAGGCCAGAGTGTAACCACTGACCCACCAATCATTGTCAACTGCTTTCGCTAATTGCATGGAAAAGAAAGGGAAAAAATGCCCAACACTCACCAAAGTTGAAGGGAGGAGGGCAGGAGCAACGCAAAAACACACATAAACAAAGAAAATACAATATTTCGGGTGAAAACCCCTTTTTCAAGTCAACAGAGGTAGGTGGCTGGGCTTGCGCAAGACTTACGTTCGATGTAGCCACACATAGAATGCAATAGACCATCAGAGTTGGTGAGGGGAGCAACGATAATATAACCGCTTTCACTAACTGCTTTGTATTCAGATATCACATTATAGCTCTCCTATGTTTTATTATTTTGTGATAAGTATGCCTTTCTTTAGTAAGTATTAACTTATTATCACAGAATCATTTATTTTCTACAAGTCTAATCTGCAACGAGGAACATATATGATATAAATAGGTAATCGTTTATTTATATTATGAAAAGAACAGGGCCAAGATTTGATACTTGAGACACACCATGACTAACTAATTCACATTCTGAAAATCATAAGGAATGACAAAGCAAATATACTCATTACTTACCACAGTTGAAGGCAGGAGGGCCAAGATAAACACAGAAACACCACCACACTTTGCAATATTTCAGCAAAAAATAGAGGCGAGACATATGACAAGGCGAGATGATGTGTAGACATTATTAAGACCTACCTACCAGGTTTTTACCAAAATATAGTGTATTCATGTTTTTGTGTTCATCTGGCCCTTCTGCCTTCATTTGTGGTAAGCAAAAGGTTTATTTTTCTTCTTCTTCCATATTTTTCTGCCTAACAGCAGATTTGTTGTCATCTGGATAAGGTTTAAACCAGAGATATGCTCTCTTATCAAGTCTGTTGTGATCAATTTTTTATAACGCAACTTAATGAAAAATACAGTCTGAGACCTAAGCCAGCTCACAAAAGACTCCTGTGGAGTTTATAACTTCTTATATGTTGCCTACAAAAGAAAAAATTAGTCTCTGTCTAAACGCATTGTTTAAAAAAAAACTAAAAAAAACCATCATGAATAATTAATTATGATCTTTGATTAATTATGATGTAAAGGGATTCACTATTTTCAAATTATTGTAGATTTGGTATGATTGTACAGCTCTCTATCTGAAGATGTCACTGATTCTGTACAATGTTTTTAGTTTTTAAATTTAGAGAGAGCAAATAATATTTATATTTCTGCTAATTATGTGCTAAAAAATTTTCAGTACATGGGGTAAACCATAATGCAACCAAATTACTTTATTATTTTTGAGGGCTGCAATGTTTTTTCCCCCCTTTTGTCATTTTGGGTATTGAAAACACAGATATTTCGTAGTATTTATTACTATAGCCTAAGCATTTCTGCGGTATATGCAGCATAACTGAATATCTAATTTTTTAACGTAATCCTCTCATGTATACTTGTATACAGGATTATTTACTTTAGTAATTTTCTTCCTCTCTTGTATAATTTTCTTCATTTCTTACCATTTCATTTCTAAACTTCCAGTAGGATGTTCCCATAGTTCATGTTTAAATAATATAAATAATTCTTATTTTTGTTAAGAAGAACTACAATAAAGTTATAGCTAACAAATTTACTGTTGTTACAGCTTGTAATTTCATAAATAAAGAGTAGATGTTTTATAAACTATTTTTACCATACAGACTTAATAATAAATTGTTAACTGGACAGTGAAAACTTTTCTCTTACTTATAGGTTGGTAATGTGTTCTTCGTTTCTTTAACATATGAGAGGTACAGTTTCCAAAGTTCAATGTTCAAAACCTTCATCAGACATCTCTGGAACAACTAAAACAGAACAAAAGTTTAAAGAAAGTGTTAGTTACCATTCAACAATGTGAAATGTTAGGAATATGAAAAAGTGTTAATATTATGAGTATTAAAAAGTAATCTTACAGTTTCATACAATCTGCTGTAACACCTGCATGAAATAACAAACATTCCAAAACAAAATATTACAAATTAAAAGAAAATCTGCACTGTTCTCACATAAAACTATAAAAACCTATACGTATAACATACATACAATAGTATAATCCATATTCAATCAATGTATATCTTCAATATTTATTAATTTTGTTCTGTAGCATAGATCTAACACATAAAAATAGTTAAACTAATCCAATGAATTAAATCACTAAAATACCTGTACAAACAAAAGTTTAGCACCTTTCTTAATAGCAGATCCATGTAATTCTTGATTAGAGAAAGTTATCTCAGTTGATCAACAGCTCATCATGCTACATTATTCTTTTACCGATACACTGTTAATTGATTTGGTAGGATCCTAGCCTTTCTTATATTTTATCTGTAAAGGAGTATTTGCCCAGTATCAATTACCCTACACACCTATTTTCCCATTTCATGAGTTTAAATTAAAAATAATAATAATTTATTTCAGTGCAATTTTACAACCACCTGCTCATGCCCTGTAAAAATGTTGATTTTTAAATCTTTCAGCCTTTTTGGTTAAATGTCCAGCACTTCTCTCAGTAATTTATTACATTCTCTGACTCCCTTACTTAGAAAATAAAATGTTCACACTCCCTTAAACCAGAAATCAAGTGCCAGCATGTGCTCAAGACCAGCTCATCTCTTCCATACGCTACTGCTAATTTTTCTAACAACATACATCCAAGCCTCATTACCAATATTCACACTCTCTTCACCCTCGTCCTGCCTCCCAACCCAGCTCCTTTATCATATCAGTCCCACAGCAACTTCCACAAACTAATTTACTTCCCTCCTTTGCACGTCAACCAACTCCTGCATTTTATACCCCAAGTGTGTTTTACTGTACTATTCCCTCACATTCCTGGTACATCCCCTAATAACCCTCTCCAAAAGTTCTTACTCACAACCCCAAACTATCCTCAATACACTGAAATCAGCATCACTGAACTGTTGGCCATTATTAATGATGTGACCAATTTCACATCAAACAAAAACAAACTCAAATAACTGTGGAGTTCTTAGACCAATCTTTAGCATCAGCTCAATTTGGTTCATTCTTAAATGCAAGTTAACATAAATCAACTATTTGTTGCCCAGTTTCAATTAGTCAAGATCATGGAAAAGACCAATACACTTCTTAAACAAGATTCTTTCATCCTCATAATTCAAGGAAGTGCTATGCAAACCCAACATGTTGCACAAATATTGTTAAAGAAAAAAAAGAAATGTTGTACATTCCAAGGGATGTCACATTCTGGTGATTAAAAAAATCAGTTGACATTAAGTTTGAATTACAGATAAAAAATCTTCCCAATACATTTTTTCAACAACCCTGCACTACAATACACACATTGGTTCATTTAATAATAACATAAAAAAGAACACACTCAACAGTAGTTTTTTAATTTCACTTTATTAATCAAATTCTCTTTTTTCATGTACAGCCACAACAAACAAATTAAGCAAAATCACGTAGCTTGAGCAGAAAGCAATTAAGTTTATCTACTTATAATATTCAGTGTATTTCAAACACCAGATTCAAAATCATAAATATTCTTTATTAACAAACAGAGGGGCTTGAAAGCAAAATCTTTTAATAAAATTTCAGTTTTCAGTACAATTAATAGAATTAGAAAAAAAACTCATATTCTCTTATATGCTACCCATTTTTCTTCTTTTTTCATAAATAAAATTTCTAAATGACTGTATGGTGAATGTTCTTTAAGTAAGGGAAAATGATATGATAGGAAATACTAAGCAGATTCTAATTTTAGGGAAACTAGACTTATCAATTCAATAGCTAAGTGTAATTGTATAGCATCTTGCTGAGGTAATTGGAATGCAAACAAAAGATTACTACACGAATTTCACATTAAATTACACAAACAGCTGAGTACTAAAAAAACAAATTGTGGGTTTATACCTATTCTAAAAACTGGAGGTTTTTATATCTTCTATTCAAGAACTCAGACTGTTTAGGCAGACAGTTACATTTTAAATATTTTAATTTTAATTGAAACTAAGCCAATGACTTACCAAAGTTGTAAGATGAAGGACTACAGTGATAAGACATAAACACAAAATAAATAAAACTTTGGGCTCTGATCTTTCTCTTGCAGATAAAATTAATGAATCATAACTATCCACTGTTAACCCTTGTAAAATGTAATATCCATCCAACAACCTACTGCAACCTCACCACTGGTGAAATCAACCCCAACCATGCCATCTGCACTACAACCAATATGATATATTAGCTCACCTACCTCCAGTGCCCAATTGCTTACATTGATTTCATCACAAACCAATTATCCATCAGGATGAATGGTGACAGACAAATATACAAACATAATATTTCAACAAACAAAATATTTCAGTGAATCTTAACGAGTTCCTAAGACACATGACAAGGAGATCCAATGATGACTACCATGTGAATGAGAAAACAAAGCAGGGGGTAGAAAAGAACTGAATTGATAATCAATAATTGTGGGGAAATACACTGCAAAAGTAATACGATAAAAATATGATTACGAAATTGGGACAGTGCAGGATAGGGGGAAGATGGGTGTGTAGGGAAATTGCCACCGGAGCCTGTGCTCCATTGCAATTAAATTAAATTAAATTAAAATAATATCAAATTTGAGATGTATAAATTGAATGTGAATTAAAATGAAAGCTGCAGCTACTGGAAGGGCCATTACGGAGATTCAGACCGGGGTGATATCTTGTATCAAATATATTTTGAGTGGCTGCATCCAACGCAAGTCTTGCGCAAGACCAGCCACCTCTCTGTTAACTTGAAAAAGGGATGTTCACCCGAAATATTGTTTTTTCTTTGTTTGAGTGTTTTGTGTTGCTGCTGCCCTCCTCCCTTCAACTTTGGTGAGTTCTGGGTGTATTTTCCCTTTCTTTTCCATGCAAATATTTCCTCGCGGCATTTCTTTCCTTTCATTGTTACCAGATATTTTGATAAGCTAGTTCCCATATGCAGAGTTCAGAGAGGGCTGTGGTTTCTGGTAACACACTGACAACCCTCACATAAAACACTTGTTTAAGTCTTCGAATTGTGCGAATTGGCATGGGCTGCCACTGGATGGTCTAGGTTGCTGGTAGAAACTATTTGCCAGTGACCATTCATTCTATGGAAAATTGATTAGAGGTGAGTCACATATACTGTATGACGTGTTTTGTAGTGCATGTGGTATGTCCAGTGTTGAAAAAACTTTGTCAGACTGAAGTAAATGTTGGTGGTCGGATGCGTGTTGCAAGTTTTCCAGAGGGGAGGATCACAAAATAAGTATTTGTGGAAAAAGATGTTCTGGAGCACAAGTGGGAAATATGGGCAGGATTTTGTTGAGAATGCTGTGCATTTAAGGGAAGAAATGTGCATGATGAATGATTAGGTTGATAGATTATAACAAAGAGATAACCAGATGGTGAATACAGTTAGCTTTCAGATGCAATGAAGAAGCATTGTATGCTCAGAAATTGCAATGTTTCAAGAGTATTTGTTGCATTTTCATGTGTCAACACTGTTGCGCAGACAGGATTAATTCTATCTTAATTCATATATATGTATGTATGTTTGTTTGGGCCAATTAGGATCACATTTGTTTGGCTTGAATTTGGTTTGGATCTATACACATGAGCATTACAACTAGGGTCATTAGCCCTAAAGGAGACCTACAGTTAAAATTGGAATTCGAAACATGGTAGCTTTCCGGCATACTTCACATTACACAATAAGCTATGCCAGAGGTGAAAGGCTTATAAGATACATTGAGTCAGGGATTCGAACCAGGTATCTTTCAATCTCAGGTCAAATGCCCTAATCAGTGAGCCACCAAGCTGCTCATCACGTCCACTGATCTCTTATCCACACCATATGATTTGCCATCCTTTATTTTTATAAATACATCTTTGGCATCTTTCCATATATTCTCAGGCCTACAGTACAAAAATATTTTTTTTTCTCTCTTCCCACCACCACTCCCATTCTCAAACAACTGGTTTCATTATACCATTCTTGGTTTTGGATTTACATTGGGTGCACATGGGGTCATAGCAATATGCAGCAAGATCTACTTGCAAACGCGGAGCACAAAATATTGTCTGTTTCATTTTTCACTGCAGTCCTCCAGGTTTCAACTGTGGTAAGTTGTGGGTTTACTCCATAATTGTTTGATTAAGTTTAATTGATTTGTTAAATTTATTTGGAAAGACAATATAAAAATCTGTTATTATTTGGGGCATAAAATGTTTAATTGACCTTAATGGCACTTTTGTAATTTACAACTTTATTTCAAATAAATATTCTGTCAGCTACATCAGGCCCTAGACAAGCTGGTTGGCAAATACTAATTAAACATCAGTGTAAAGTATACAAAATTTAAAAAAGAAATATTGCTTCAAGTTGAATATAGGAAAAGTTCTAATCATATTTCTTTTTCCATGTCTCCTCAAAGTTCTACCACAAGCCTGGTGAGAGGTATATACTAATTAATAGCATTTTCCCACTGCTTTAACTTTCTTGATTCTCTGTCATCTTCATGTCAACTCCGATAAATAAACATCTTCCTCCAACTTCATACAAAATGTCTACAAACCACTAAAAACTATATTCCATCTCACTGTCAAATGGCAACAAGCCCTTTTGAAAACCAGTAGCTGTCATCAGTAGTACCCACTCTAGACATATTGTTGTTAGTAAACACAACCATGGGGAGAAAAAAAAGATCCATAAAGAGTAAAGAAAAATGAAAATCAAACTGAGAGATAAAAGCTGGGATGATCTGGTTTTGGCTCAGATAAACTAACCCAAATAAAATACAAGATACTAAAGAATATAAAAATATTCACATAAGACCTTTTTATTGCAGCCTCAATCTGGAGGAAAGCTTTACACATTATGGGATGTTCAACACAATCTACTCATTGACAGACTGTTTCTTATGCATGGAAATAGTGGTAGGGAGACTGTGACACCACTTCCGTTAACCATGGAATTCATCTTCTGAGTGTTAAATTTTCCATCAAATACATGGTTATTTTTAGGCAAAAAAAAAAAGGGTTTTGTCCCAATATTCTTGAAGATGAATATAAAAAAACTTTTAAAGAACAATAATTAGAAAATTTGATGCACCAGATATTAGATTTTAACCTAGAACTGTTGTAACTTCCAAAGTCCAATAGGACCGCACTTCAACATGTGTCATCTAAGTTTGTCGAGTTCATGTTTCAATGCGTAAAGAAGATTAATCTTAGTAACAACTGTATTTGGTTGGAATGCCACATTATTTATTTGACATTCTAAGCTGTCAAATAAATAACACAGAATTCCGGCAAAATCCAGTTGTCATTAACAAAGATTGCCACGGAAGCCTGAGAATCCAAGGTTAATCTTTATGTAAGTTTAACACAATCAAAGCATAAAGTAAAACACTCCTACATCTTATGACTGAATACAAAAAGTTTTGTCTATCTATACCAAATTTTATTATTTTTTAGATAGCATCATGGATTGTACCTAAACTTGTAATGAAAACAGTAATCTTTTTAAAAACTTGAAGGCGACAAGTGATCTGTTAAATATGTAAGTGGACAAGGGAAGATAAAACAGTGTTAGAATGAAGGTTTTAGAAGAGTAATTTCTATTTAGAATTTTAAATAAATACTGAAGGGTAAAATTGAAAATCTATATAAGTGAGAAAAATAAACAATAGCAGCATAAGTTAATCCACAATCACTAAGACATTACAGTTACTGTCTACGCAATGTCAATACGGATAATTCCAAATGACTGAGAAACATAGCTGCCTAGTTATATATTGCACAACCTTTATTATAATTGTCATTGCCCAGGGACTACATAGCTATATGACCTGGAAATAATCATGTCCAAGATGCAGCTTGTTTTAGTAGATCAATACGTACAAGAAATGAAATTTGTCAACGACATTTTTATATTTCAATAAACTCCTATGAAGTATTAGTTCTTCCCATAAAATAAACATTGAGATAAATATGCATATTGCTGTATCACATAAGCTTAAAAAAGGAAATGATGATTCAGTAACTTAAATCATTATTGAAAACCCAGCACTTCTAAGATGTATCTTGACTGGGTAATTGCAGCAGAAATGCAACAATATCACCTTTTTACAAAAATTTGAAACACTTCAAATTTCACTATGTAAACTAGATCATCTTTCAAGAATTGTAATATAGTATATAATTCATTGTTTATATTGTATCTACCTAGAAAATTTTATTTGGATATTTTAAGAATTTTTTTAGTTTTCATCAAATGGCCATGATTTCTGCTGCAAAGATTTATCAATGTCTAATCCCTCAAGATTCTATATTAGAATCACTTTAATTTTAGTTTACATAAACGATTTACCATTTGTTGTATCCCAAAATGTCAACTGTTCCATTTTTTCTTGTAGATAATAAAAATGAAGATAATATATTCCAGGCAGCTCTTCAGAGCAAATATCAAATAATATTTCTGATCAAATGAATAAATAGGTCAACTAGTGACTTTAAATGTTGAATGAATTCGTACATTACATCCCATAAACCTGCAGCAGATATAACCATACAGTATTGATCAGTCTACTCGTGAATTAGTGTTATTTCTAGATTTAAGATCATACATAATTTAAACTAAAATATGCATATTCATATTTCAAATGATTCCATGAACAGATAAACTTGATAAGAAGTTAGGTTAATTTAGCTATTTCTATCTAATAATTCCATATCAAATATTTTTTAGAAAAATAATCTTTTATTTATATTAATAGCTAATAAGAAGTGTATGTTAAGAAGTTCTCCAAATACTGTAACCAATGATGACTTGAATAATTACATTTTTTTGCTTGAAATAAAAGGAAATAATTAGTCGCAAAATAACTTACATCAGTTTAAAATGTCAAATACCTAGGCAGCCATATTTTAATCATATCAGTGAATATTACTCATATTTATCAGATAAATTTATATTTAAGATTAATTAATACCACTGACTAAAATTTAATCTCAATATTATATAGAATGCAACAGATTTTATTAAGCCAATATCATTTTAAAATAACTTCAACAGGACACTGGACAGGTAGTAGTAAATAGTTACAAAATCTTTCATATGCTGGAGATAGTGGTAAGAGAAGTCAGGGAATTGAGTTACAAAGTATTGCTTGAAAATTGTGGTGTAGTTTAAGGCTCAAGTTTTGAGCATAAAATACAGGACTTGGAGAGCACTGTAAAGGAAAGCAGCTACATTTGTTTGCGGAAATAACCACAGGACCCAGTCAGCAGGGCCAGATCTGGGGGAAAGGGGGCAAACTGAGGCACTCGCCCCGTGCAGCAAAATTATATTTGTTCTGGCTCAGAAAATTTGTAGATTGGTCACTGCCAGTATGTAAAGGAGCTGGAGTGGGAGGTCACTGGAAGATAGGAGGAAGGTGACGAGAGTGCTGGGAATGTACAAGGCATATGTTGGTGATGGGGCCTAGAAACATATTGGTTGAACAATAAAGAATAATGCATAGAAGCACAAGCTGACACACTATTTTAAGCAAAAGGGGGTGAGAATTTTTTCTTTTGTGGGTAAGTGTGTCAGTGACTGGAATAAATTATCAAGGGAAGTGATGAATAATCTACCTAAAACACCGAAAGAATTTAAAATTAAAATGGCAAAAGTAGATTGGTGGGGGAAATTACATTCAAAGTATATAAGATAACAATAAAAATAATAATAAAAATGGTGTAAATAGATTAGTAAAGAAATTGCCACCAGAGCATGCACTATACTGCAAATCAATTTGTTCTTTTTTTTTATCTCTATTGCATCTTTATGAAGGGAGGGCAAATCAAAGAATTTCTCCGGTGGCAAATTTATGTTTGAAGAGGCGGCAATCTCAAGTTTTTACCCTGGCTCCAGAAATTCCTATATCTGCCACTGAGTATATAACAAAAATAAATGAATGAACTATGATAGCTGAAAATGCTCTCTAAAAGCATATTTTGCTATTGAAAAAGTATATATATATATACTGCCGGCAGTGCTTGCGTGCAGCCATCTCACTTCTACTGAGGAAGAGCCATGCTCGAAAATTTTATTCTTTGTGTGTTCGTGATTTTTTCGTGTACCAACGCCGCTGGAATCCCCTTCTTTGGTAAGCGGTGGTTTTTTATCCTATCCAATGTTCAATATATATATATATATATAGGAAATACACGGGACATCTGCCCTGGAACCTACATTAACAGGACTTCAGTGTTACAGAATCATGTTACTATTAAGCCGCCATTAATTACTGTATGTAATTTTCTAAATCAAAAAATAATAATAATAATAATCCATCGAGTCAGCTACCTCAGGAATTCTGTATAGAATATATAGCTTTTTAAACACCTCTTGCATTTCTCCATGATTTTCTACTCTTAAATGTATCATTGGAATGTAACTCAATATAAAATTTGTTGATGAAACCACCTATCGGTAAGAAACAACACAAACTGAGAAAGAATATGGACCACAGATGAGATTTCAGAAAACGGGAAAGATGTACCAAATTCATAATAATAATAAAATGGAAACTATAGAATCACAACCCTCTACATCAAATACAAGATTTCGTCAAACTGTCGGACAAAATCCAGCCTTAAGTTAAATAAATAATTAATGATTGCCAATGTGGATTCTAGAAGTACTGAATAACTGCAACTTCCTAAGAAGCTTCAGGAACATTGTGAAAACCTACATGTGTTTTTTTTTTTTTTTTTTTTTTTTTTTTTTTTTTTTTTTTTTTTTTTTTTTGGTGGCTTACAGCAAGGCTTACAACTGCATTCATAATTAAAGTCTTGTTGCTGAGATTAAGGTCTGTTTCATTACATAGCAGTTTGGAGTACCAAAGTTGATTGAAGGTTTGGTAAGCATACATAAGTGAAAAGAAAGGCAAGGTAAAAATTAGGCCAACAGTTTCCATACATCTTGAGCATGCTCCTATGGTGTATCTGAGGCAAGCCCATCGGCTCTTTTCAGTATTATATTGGAAAAAGATATTGAGGAAATTACTTAGCGAGCAACATCCAAAAATGGGAATATTACAAACCTCACCCATGATATAATTTGGTACTGCTGTCTAGTTCAAATTAGGCACTTATACCAATATATGTGACTTTTGAGAATCAGGACTTCTTGTGAATGAAATGAAGACAGCTCTAAATATTGATGGCCTGGAAGTGAACATTCCAAAGTAACTACAAGTATGTGGGAAGAATCTTCGTGGAGGACACATCGAGTGTTAAAGAAATAAAGTCGAGTATCCAAGGCTGTTATTACAGTCTCACTTAACTACTCACATCATGAAGCCTACTAAAGCAATTCAAAATTTAACTATACTAAACAATCAATCTACCCACTGTACGTAAATAAAATTACAATAATCTCTACGCCTCCTTCGGGAAGATCCAACCAACCTTCGGGTTGTGGACTAAGTTAGGTTAGGTTTAATCTCTATAAAAGATCTTGCAGAGGATCTTTTGTGATATGAAGGACACAACTGTTAAAGTGTGGTATATGTAACACTATGGTGAACTGGAACTACAGTATCAGGAACGGAACATTTCAATTCTGATAAGAAGAAAATGCTTTGAGTTGGTGGGGTACATAATTATGACGAACACACGTAAGTGGCCCATCAAATTGTTCAATTTTTATTCACTGCTCTTGAAGACCACTGGATATGCTAAAAAAAAGATGGGGGCGACAGATACTGCAAGTGCGTGATGCAGATTGGAATAGGAATTTGTTTGCAGAAGAGCTAGAAACAGGATACAATGGAGAAGAAGCACCTCAGCTGGGTGGTCCACTGAACATGATCATGATATGATGACAGATTCTACAGATCCCAAATACTCAAAGAAAAAATAATCACAGATGAATCCTTGTAAAATGTTCAACAAAATATCTGAACATCTGCACATGCAAGTGATGGATTCATTTGTTTTAGAAGTCATTTTGCATCAAAAAGATGTGATTAGAAAATTTGTCATGGAATAAATTGACATCAAAAAGTAATATTATTTTGCCAACTGCAAGACTTGATTTACAATATTTGATTCAAATCTCAGCTTTCAGTTCCATATTCAATTACAACTAAAGAAATGCCTAATGGCATTATAATATGTTAATATCCAAACTAAATAATAGTTCCATGCCATCCACAAATATAAAAACTAACTCTCTTGACAAGTTTCAATAGACACTAGCAAAAAATCATATATTTTAGATACTTTTCTCAGAATTATCCTGCCTCGGATCTATTACAGTAAGGATAAACTGGAACCAGCTGTACTTTCAATGTAATAAATGTAAACAAACATTTATCCACAAAATTCTTAACTTGCTCTCTGTTTGATACAGCATCAAAAAATCAACCATAATATGCCATTTATATTTATTGATGTATGTATTTTTTTTAAAAGCTATTGTACTAATTAATAAGTTAATGATCAAGTTAAATATTTTCCTTATTGGTGAAAATTGGGTCTGGTGAATTGTAGCAGCAATACAGGGTGAGTCAAAAGTCGCAGTACACCCTTTTATTTCAAAAACTCTGCAGGAATTGGGAAACCTGAATATTCCAGTAAGGTATTGGTGAGATGGTCTATCTTTTACGGTATGTACCGAACATGGGCGCCATCTTGAAATCGGCCATCTTGAATCTAAGTCAATTTTTTTAAATGGAAAGGGGATCGTGTGACACATCAAATAACATCAGAATTTTCTCACAAGTTCATTCCTGTAAACAGATTTGAAATAGCCGTTGCGGTTCAAAAGTTACATAGCTTTTTTGTTGCAGATAACTGAAGATGGCTTTGACCAAGGAGGAGAGAATTGAAATCATTTTGATGTCTGGAAAACGAAGTTTCCGTGTCATAGCTGCAGATTTTAACAACCGGCACGCAGAAAGACCTCCAATTTCACACAACACTGTCAGGTGCTTAATTTCCAAATTCCGAGAAACTGGGACTGTGGCTGACAAGGCACGGAGTGGCCGTCCAAAAAGTGCTACTGACGAGACAACCTCAACAATGGTTTTGGCGTCCTTCGTGAAGCGCCCACGACGTTTGTCAGCAGAATGTGGAATCAGCCAGTCATCGATCATACGAATCCTTCATGCCCATCGATGGCATCCATTCAAGATTCAGTTACTCCAGCACCTAGCAGAGGATGACCCAGACAGTTTTGCACGTGGGCCTTAGAGGATCCCTCTTTTGCACAAAGCATCTTGTTCAGTGATGAGGCAAACTTTTATGTCAGTGGTGAAGTTAACCGTCACAACCACGGTTGTTAAAATCTGCAGCTATGCACGGAAACTTCGTTCTCCAGACATCAAAATGATTTCAATTCTCTCCTCCTTGGTCAAAGCCATCTTCAGTTATCTGCAACAAAAAAGTTACGTAACTTTTGAACCGCAACTGCTATTTCAAATCTGTTTACAGGAATGAACTTGTGAGAAAATTCTGATGTTATTTGATGTGTCACACGACCCCCTTTCCATTTAAAAAAATTGACTTAGATTCAAGATGGCCGATTTCAAGATGGCGCCCATGTTCGGTACATACCGTAAAAGATAGACCACCTCACCAATACCTTACTGGAATATTCAGGTTTCCCAATTCCTGCAGAGTTTTTGAAATAAAAGGGTGTACTGCGACTTTTGACTCACCCTGTATATTTTTTCACAACTTTTGTGGAAGAAATACACAATACATTTTTCCCTTTAGCATCGTACAGTTGCAAAGAAACATGGTATTTGTTGGTGTGTCATTTTTCCTTGATTAATCAATTTTAACTTCATATGACTAATAGCTGATGATTTCATCTAAAAGAGAACAAATCTGCTGATGTAATGCTGATCTTAACTGTTATGTTTCATGCAGACCAATGTTTTCCAAATATTTCCTTTCAAATCTCTAATCAACTGCATTAATTCAGAGTCATGTATCTCCAGATAGCCCCCGTTTCTCTAAAGAACTAATAGAATTTGAGTAGTTAGAAGCTGGTTTGATAAGGTGATATTTATGAAGTTGTGTAATGCTCTATATCACATATTGTATGATAAAAATAAGAAAAAGCATTCTGAACCATTCAGATGGAAAGACAGATGAAATACACCCAACTTAAAATGGCTCAGAGCCATAAAAGTGCTTCCAGACACTACCTCCCAATCTGAACTCTGCAGGTGGGAATTGGCTTATCAACACATCCTGCAGACTAGACATCCACCAGGCTTAAATTTCCTTTAATATCTTCCATCCTTACCCCATACACCCTTCACTGGCCAGCATAACAGATTCATATATTTTTCAAAATTTTTATTTATTTATATTACTATTATCTTTTCAATCATTTTAATCTTTCTTATGATTTATAAGAGCGGTTATATTATCGTTGCTCTCCCCACCACCTCCGACGGTCTATTGCATTCTATGAGTGGCTGCGTCGAACGCAAGTCTTGCGCAATCCCAGACACTTACATCTGTTGACTTGAAGAAGGGTTTGCCCGATGTATTGTATTTTATTTGTTTTTGTGTTGCTGCCCTCTTCCCTTCAACTTTGGTGAGTGTTGGGTGTATTTCATATGTCTTTCCACATAAATATTGCCTCGCGGCATTTCTTTCCTTTCATTGTTACCTACATTCTGAATCATTCAGTATACAAAAACATTTACATCATCTAAGCCAGTGGTTCCCAATGGGGGCAGTAACAACCACCAGTGGGTGTTGAAGAGACCATTGGGAGCATTTCGGATCCAAGACAAATTTAGGGGACATTGAGGACCAGCCGCCCGTCCCCCCCCCCCCCACCACATCTAACAGCCCTTTTTTTGCACCCTCTTCAATTCCTATATTTGATACTCAAAATGTGGGTCCCAAACTACACCACCATATTCAAAAAATGGTCTGACCAAAGTTTTGTAACCCATAGAAAACCATCAACACAATAATTCATTAGAATGATGAACAGCAAAGGTCCTAATGTGCTACTCTGTGGCACTCTCGTATTTACTTCCACTTCTTTTGACACTGCATTTCCTAACTTAAATTTTTGTTTTCAACCTTTTAAAAATTCTTCTAAACAGAAAATCTTTTTCTCATCCATTCCAATAGTTTTTATCTTATTTACTATCATTTTATGGCTCACTCTGTCTAAAGCTTTTGAAAGATCTAGTGCTGCACTATCAATTTGGCCTCCCTTTTATACATTTCATCCGAAATGTCTTGCATATATCCCACCAACTGAGATTCGCATGAATGTCCTTGTACATTTCACCTGAGAGTGGCAACCTCAAATCACTGTTTCTAGTAGTGGGTTACGAACCAAAACTTTGGAGCACTATGGGTTGTATTATTTATTACAAAAAAGGGAGTTGATATAAAAAAAAACAAAGAATAGAGAAAATTACTCATCACTAACTCAAGTTGAGGCTGTGGTGAGTGAAAAACATATATGATATTTTGGTTTTAAACCTAATTCGTGTGACAGCAACCGGGTCACATGGTACCGGAGGTGGCATACCTCCCGAATCATAGGGAGCATCCATAAACCACATAGTTCCATTCTGGCTTCCTGTGAATTCCTCCCCCCCCCCCCCTCCCTTTCCCTACCACGTAGCCCGACGTGACTTTTACCTCACTCCCCTCTCCTCCCCCCCACGTGGCAAGTAGCTTTTTTCCTTGTTGATTACAGAAGATATTTTGACCAGTTTTCTCGTCAAACTATCGTAAATTACTTACGGAAATAATTAAATGACGGAAATAAGTATCCACATGCTGTTGAGTGTTCTGTACCTTATTTTAACTGTGTCAAATAATATGAATGAGAAGCTACTTGACATTACTCGTAATCCCCCCCTCCCCTAATGTAGCTCAGCGTAGCCTTCCAGCAACCCCCCCCCTTTTTTCCTTAGACCAAGCCATGTATTTTTGAACGCTCCAAAATCACTTGATTGCTACCGAAATATTGTACATGTTTTTCCCATCTCATATGTTTTTCACTCGACTAGCCTTCAACTTTGGTGAGTGATGAGTCATTTTCCCTATCCTTTGTTATTTATATTGCCTAAAAGCCATTTCCTTTTTCCTTAATATCAAAAATGGGAGTCGACATGGTTTTTTTTTAGTAGGGGGGCAGTAATTTTTATTTCTAAAAAACAGATGGTTAGTAATAAATGAATGTAATCTTTCTCGGCGTTGTTTATTTATAAACGTTTCTCGGGAAACAAACCGAGTGATGTTGTTATTAATGCACAATATTTCGGCGACTTTACTCTCCGTCGCCATCTTCAGGTGCAGTTGCAAGTCTTGAAGTCTGCCTTGAAGGCTGACTTGGCAGACTTCAAGACTTGCAACTGCACCTGAAGATGGCGACGGAGAATAAAGTCTCCGAAATATTGTGCATGAATAACATCACTCGGTTTGTTTCCCGAGAAACGTTTATAAAAAAAAAGATGGTTAGTTAGTTTGTTTTGCAAAAGTGGGTGGTGGGCGAAGAAAGGTTGGGCACCTATGATCTAAACTGAGCTCTGCTATTTGTGTCATGTTGAGAAGTTCAAAGGGCAACTGCTGTGACTTATCATCTCTTGCAATCACATTAAAAAAATTTAGCAATGATAATACTGTCAAGTAAAAATTAGAAAGTTATGTTTTATATAATGTTAAAAATTATGCCACTTTTTTCTTCTTACTCTGATGAAGTATCTACAAATTTTAGTACATGAGAACTGTACATTTAAAAATCTTGTATTTATATGTTCAATACTTTGTCGCAACATTACCACTAAAATTCAGGTTTTTTAATATCTTGATAAATAATTGTACCTCTTTATTACTAACATGAGTGGTGTAGTAATCCATACACAAACTTATTTGGTTTTTTGGACAAAAGAATAATATATCAGCAAATAATTCACAGCAATTGTGAAAATGGATGAAAGCATCTGATGTCATATACTAAGCTCCTGGGAACTCAAAAGTGAAGAAGAAAACAAATCTTACAGTTGCAGGTTGGACGTTCATTTTTGAAAGAAATAAACCCGGAATCATTACCCATCAAAAGTAATTAAATTCAGCACAACTAAAACCTGATAGTGAAACCACACCAAGAACAAATTTTACAATAATAACAATAAAAATAATGTGATTTAACGTTTAATGCAACCACTTCAAAATCATTTGCCTATTTGCAAGGAATATAGCAACTGCAGTTCCTCATGTATTTATTAGGTATTTAATTTTATTAATGATAGGGCAACAAAATTTAAATGCAACAATAAATTCTTAAAATTTTGTCTACAGTTAGTGTCCCCAGAACATCAGCTACCCCCAACTAAGTAGTAAGCATATATAGCTTAAAAAATAAAAATCATGTATATTTTTTACTATCTGAAGAAAAACATCAAAAAAGCAATTCTCCTTTTCCAGTGTAGAGAACAAATATGCAGATTCACTGCATACTATTTGTCACACATCACAGTTAAGGTTACATCAACATGATTATAAATGGGGATTTTCATGCTAGCTGGGGACTAAGTTCTGACCCGCAAATCAAAGAATTAGGAGACACCTTGAGGTGATGTTAGTTTTTCATTTAGAAGGGAGGTGAGATGCATGCAGCTGTAACTAATTGCTGTAAAATATAAATACGAAAAGGAACTAATAAACTAATAATTTTAAAGCTGATTAACACAAGTATTGCCAATTTTAAATTAAACACAATGCAGAACATTTATTTGTAGGTTTCATATTATCTCTAAACTGTGCTTCATACAAATAAGTATTAATTCATTCCAGTCTGTTGCTTGACAAGCAATGCTTACTTTGAAGCACATCACAGCTATTTCATATAAGATCATGGGGGGGGGGGGGAAAAAAAAGACTAATATTAACAAAAATTGCATGAATAAAAGTTATTACAGGATTGATTTCATTAAAGATGCTACAGCAATTTTAATATAATTTAATGATCTGACAGTAGCACACCTGTTTCAACTAATTGAATTATTCCTTCTAAACAGTAATTATGAATGGTGAGTATGAAACAATTTCCTCAACAAACAGATTCATTATAACTGCAGGTACAAAACATTTTATCAAGATGGAAATGTAATTTTTAAGATTTCAAACCGAAATCATTTGAACAAGCAACACTTCACTGTAAAGCAATGAAACAAATTTTAAAAGTTGGCCATTATTAAAATCTTATTCTTAAAGTAAGAAACTGTCTGAGATTATCAAAAACTATCAGTACCCATGACTTTAAAATCCAGAATTTGAGGCTTGTGTTGTTAATTCAGTGATAAACTATCAAAGAAATATTGGCTGGTTACATAAAATCAGGAGTAGTCCTATTTTTTTCCATTTTCCTGGATCTTCACCTCTGTTTTCTGAATTTATATTACACACAATGCTTTAATCACATCACAATCTACCTCGCGTTGAAACTATCACCAACTGGGAAAATTTGTGTTTGTTGATGACCCACAGGTACACTTCAGTATTGTTCATATGGCTTCACCAAAAGCAATATTTGAATTGTTCCTGCCCGACGTGTATGAACGTATTACTTATTTGTGTGTACATAAAATATGATAAACTCCATATTAGAATCACAAATTCAAACATATCACTCACGGTAAGAATTCTGATTGTGAGAAAGCTGTATCATCACTGACAAATTACTGGACCTATTGAAGCCATATTCACACTATGTTATTTAGATAAAGTGTAAGGATTTCAGTTCTGATTCTGTATTTATGGACCAATTTTGCTCATAATTGCAGGAATCCATTTAATATTGTCTAATGGAACTATCTCATAGTAAAAATGCCAAACAGACTCCAATGCCACCTATCAGACTGAATCAAAAATAGAAACCTTACTTGACACCTCAATACAACATGGTCTAATCAGTAGCGCAGGTAGGTTAACAAGGGCCCCGGTGCAAAAAACAAATTTAGGCCCTCAGGCCAAATGGGCAACTATTTTTTTCCTTTTTAGCTCTACCATGGGTTTGTGAGGTTTGCTGGCAGGGGCTTCCTGAGCTTCAGGGCCCCTCCTGAGCGGAGCTTGGGGACCCCCTGAACTTGGAGCCCAGCTGCACGGCATCCCCTAGCCCTCCAATAGCTACGCCACTGGGTATAATGGTTTATCAATGATGATGCAGCTTACTCATGCACAATGGATATTACATATAATGTTAGCAAAATGGTAATATATAGAACATTAGATGTGTAAGCAAGAAACTACAGCTCTGGTCAGCATAAAGTATAATACAGCCAACAAATAGAAGTTAAATTTTTTTACACACATCAGTCCTTAGATTTAGGTATGACTGACTAAAACTGCTCATTTCAATTATTTCATGTGATTTTAATTAGCAATTATTGGAATGCATTTTAAAAGATAATTTCCAAAATAGGATTTTGAATTTATTAGATGAAAGATTTATAAATTTTTGTCAAGTTTTAAACAAGTGCTATAGTAAAATTTCCAAAGTAAATGACTGTTGCTTCTCAGACCTGCTCAACTATTATCTTCAGCTAAAGTATTGTCTTCAGCTAGTGTACAGAGTGTCTAGCTTTAAAACATCACCCCTTGGTTATTTTGCTACACACACAAAACTTTTACAACTAGCCCAAATTGTCATTCCATCTGCTCTTTAGTTAGGATCAACAGCAATTCAGTACTGCATTGTGAGACCTGGCATACTAGCAACTACATATTTATATGGGGCACGTCAAAAAAGACTTTACAGCTTTGGAATGATATAGAAATTTATTGAGATAACTTACAGAATCGGTAGATGTGTCATTTTGTAGCAAACAACCTCAATTTTCATAAAAAAAAAAGTATCAAGTGTCATTTTGGTTCGAAGAGACAACCATCTGCCATGCGGCAAACATTCCATCGATAATCAATCTCTTCCACACTCGTTGCAGCCAATTGGGCATAACTTTTGCAATGTAGATACAATTTTTCAGGTCAGCCAAATTGTTTGGTGAGGGAGGAACATACACATGATGTTTAATGAAACTCCAGAGAAAGAAATTCGTTTCATGAAACCTAAACACACAGTGAGCATGCTCTGCTCCAGTGAAAGTAGCCATTTTAACTGTGCACTATACTGGCGCTCCTGGTGGCGGCAAGGTGTAGCGTTGCACTATGTGCATCAAACTTTTGTTTGTTTCCTACACATCTACTGATTCTGTAAGTTATCTCAACAAATTTCTGTATTGTTCCGAAATTGTGAAGTCCTTTTTGACTCATCCTGTACACATGTAATGGTTGTAAATGATTAAGATGTTGGATTTTATATCTGGAAGATTAGGAATTTGGTATTTCAAAATCCTTTCAGTTAAATGCAGAGATTATTTTTTATTAAGTAATACAAGTTTATTAACCCGTTGTTTTACTAAAGCCTAAAAAAAAATCCAACAACTACAATCACTGTAATGATCTAGCAATGCTACATCTCTTAGTTCCATGTAATCTGCTGCCAACAGACTAAGTGACTATTTTCTATACTCCAGAAAGAGATGTCCCTGATAGCTGTACAGGATTTGAACAAGTATGTTTCCTTTTTTACTTTGAATCCTAGATAAAAATTAAACAAAAAATTACATCCCTTGTGCATGCTTCACCATACTAATTATTTAGGTTCTGGCAGCATCTTAAAATATATTCTTAAATGATGCTGAAAAGAACCGAGGACATAATAATGATCTACATAAGACAATCACAATTTAGTTAGATTTTAATAAATTTTGCTTCATGACTAAGAACTGAAAATTCAATTGTTTATCAAAAAAGACATTTTAATGTGTAGCTTCTGAATTAATATTTACATCAGATTTTCAACAAATCCAAATAATTCTTTCAGCTATAAATTTGATGAAACTTCAGAATTTTAAAGAACGATTTTATAAAACATTAGTACTTCAAGTCACGGCAACTTCTCCAATGCAAAAATCATATTTCCTCCTACTGTAGTACAATAAAACAAAATTGTCTACATAATAACAACTCCATCAATCCTGATAAGATTGCTAGGAGAAACAATTATCATATCGCTTATTGCTTTTGGCTCCAATTCCTCTAACTTTCTACATACTTACATAATTGACTTTAAATATAATCTCCATAGATCAAACTTTCGAAGATCTGAATACAAAAAGTAAGTAAACAGGCCAAAAATGTTGCATCGACTAATGTGGATTTGACACAAATAAAAATTACATTTATAAGAATTATTTTATAACGCATTAGGCTCAGTTTCAATATTTTACTTTTTTTATCTCTTATGGATTTAGCCCCCGTCAATGTCTAGGATGAAAAGAGCAGAGTTCATGGAACAGGAAGGAGCAATCCTAGCAGTTACCTAGAGTAATCTTGAGTAAGCCACGGAAAACTGAAATCTGGATGGCCGGATGTTTTGATGAAAGTACCAATTCATGCCCATGTCTTAAAGTATGAAATTTAAGCTTTCCTTTAGTGCAAACAATTTTGTTTTAACATGTCATCACTTTTAAATGACTTACTGCTATCAAAATTGGAAGATTATGGTTTCTGAATTTCCTTTTCAACATATTATCATAAATATTATGAGGATTCCAGCTAAGTTACAAAAAATAATTTGCATATAAAACTTCACGCAAAGCCCTAAAATACCAAGAGCATAAACTGCAAAGGAATAATTTGTCTTTTATTTTCTTGTGCAAGATTCTGAGAAACCAAGGAAACAGCACATAGACTGATAAAAAATGAATATAGCAGACTGCATACAACAATAATAGTTCACAAAAACAACGGAAATATGAAAATTTTCAACCCAAAAGAAGCTCCTCCCCATGTTAACGTATATATGAATTACGACTTTATGGCTCATTGATAATATGGCCTTAAAGCAATCAACTGGAAGGAAACTGGCCAAGGACTTTCAAAGGAATGTTACAACATTGATTTGTAGTGATTTTAGGAAATCAAGGAAAATTGGAATCTTAGTGGCCAAACTGATGATCAAACCCACATTCTCTCAAATACCAATCCCAAACATATACTGCTCACCTTCAACTTAATGCTCCTCGCTATCACACAAAGACCGACACAAAAACCTTATTTTTTTCATTCTTACTTTGCATATTATACTTTTTGCTGTAACTGTAATACAGAAAGCAATGGTAGTGTCAGTATAATATTACAATCCTAACCAACATTCTTGAGTCATAGTCACATGATAATTCCACTTAGGCACATATCAAGAGCGCACAGAGAAACATACAAATTACTTTCCTTTGCACAAATATCATACTAGGGCAAAGAAAGATTATGAAATGTAAAAGCCACATTTCTTCTGTGCTGGAACTCCCTATTAATCAATTTGTTCTAAACCAGTTTGCCTGTCTCTACACTATTCTGCCCATTATTCTTTTAAGATGTATTCTTAAACTTCACATTTGTTCCAATGAAAGCAACTTTCTTATATAACTACTACTACATTTTAAAAGGTCAACACACCACAAATAGATAGAAGTTTTCCACTTACAATTTTTCTACGTTTTAGTAGTAGAATTTAAAATTTTGCAATATGTTTCACTAACAATCTTCATGCTGAATATGTAAAGGAATTTTTTTAGTTATTAAGAGTCTCGTATAATGGTTATCAAGATATCTAAATGAAAGAATTACTTGTGGTCATGTCAGAATTCCAAATATTTACTTTATAAGATACGCATGTTTACCAATTACCATGATGGTAGAAAAACACTTATTTGTGGCGTAAACTGGATCCGTCGAAACAAGTTGTCGCAGATCATTACAAAGAAGCCCTAAAAAATTATTTTTTGTTTTGGTACATCTCATATCTTCACTTATCGACAGTCTGGAAAATATGAATAGCGGGATGCTGAATGAATTAATATAAGACTCATTTAGTAATAAATTAAATTTTATTGTTGCTTCAACTCTTAATACATTGTGACTTCTGTGGTTTAGGATGTAGGATGTTTATTGTATAAAGGTGAAACAATCAGACAAACAAACACACATACACTTAAAATTTATTCTTTAATTATTGAAACTCTAGCTTTATTTGACATATATGATACAATAGTTTACAAAAGCATATTTGAGATTCTACATCTTAAATACTAAATGCTCCCTTGAAAATTGTCCATTTCAATGTTCTATTCATACCTGTAACAAAAAAGTATGCATCAATTCATAATCAAACTAATGTAACAATATTTTATCAAGTTTAGAACTACTTTTTAATGTAAATTGCCCATAATTTCTGTTTCATCTAAACATCCCGAAGAGTAAAAAAAAAAAATCTTACTTTTCAAAAGCCTCACAATTAAGACTTGATTTATATCCACAACACTAATTTAATAAAACACAACAATAGCATTTAATATCCCTTCAAATGAAGTCTTCAGGAAAATATAAGAGTATGCAAACACAGCAATTCATAATTTCCAAAAGCATGATAACCTGAATCCATTAAATTTTTTTATGGAATTAAGCTAGTAAAAATGTTAAAAAAAATTGTAAATGAATTTTTTTAAAAAGTATTAGATCTAACAATCTGACCTTTAGAACTGAGATAAGTAGCACTGCAACAATCTTGTCACACAAAACTCTTACATGTTGTTTTATACAAATGAAGTTCATTTTCAGCACACAGTACCAGTAAATTACATTATAAATAAAACCCTAAAATACATGTTTTACGTAAACACTGCATATGAATTATGCTTTTATTTTCCAAAACTTAAAATTTTATTCAAGTTTGATTGAATTTTTTCTTTAATTAGATAAAACAGTCATTACAATAAACTTACTTCATCATTTAAGCAAACATTGCCTACTTTTATCATATTTTTTCCACTATTACCTATACCTCTAAAAATGCAAAAGGAAAAAATTGTTGAACTAGTAAACTTCAAAATGTTAGTTTAGGCAAACATTTAAACTCCTAGAAGGAATAACAACTCCTCAAACATATGTGATACTGACGACAGCAAATTCACTTACTACAAGCATAATCAAACAATACTGACCAATACTAAGAAACAAAAAAATAGAGCTGAGCTTCCAAACTATCCAACTGACATCGTTAATAGACGAGACTGGAAAACAAGTTGATTAGCAGGGCAAGATGCAGGGCAATAGTAAAAGTAAATTATGGTTTTGAAGCTCTTGGTATCACTTTGGTTCTCTTGGCTTTCTTGACATATTTCATCACTATCTTCTATCATATTTCTATTAAACAGTTCAAAAATTATTCACCTCTTTCAATGTTTTAAAGTTTACATTTAATCCTCGTTCTCCCCCCATTCCACCCCCCCCCCCCCAAAAAAAACAAAAAAATTTCAGCAAAAACACAATTCTAGTTGATTTGAACAGAAATAAGGCTCAGTTGTAATTTTCCATCTTTCTCAAAACAGTTCAAGCATTTTATCTTGGGAATGTGCAGACTTACAACAAACTTTGAAAAATCAAAAATTTACATTACCTCATACTGAAGTCCAGATATCACTTTCCTGAAACTTCACACTTCTTTACAAGGAAGTCTTCATAAACTTCAAGTCTTCAGTTCTTCACAATTTCAGTAACTACCGATTCATGTAAATAATATTTGTATGGTGAAAACACGCAAATCACAGCTACCGCAGACAACATAACCACAGTATCAAACGCAGATGAAAGCACATTATTATTGGAAACAAATATTATGAACCATTCAACAGAATGCATGAATTAAGTATTAAGAGTACACTTCTTCACACAAGTTCTAGCATCAGAGAACAGGAAATGTAAACAGTAGGAAAAAAAAAAAAAACTTTAAACAAAGCGATTATTAGTAAAACCAAATGGAGTAACTGCAACCAGAAAGGGAATGGTTTACTATGTAGAAAATATGAAGCTAATGCAAAGCAAGTGTAGACAGGTACAATCAACCGAGAATGACGCATAGTAGATGGTTTGTGTTTTACATGTGTTGGTACAATAGGTCTTTCCTGCTCACCGATAAAACAAGAATTTAAATGTTTTTTAGACACTGGAATGTTTAGAAATTGTTTTTTATTATGCCTTTTCTATGGCAAAGAGCCAGGATGCTGTGGAAACATTTGAACCACTTTACTATTAAATTTCTCGTTCAGGAGTAAATGATATACACACATAAGATAATTGAGCATCAGATATCCAATTTGCAAACCAGTAGTAGACTCCAGAAAGTTATGAGAAATTTCCATATACTTAGAAATCATTACCATGCCAGAAATGCAGAGTAATAGTAAAAATAAATTATGGTTTTGAAACTATTTGTATCACTTTAATTCTATTGGCTTTCTCGTAATTTACACACGTGATCTTTGCTTATGCCAATAAACATCTCTCTATGAAATGATTGCATATACTACTGCAGTCATAGTAAATATTTTCATGGTACTCTGGGTGAATCTTGTCGATTTTTTTGGAACCTGAAATTTCAGCCATCTTGCTGTGTTTTTTGTTTGAGTCTTCTAAAGAAAAACATCTTACTGAAATGTCAGATTTCAACAAATTGATACAGCACTACATGGAGAAACAAGAAAATTTCTCTTTATCATTGTTATTGAGTTATATTTTAGTAATTAATGATTTGTGAATCTACATAATTATTTTTAATTTGTTAACACACATTATTATTTTCATTAACATCAATTTTACACTGCAGTGAACCAGTTTTCCTAACCAACAAGCCTCTTCCATCCTGACACCATTTCTCCTGCTTTGAACTGCACCTGGCAGGGTGTATTCAAGTATATCTGAGTCTTTCCATTTACTGATTATTAAAAATATTCCTTAGCCTATTTGACATCATTCTCAACAGGTGACCAAACCAATTCAGCACTTACTCTCCTAAAATGACTACAACACAATTTGAAGTGGGACTATTAATTTCTCAATGTGTCTGATCTGGTCTTCTGGAAATTTCATTTGATGAATTTGATTTGTAGTTGCTTAAGTCTGTCTGTTGTCACTTTCAGTCAGAGAGACAGCTTCCAACCTATAGGATTAAATAGGGAAGTAGGCAGCTTTCTTGTATATTTTTTGTTTCCTACAGAAAACTCTTGCCCCATAACATCTGTAGGAAGGACTATACAACAACAACAACAAGAAAACATCTCTATTGTCATGTATCAAAGAATTTCAATTAATTTCAAACAATGATTTTCTGAATTTTTTTCTTCATTTTGTGCCAGAGAAATCAAATTATACAACCTAAAGCTACAAATAAATATGCTGTTTAAAGAGCTGAACATAATTCATCTGATAATATGTGTACAGACTTCTTTTTTTAAATAATAATACATAACAATATATACCGAACAAAAGCAGCTGATAACAATCAATGCCAAAAATTAACAAAATTTCATGATTCGGGGGACCCTCTATCTTGATTTTACAAGTAAATTTGTGTCGATTTATTAACACTTAACGTTTCAGCCATCATGCTGAGACTCTCATCACAGTTCTCTATGAAAGCCACAGAAACATTAGGTTTTAATAAACCAACATGGATCCACTTGGAGAACCAAGATAATCGAAATTAATTTAATTTTTCGTAAAAATTTAAGTTAATATAATCAGCTAACACAAACAGTTAACTGAGACAGTAAACCTTCCCGGCAAAATAACTCAGTAACTGATTAACTGATATAATAAAGGAGCTGGTTTGGGAGTCATTGGAAGACTGGAAGGAGGTGAAGAGTGTCAGGAGTGTACAAGGCATATGTTAGTGATGGGGGCTTGGAAGGATATTGGTCGAAGAATTAGGATACTACATGGAAGGAAAAATATGACCATGGGCACAAGATGCACTCAATTTAATGCATAAGGGAGTAGGAAAATTTTCTTTTGTGCGTAAGGGTGTCAGGAATTTAAGTTACTGTGGGAAGTTATGAATGCTTACGTAATTTAGAATTAAAATTTGCAAAAAAAAAAAAAAAAAAAAAATTAGGTGGAGGGATGGTGGAGAGGATTTTAACACAAAGTATACAAGAGAATAATAATAAATGCTATGAAAAATAGTAATTAGATGTCTAGGGAAATTGTCACCAGAGCATATTCTCTATTGCAATTACATTCAATTCAATAACAAAAACAGTAATTCACTAATCAATAATATGTTCTTAATGTCTTAAAATTCCATCATCAGTCCATTAGACTTTATGATATGGAAGACTAATTACTTACCGTCAACATTTCAACAGGAACTATTTACAAGAGTGATCATAAAGTGAAGTAAGCAATAAATAACAAATCCATTATCAATTCCATAAACTGCTCAAATATCACAAATTGCAATCAGATTTACAATAGATAAGATATGAATGCAAGATACATTTTCAGTAATATTGTAAAGAATTACTTTGAAAGTTGCTTTCCTAGGAAATGTGGTTAAGCTTCTAAATAAGCACAAAAATGATGTGTAACTGTGTGCATTATAATACCAAGCATTTCTTAGAGAATATAATTAGCATTCCGCCTATTCTCATAGTCCAAATACATCAAAGCTCATTATAAACAGTGGTATTAAATACTTGAACGGATTAAAAAATGTAAGAAAACACACTTACTTAGAAATAATATATACGACTTAGAAAGAAACTTAGAAAGAGGATACAATAATCAAGCCAAAAATGATATATATAAGTTAAAGTTTAAAATTTATTTAAGTTTGGTGGAAACTTTATGTGAATGCATATTTATTAAATATATTTCTACAGAATTAAGTAATATACAAAGTTACATGTTTTATGTATTTGTAATTCAGAGAACCTTTCTGGCTAGGCTGAAGTGCGCTGCAGTTAAACTAGTGGTAAAAAAATAATATCATTCTATTTAACTACTCAGAACAACTGAAATTTAAAAAACCAGCTGTGCTTCAATAATACCTTGCACCAAGAAATTTAAATATTTCTAATAAAATCACAATTCATTATTCCAATAGAACAAGCTTTTTTTGCATTCTCTGGCAATTTTTTAGAAAAATTATAGCCTTTAGGAATATTTACCAATCTTTTTAGGCATTTTAATCATGAAAGTCTCATGCAAAAATTAAAGAGTATACTCTTTCATGACGTCATTAATAAATGGGGCCAATTAAGGTTTTTTGCTGAACTTATGTAAAGTGTGTTCATGTTTGTGTGTTCATTCTGGGCCTCTTATCTTCATCTGTGGTAAGTGATGACTTATTTGTCATATCATTCCTGGTTTCTAAGGTTAGCACCGAAATATTGTAAAGTGTGTTTGAGTTTTTATGTTAGTTGTAGCCATCCTGCCCTCAGCTGTAGTGGTGAGTGATGTATTGGTTTTCCCTATCCTCCCTTATTTCCATTACTCAACTGCATTTTCATCAATATAACAACAAAGCAGCAGAAAGAAATGCAGTGATGCGATTTTACTACAGAAAGAAAAGATGAAGAACTATTACTCACCAAAGATGATGGAAGGAGGGATGCAGAAACTACCTATGCCTTTACTCATGAAAATAGAAACATATGGCTAGATTCACCTTAGGCACTTTTGTGAGTTAATTTAGTGAATAAGACCATAGCCCGAAGTAGTGTTTTATTAGTTATTTTTGTCACTGCAGCTCTCCACCCTACAACAGTGGTAAGTAATGGGAATATTTTATGATTTCTTTTATTTTGTTTCCATTACTATAAACTGGAGTGTTTCTAATAAGCACCAAAAATGTAGCCTTAATGATTGGGTGACAGTTTTACTGAGTGTGTAGTTTGTCTTTGTTAAATTAATTCTCTGTTGCATCCAAATTCAACTATTAATACATTTGCACTAATCTATACCTCATTTAACTTTATCACAACTGCCACAGCAAAAATTAACATAAAATTTTAAACAATTTAATGCAATGGAGTATGTGCCTCAGTAGCAATTTCTCCATTCTCCTACCTTTGTATTTCAAGAATTTTTTATAATGTTCTGAACTACACAATTTACTGCAGGTAATCTAGGTCTCACAAAAAATTAAATTCATGCAGACAATGCAGATTCAAAAAAATTATGACATATGTTTTGAACAAAAATATAAAATTAATTTAGTTCTTTACTGTGTCACATGCACACCAACTACATTATCAAAATGCTTCCTGTAATTTTGAATCTCATATTTAAAGACACAAAGCGTAGAACAATAACCTGCAAGTAATTTCTTGGAAGAAGTGTTTTCACTGTTTCAAAAGTATGATTTATATTAATTAGTCCTTAGTTAACAGACTTCTTAACTAATTACACTCTTCATTCTCAGATCACTAAAATAGACATGAAATTTTGGGCTTTAAACATACGCTATGCAACAACGTCAAGAGTTTTTTTTCTCTCATAACAATCAAAATGCATGACTTCATATTGTTAAGTGTAGTATGGACCAAATTACAACGCAAATAGTATAAACAAATAAACAAAAGAAGAATTGAATAGGAAGGTGGAGGTGATGGTGTGGAGAAACAAAACTGAGAATTCTAGTTGGTGAAGCCACAGCAGATCAGTTACACTCTTTGATGCCACTATAGTAAGCAAGTAAAAAAGGATATAAAAAATGAACTGATCAAAATAAGGCTTGATCCTAAAAAAAAAATCCACTGCCACAGAAACAATCACTCGTACAATTGAACAGGCAAGTGGAAGAAGGTTAACAATCCAACAAAATAAAGTATGATAGTCATATAGTTCTATATGTTGAGCATAGCATACCAGTCAAACTGGTCATTGTTAAAATAAGCTCAAAAATTTTGTTAAATGAAAGAAAGCTAACATTCCTGGAATGTTATCCTTTTTCCTCTCACTGTTCATTTAGGTCCTCACTTTGTTACAAACATGGATGCATTAATCAAAAAAAACTTAATCTAGGAGGTGACAATACATTCCTCAAGAGTAACTTGCACTTTATGAAAATATCCTACAACTACCAACTTCTAACACAGCCAGCAGTGATAATGAGAACTAAAAAGCCCATAAATACAAGCATTTTTGGCAAAGTGACGGGTAATTTTTATCAAAAATCCTTTAGATCAAAACAATACCACTATATTTTTGAATAAATAGATTAACGTAAAAAAATTCTAAATCGGAGTCCTTTTTTTACCTTAAAATACTAAGGAGCATAAAAAGGATAATATTCCATTTCAAATAATTGTTGTATCAATGAACCCAGAAAAGTTCAAATTTATGTAAAAGAATCTCGAGGATATGTTCATAAATAAGACAACAATTTAAAATTACATTTTTCCAGCTTTTTCCCCCTCCTAGAAAACGTCAAAAATCTGATTAGTGGAAAAAGAATAACATTCCACTGGAAAAACGAGCTTTATATCTACAAACTGACAAATATTATACATTTAAATCCTAGGAAGGGATACTTCAGCCTGTGTTCTACAGGACTAAGTGGTTCTGTAAAAATAATAGCATGCTTTTTTTAGTTCCCTGAAAAGTTTGGTTCAAGGAAAGTTTTCTCCTCACCAGTTCAACTGGTGGTGCTAGAGTTCTATACATCCCTCTATAGCTTTCACAATAAACAGTAGATTGTGTCCCAAGCATCACACTCCAGCTACTGATGACTAATAGTTGACAATCGTCTGTCAAGTTTTTAATTTTATATGGCAAAACATTATTTAACTTTTTACATACAATTTTTGTGCTATGGCCAGGAACTATTATCATTAATGAAAATGTGAAATATACATATTGAAAATACAAATATTCAGTAATGGTCCATCACGCATTTACATTTCGTATACGGCGATGTTAGATTGAAATGAAAGGAAATGAATAATTCATAGAAGTAGTTTTTTATGATAACTTTTAACAAAAATGAAATGTGCAATAAAAAATAATTCCACAAAACTTAGCACACTATCACAATTTAGGTTGTACCTACACTGCATAATTTTGCTTCAGAAGTCAGAGAAGATAATTTATCTTAATCTATAATTAAAACCAATTTCTTTACATGTTCTTTGTATTCTTGAAGAGAAACCAAAAAATTAGAGGGAACTTAATTGTTAAGAAACTAGTTAAATACAAAAAATACATTTACATTTTTGAGACAAATAGATAGAAATAGAGAAATTTTAGTTCAGAATCCTACATGGCGAAGTTCTCGATTATTCTAAGGTGGAAAAACTGTGGCATCTGCCCCAGGTGGTGATATGATGGATTCTTTTTTATAATTCTTTTTAATAATTAATATGTTGTAAAATTTTTGCCTTGACTGGTAAAAATCACAGACTGTTCACTGTTGTTATAGTAATATGTAATGACTAAACTGAACACAATCACAAACCAAATAATATGAAAATGAGACTTTATAGAAAAAAAATTAATCACATAGAAGTCTTGTTGAAATACACAGACTGCCACCACTTGGTGACAGCCTCAAAGAAAATGGTCAAAATATCATTCTCAGAAAGCAAATTCAGCTCCTATATAAGGTAAAAATTTTGATCAATCTCCAGAAAAACTGATAATCGCGAAGTATGCTGTATAAATAATGTATTGAATTTGAGAAACAAATTAGTTTCTCCTTAATTTTGTAACCTACTTTTACACAAGGTAACTGAATCAAACCATCAGTATTTTTTAATTTTTATGCAGGCAAAGGATATTCACAGATAATTTAAATTCAGGGAATGATACCTCTACATTGATACTGATTTTATCCATTTTGTGAATCTGCCAGAAAACTGTCAGTATTGTACTACTATCAGCGTTGATTGGTGAGTGCCAAAATAAACAGATTGGTACATTTGCTTATTACAACTATAGCAATATCTAATTTAGCCTAAAAACTACTGAATATATGGCTGATTAGCAACAATGCCAAATTAATCTTGTCCAGTTTAATGTACCATATGCTTACATATAGTTGTGCAATAGTATGGATATGAATACAAAATCTGATAATAAGTTTACTACTGATTAATTTGTATCTGAAAAGTATATACCTATTTGTAATGCTGTGCCTAATATTTAGGTCAGTACAGCACAATAAATAATAAAAATTTACATTTTGAATAGCCTAAAAACATGAACTCTATAATGGACACCAAAATGAATTAGGTCTGTATCTCATTTTTTTTACATAAATTAATTTCTCCACGTTTTAATAAAATATAAAATAATTTAATCCAGATGACGAAAAATACATAAAATTACACTTTACACAATTAACACAATGGCAGAATTTTTTCATACAAATATTGTGGGACTGAACTTCTGATAATAAATAGAAAATAAATGACTAGCCTCAAGAAAAACAGATGATCATAGCAAACCTCTGCTTTCCTTTTTACCAAGTGTCACTGTACATCATATTTACTTTTCACTGTTTTGTCAACCTTCATAACGGATGAAGATGGGTGTTTAGGGAAATTGCCACTGGAGCATGCGCTCCATTGCAATTTAATTTAATTTTATGTCAGACAGCCCACTTACTAAATAAAGGTCTAAAATAAAATCTACAAGAAAACTAAATATATTTGTATGTATTCAGGATCTGATAGATGCAAAATTAATAGTAAGGATAATAGAATGCAATTTGCTTACCAATGATGACAGACTAAAAAAGAATTCAAATTTTTAGAAACCCTTGATCAACAGAAGAATATGGTGGGTGGGAGACAAAGAACTCTGTGTAAGCACCTTACAAATTAGTAAATTCTACATTTCTTGGGTATAGGGGATGGTGAAAGCACCTTAGAATTTGTAAAATTTCAAACCTAGGGGATATGGGGGATGGGAATCCTATAGAATCCGATACTGCAGCTCATTTCCGAATATAGGGCAATTTAAAATCAGAAAAGTAACTCAATATGTAATAACAACATTAAACAGACAGTTAATAATAGAAAACAACTTTTAAACTCACCTGAAACCTTGCAATCCTCAATAGTGCAACTTGTAAACACTCGATTTTTGTTACATGACAACATCATCATTTTACAACATTTTTCGACACGGTAAAAAGCATTAATAATAATAATTAAATAGTAGAAACAGAATTTTGCAATATTTAACTCACAAACCTTGGTTTAAAGCCATTTAAAGTAAGAAAACACAAGTTTTTAATCAACCGGCAATTTCAAAAATTAAATACAACACATTTAATGCATTTCCGATATTAAACAATACGATTCTCACAACTTAAATTCTTTCTGAACATTATGTTAAACTTTTTGAGAAGTTCTGTACAGTAAATAAAGTTTGATAGGAATTTTTAAAAGATACTGCATCTAAATTCACACACTGCCGGCCTATATTAATTTTTTACAGTCAAACGAAGCACAGTCAGGAAATAAGGTTACTTTTAAAAGATGTACTGAATACCACGGAATACCATGCAAAAATTTATTTCTCGATACAAGCCTTACTTTTAGAGCAATTCATGAGTAAACCTTTTTTATCTGAATTCCAATATGAAGGCCTAAACAGTTACTATTTCCGTGTACGAACACGCTGGTAGACCAGTGTAGTCATGGCTTCTTTGCAGCAACAGGTGGAAATTAATTACAGCCAATCCATAAAGTTGAAGAGAGGTAAAATAATTGTAATTTTGGTCTCTAAATAATACTTAAATTTGAAAGCCCTACTGCAAATATCTTGGGTGCATTATATCCTAGGGGTCATGTGGTTTGGACAATCTCGATGTCCTATATAGGGTCTTTTTCGGGCCAAGATGGCCAGTCTGTCCTGGAAATCAATGTGAGCAAGACCTGCGCCACTCTGGTGTATGAACCGGAGGTTGGCACTTGGGCGTCAGTGGCCGCCATTATGGAATTTTCAAATTATGCCACAAAGTCAAAACTTTGATAATGTAACTTAAAGTTTTTCATGGGGTTTTTGCTGTCTTTCTTCAACGATTCATAACTTGCAAACTTTAGAAAAGAACTACCGATTGCCTAAATCAACTGTATTCATGTACTTATGTGTTATTTTCAAACAGAATATAGAAATGGTGAAACTTTATTTATGTAGTTTGAACTAAACTCTTTTCTCTCACAAGGTTAAATAGTTGGGAGTGGCGACCATTGTAATTAGCAGTTGGTTTATTTTCCTAAGGCGTATTAATGGTCTACAACATTTTTAGAAGATTATGGACATTGTTTGAAATTTTGAAGAAACTTATTTGGAAGTGCAAGTTACTAGTTAAGGTGATTGAACCGATACTTCAACCCCGGTATTGGTCATGTCCCTTACATCTACTGATGAGGATTTTTACATCTTGTCTACACAGATCAACTTGTAAATGATCATTTCTTTCTCTATTCTTATTTGTATACACTCATTTCAATTTCAATATAACTAGAATTCTGTGGCTGTATCCTTGAGCTCTGTCTCCAAATTAACACATGTGAAATATGACATTCAATGCAGTGCTATATCCAACAAGTTAAAATTACAAATTAAAAGTGTCATACAACCACCCAGATGAACATCAGATATAGGGACATATTTATTTTAGAAGAAATCTTATCTCTTGACATTTTGGGGAGGAAAAAAACTCTAAATTTGGTCTGCACTTGAGGGTTGGTTGCATCACCATGGAGAATCCTCTCAGAACTAACATGATCGAAACAAAGCCTCAAACCAGGATCATGAATTTTAAAGGTACGTGCCTTAACCACTGATCTGCCAGACCACTGATCTGCCAGACCACTCTTAATTTATGTGGCATACACTATTATCAAGCCTTTTTTGCAATAGAAGCAGACATAGATAATTATTGCTTCCTTAACACAACTATACAAGTTTACACAATTCCAAGACATATAACATTTAACAATAAACATGTCAAAACTGTAAATTAGTAAATCTAAATGTTGATTCTAATTGCCAACTTTAACTGCTAATTTTATATCTATATACACACCTACATATGCACTAGGAATTATTACTCTGCGGAAAGATTTTTTTTTTTCCTCTGCTGTAATGGGTGTGACTGAAGTAATGTGACCCAAGAACTTCATTTACTTTGTTGAAGAAATGGGAAGTAAATTATTTCAGTAACAAAAGCATTGAGACAGTCATCAGAATTGACTATTTTGAAGGGAAAAAATGGTATTTCATGGTCAAAAAAGTCAAAAAGAACTTTGCATGAATTTACAAAAATGTAATTTGGTGAGAACAGAGAGGGATGTAGCAAGATATTCAACTTTGCAAAAATTTAGTTAACTGATTAAGTTTATGAAAAAACTAAACACCTATTCAGGAAAATAACTAGCGATTTTCAAATCAATTTAAATCAATTAGGACCCTTGGCATAATTAACTAACCTTTATTTCAATCAACCATTAACCAATTTTAATAAAAGCTCTAGTAACTTCCATGAAGCATGTTTTTGTATGAACTATGAATGTTACATTAAAATGAGTGAGAAGTTAGTACCTGCTAGGATTCCCTTTACTGTATTAATGCATTTTCCCCCCCTTCTCCTACACATCTGTCACCGATGTGTGCTATTTCCCAGTGTTAACAGTGAATCCTAAATATCAAGTAATTATAAATCCAAAGTATAATGAGTATAATTATTCACCAACATTTCAACGACCACAGGAATAAGCGATCACAAAGCGGTAATTGCGACCATCAAATTAATGACCAAGCGATAAAGGAAAAAAGGGTGGATTGTATACAGATTCAGTAAGGCCTCAAAGGAGTGTTTTAGAACCTACCTGAGGAATAATTACCATAACTTCAAGTCAACAAAGGACACCGTTGAAGAGATGTGGCATCGTTTTATACATATAGTCAGGGAAGGCATGGAAATACATATAGCAAAGCGGACAATAAAGGGGGAGAATGATCCACCGTGGTACATATGCGAAGTCAAAAGATTACTCAAAAAACAAAGGAAAATATACGCACGCTCAAGAAGGAAGGGGTGTCGCAGCGATTTAGAAACCTTAGCTGATTTAAGAGGACGTATTAAGAATGTAATGTGCGAGGCCTTTAACGATTTTCACTCCAACTCTCTCTCTAAGAGTCTCACAGAAAACCCAAAGAAATTTTGGTCGTATGTACGAAAAGTTAATTGTACCAACAGCAATATTCCAGCACTAATTCGTGAAGGTTCCGAGGTTAATGAAAGCCGCGATAAAGCTAACGTACTAAATACTGTATTCAAAAATTCATTTACAAATGAACATAAGGATAGTATTCCCGTTTTCCCACGCCGTGGCGAGTCGGTGATGGAATCATTACGAATAGATACTGCAGGTATCGTTTAACAATTAGAGCTCCTGAAGTGGGGGAAAGCACTGGGCCCGGATGGAATTCCAGTAAGAGTTTTTTTCAGAGTATGCGGCGGAAATGGGGCCATTTCTGTCTGATATATTCAGTAAATCATTACAAGAGCGAAAAGTACCTTTAGACTGGAAAATCGCGCAAGTAACTCCGATTTTCAAAAAAGGTGATCGAAGTGATCCTGGGAACTATCGTCCCATATCTATAACATCTGTTTGTAGTAGAGTTATGGAGCATATTATATGCTCGAACATTATGAATTTTCTAGATGATAATAATTTGCTTACAACAAATCAACACGGATTTCGGAAGAAAAGATCATGTGAAACACAGCTGGCCCTATTTACACATGACGTATTGAAAGTTATCGATGCAGGTTCACAAGTAGATCCAATTTTTTTAGATTTCCAGAAAGCCTTTTACTCTGTGCCACACAACCGCCTTTTAGCGAAACTTTGAGCATACGGTATACCGGATCAACTTTGTGAATGGATAAAGGATTTTCTAACTGGTCGGTCGCAGTATGTTGTCGTTGAAGGAGAAAGTTCTTCTAATCTAGATGTTACATCGGATGTACCTCAAGGAAGTGTAATAGGACCACTTCTTTTCTTAATTTTTTTAAACGATCTCGGAGACAAAGTGAAAAGCCTTTTTAGATTGCTTGCTGATGATGCGGTTATTTATAGGGAAGTAAGAAATTTGGCCGATTGCTTAGAAATTCAGCGTGATCTGGATGTTATTTTGGCTTGGTGCACTGAGTGGCAACTTACTCTAAATTGTAAAAAGTGCAAGACAATGAGCATAACTAACTAAATTAATCCGATTGTTCAGAAATACGAGGTAAACAGTTCAGTTATTGATATGGTCGATACTATGAAATATTTGGGAGTAACAGTACAAAGGAACATGAAATGGGACATACACATTAATTCGTTAGTAGGTAGAGCAAATTCTAGGCTGCGATTCATAGGTCGAATCTTGAAAAATTGTAATGAACAAACGAAGGAGATAGCGTACAAATCTCTTGTGCGTCCACATTTGGATTATTGTTGTGCCATTTGGGACCCGTTTCATAAGGGATTGAGAAGTATAGAGAAAGTACAGAGAAGAGCCGCTCGATTCATGACCGCTTGCTACAGTCCTTATGAAAGCATCACAGAACTGATTAGTAGTTTAGGTTGGGAGTCTCTGGTAGATAGATGACACACGTTTCGTTTAAACTTATTGGAAAACATGCGTACTCCCACTTTCACTTTTGAGTTTAGTGAAATACTTCTTCCACCAACCTATTTGAGTTGGAAGGACAGGAAAGATAAAATTAGAGAAATAAGGTGCCGGACTGATTCTTATATGAATTATTTCTTCCCTCGTACCATTAAGGATTGGAATGCACAGCAAAGAGATTAGCTTTGGTGCTGAGCACCCTCTGCCACCCACAATTTTGTGAATTGCAGAGTATATATGTAGATGTAGTTGTAGAAAAGAGTGAAGGTATGTAGTATACTGCTGTGTTCTGATAGTAATAAACTTAGTCCCAGCTGAAGTTGGTCATCTCTCAACTGGTTATTATAAAGAAATATGAAACCCTACTGCTACATTTGTGAATATGGATTTAGACAAAAGTACTTACCTTGTAATTTTTGCTTATATGCATTAATACAGACTTAGATCAAAAAGTTCTCACAAAATAACAAAACATGAAAGACCACAAAATTTTGGTCGTAATCATTCACTATCAACAAAAGTAAGTTTTTTTACAATATCCTGTAAATTTGTGTTTGATAAATTATGTACAAAATAATATAAAACTGAAGTCAGAAACCTTTCAGACACATAAATGTATTCAAATGTTTCAATATATCAGCACTTTCACAACTAGTATTAATTTGATCCATAGTTCTCTCCAGTGAGTGGCAGAGGTTAAGTTGCACCAGAAATAACATGTTATCATATTATGGGATAGTTGCAGAAAGAATTGGAATTTCAGTAACAGCCAATGCATAAAAATTTCAAGTCTACTTTATAAAACTAGGTAAAAGAATTTTGAGGTATCATATTTAAATCATAATTACAGCATAATTGTGTTAACATGTAGGAATGGGATGGAAATAATAACCAGTACCATGGAATACTGTAATATGGAGAGTCTGATGGATGAGCTTAAATTAAAACTTTTTGATTCTTCACCAATTTCTCCAAATTTGAATATTAATAACAAATAGCAAAAATAATAATCAATGGCAAATAATGAGGGTGGTTCAGAAAGAAACTGCTGTTTTAGTGTAGGAAGAATAGTAATGAGTGGAGTGCCAACACTGCCACATCAGTGCACTTCCTAAAGCATCCAATTGTGGCAGCATGAGTCCCATTATTTCACCCATTTGCTTGTTAAACCACAAAACAGGAGTATTGCAATTTAAAAAAAAATAAAATAATAATACCACCAAAAGAAGGTTCTTGTCATAATAAGATTTCTTCGGGGATAAAACTTTTCAGCAGCAGACAATCATTGAATTAATATGAGTGAAGGAATTCTGTGACAGTTAGTGATTTTAAAAAAATGGAAGAACAAACATCCCTGATTTATGAGGGTTGTGGGCCTTCTGTTGTAATGATTTTGTCAAGAAAATTGATGAAGTCTGAACTTTCTAAACAATTCCCACAAATTTTTTCTTATTTTTGATTGATAAATTAGACTACCAGAAGTTCTTTGTTCAATGGGTAGTGAAAATGCTTACAGAGATTGACAAAAATAAATAAGTAAGGCTCATTTTGTGTTACAAAAAGGAAGGAGAGGATTTTTTTAGGGAGAGTTGTGACCAGTGATGAAAGTTGGATTGCATACGCAAACACTGAAATGAAACAACAGTCAATGGCCTCTGATTATGCAAGCTAAAGGGAGACTGCCAAATTTTGACACTGAAGAACATTATGGCTACAAGTGTTTGGGATGCCAAGGAAGTTTTGTTGGTCAAATTAATGGAATGTGACACTATGATAACTTCAGAAATCTACTATGAAATTGAATAAACTCAGTCAAGCCATTTAAAACAGAAGTCATGGTATGCTGACATCCAATGTTGTGCTTTTGCATGACAATTCTCATAGTGCTTGAAAAACTGTAGATCTTTTGACTCTTTCTTACAGCCCAAACTTAGCATGGAGTGATTTTCATATCTTCACTCATAAAGAAATGGCTTGTGTCACAGAGCTTTTATGACAAAAAACTTCCAACTGCCGTGAAAGGTTGACTGAACACAGGTCACCGATTTTATGAAGACAAAAATATGTAAATTAGTGAAACATAATGGTTATAGTTAAATGACAACTATGTTTGGAAAATTGTGAAAACCTGTAGTTTTAAAAAGTATGTCATAAAAAAAAATTCTAGGCAGGTTTTTTATTTTTAGCCAAACAGAGATTTTTTCCAAACCACTTTTACAGAATATTGAAATATGAACAAAATAAAGACTTTGAAAATAAGGAAAGTAATCCCAGCAATTACAATTGCTGAAGGCAGAAGAGTAGCAACTAACAAAAAAGGGAACAATCAATCATGATTTAATTACTCAAAAGCTTTAAATGAAATTTGGCATGAATTCAGTATACCGTCTGAGAAGTGATATAGGATAGTTTTTATCCTGCAAAAATGAATAGTTCCTTTGTAAATTGTCACCGTCACTTCTTATTTCATCAACATCAAAGAGTTTCCTATTTTGTAGACAGTACTGCCACATTTACTCTTTGCTTCTTCCACAAATTACAATCACTGCAAGACCGTTATGACGATGTTTTCAATGGGTGGGTTCAGTTTAAAAGTGCAAAAATGGATGCACTTGATAAACTAATATTTCCAGAATGGGAAATATAAATCAGTTCTTAACCCTAAATTTTTTTAAAGCTGTATGTACTCTGGTTCTGGTAATTTGCACACAGACATGCCATTCTGTTGGAAAATAAAAAAATTATATTTACGTTTGCTCAACATTACTAAATTATATATATATATATATATATATATATATATATATATATATATATATATCTGCAATACTATGTGTTGACAGATTGCAGTACTGGAAATATGGATAACACACTTAAAATTATAAATTGGTTGTTATTTTTAATGAAACTGTAATTAAGTTACTGTTTTCCTTTATGTAGTTTTGTTGTTCATTGAAACATTGAAGTTTCTCTCAGTCTTCACCCAAATGTAGTAATTGGCCCAGAGACATTACCTTCCTTTGACAGATTAAGAAACTAAAAGAAACCTATAATAATATTATCACAGACCATATCAAAGGAAAAATCAGTTACCACTTTAACGTGCAAATTTCTATTTTAAATCAGATTAACTGATCTAAGTGATATATATATATAAAAAAAAAACAATATCCAAAGAGAATAAGGGAATTTTAAGATGTATGCACAAATGAAAGTTAAAACTATTAAATTAATCAAAAAATGAATAAATAATTAATTTCAATTGATTTCGAAAGCTTCTGCAGTCACTGTGTGTATTATCTTGGTTCTCCAAGTGGAGTAGTGTTGATTTATCAAAACCTAACGTTTCTGCCACCACGCAAAGCCAATAAAAGTGATAAAATGCAAATCACCGGATTACATGCGGTATTAGCCAATGTGTAGCTGTCATCATTATCGTCAATGTGCTATTCCACATGTAATACAAGTGCTGATTTTCATGGAGCTGTATTAGCAAAGGCTGAGATTAGATTGAAATGCAGACTGGATTAGAATGACTCCTAATATTCCATGATACATAGTGGATTTTCAGTGAAGAAAGAGGCATCAATGTTGAATTCTGACTATAATGATATCAGAGGTAGCTCAAGATGTCTATTGTCACTAAGTGATGTGGTTAGGTTGAAAAGTTGCCTGAACCAAAATGACATCCAATATTCCATTATACATAGTGGATTTTGAGTGAAGAAGGTGATTGCCATACCGAATTCTGACTATGATGATGTCGGAATCAGCTCGACATGTCTATTGCCGCTAAACGAATAATGTGTTAAGCCGTATCTTCCGACACGCATTATGCCTTTGTTACCTATGTCCTGGCTTGGAGGTACATTGTTCATTGAAGAGTAAAAGATCAGGAAGCAATTAACCACATTTCCAACCCCAAAGGAGAAATTTTGAATAGTAACCCAAACTCTCCTACTATAACACACTTTCAAGTGGATGAAGTCGCAAGTGACTACTAGTATTACAATAAATCAATAATGAACCTTATTCATGTCAGTATACCCGGTATGGGAATCAGACTTGTACACACTGATGCCCATGAATCAATGTTTGCAAATCTGATTTCCTCCTCATGTGTTCGTCTATTCATCTGAATAACGTTTACTACAGAAATATAGTAATACGTGTTCATCTTTTTTGTATCCGTTATGGCCTAAAATTATTTTCACTCTCATTATCATCTACATTACCAATTTTCTAACTGAAGAAGTGTTGAGGTCAATCTACATTTTCCATTGCAGGAAATAATACCACTATCCACAGTTGCAAATTCTTACCTTCAAAAACCAAGTAAAAATGTCTGATATGATGCAGATAAAGGCAACAATTAAAAAAATTGGGGATGGGCAGTCACTCTCCAGGTTAGGTATTTTTTAAGTTCAAATGCCAATACAGCTTCAATAGACTTTAGTTCACCATGCTGTATGTAGTCTTTAAACTAACAATGTGACAAACCCTAGACTGTGGTAAACTTACTTTCAGCTATGCACCAATAATACTAGTTTCAACCTCCAACAATTCTGTTGGTAATTTGATTAAAGCCTTCTCCCCTCAAAAAATATTATTGTTCACAGATCCACAACATACAACTTTTAGTCATTTGCTATTTTTATAAAACAGATGATAGGCAAGAATAAAAGTAATACTGGTCTGTGCTTATAATAAGGTGTTAAAAGTGCCAATATTCTAATAGGGATAAGAAACTAAAACAGGAGTACAGGGCCCATAATGTTACGTAAATGAATTCACTATGGGAAAGTGAAAAATGAATAGTCGAATTCTAGTAAGAAGTTGTCCCCTGGTAAACACAGGAACCAGATAATTAGTTATCTTCTGTTTCACTACATATGAACATTTTATTGCATCTATAACTTACTGTGAAAACCATTCACTTTCCTTATACCAATTAGCAATGATAAATGTGTCCAAATAATAACTTCTTTAAAATTAAATAGCAAAATTTCTTAAAAATTGAGACACACAGTGCAAAATCAACTATAAAAATATGGCAGTCCCATCAAATTTCATACAAAACAAAACCTTTATTGTGCTAAAAATTTACAAACTGAATTTTACTGGGACTGCACTATTTAAATTGTTGGGTCTACTAATAAATGACCCTCTGACAAAACTTCTAAGTAAATAGACACAGTGAGACAGAATAAGTTGATGTGACAGAGCTTCCTTCCAAAAGAATTTGACACAGTTTCAAATGTCAAACTATTGGCAACATTAACTACAAACTGTATGTGAATTAAGATTCAAGTCTTTTTTTCTTGTTACAACATTATGAAAGCAGTCCAATGCCACTGCCAATATTTTGTGGCCCAATTGAGTATATTAATTACAGTTAGCACAATGTCGGAATTGAAATCCAACATGAAAAGAATAATTCTCAAGAAATTCAAACCATAAAACAAGCCACTAATTAAATTTTTTAATAAGTTCACTTCTTCCAGCCATAAATTAAATGGGTGTAATGTACTACCCACAGTGTCCAAACATCCTAGTTAGTGAATATAACACTGCAGTAAAATTTCAGTATCATAAATTATACTGAATAATTTATATTCATAAGCTTTGTCAGTCAGCATATTCTATCTCGAAGGGGGAAAGTAAATCAGAACACACACATTCAAACATCAAAGTTCTTGAATATAAATGTTGTGTAGATAAAAATCATTGTTCAAAATTTTCTATTTTATTTTTCAGTTATCTTAACTGCAAAAGAAGAGCGTTATCACACAATATTCAAAAACTTTTTATTCACATTCTCTCTATAAAGGGAAGTAGGCATTTGAACTCAGAAAGTGGCATTTTCTGGCACAGGAAGCTTTCAAAAAAGTACAAAATGTAGCCTATGATGTTCACGATTACACCTACTTATAAAATCAGAAAGTCAACCGACAGATTTATTAAATTTCTGTCTGAAAGTGCTTATTGTTTCACTGTCAACACAATACGCAAAATGACTTACTGTGTAATACATACACATTGCTTTTTAGTATTATTTTACACCAACTTGATTACAAAATGTGGTAACATGGACAAATAACTAATTTAATCTTATGCAGAGATGAACAAATAACTATGTTTGAACAGTCATCCCTTATTTATTTAAAGGTTTATTTAGCCTGGCAAGATTATTTGGCATACTGTTATTTTACTGCAAAATTCCTTTAAAAAAATTATCACATATATAGATATATACATATATATGAAATAATTGTGGAGTATGAGCAGAGTAACAACAGATAAAGAAAGAAACCAACAAAAAAAACAAGAGCATGAAACACAGACGCCAAAACCTACGGAAGCTAACAACTTCAAATTAAAGAAATCAGAAAGTTTATAAAATACAATACAAAGAAGACACAGGACAGTGCAGAAGCACAAAAAAGGGGAAAAAAATTAAAACATATAAATTTAACACCTTTGGTCTATAAGCCCTTTATCAACAACTAGCATTTCCAAACTGCTTCATGTACTTTGCTCCATTTTTTTCCTAATGCTAAAATTGTGGAGAAGAAAAAAAACTTAATGTCATCAAAAAACTTTCCTGGCTTTTAACTACCCAAGGTATGGTTTTCAAACTGTTATCCAAAAGTTTTGTTTTTTCTTTTTTAAATATATTATTTAATATAATTTAAGAAATATAACAAAATTAAGTTAGTATTTGTTCATAAAGCTATGAGGAAAAAATATCCATATTAATATGTAAGGTGCTTGATGTACTTTAAAAACCCACACGTTAACTTTATCATCACTAAGTATAAAGCTTGATCAGGGTTATATCTGAGATTATAGCAAAAGGATTTCACGTGCTGTCATTCCCATAAGTTACCTTAAGTAGAAAATCACATCTTTAAATGTGGATACAGAACAAACCACAAATAAAACACCACCCCACTGTAAAGTTTCAGTATTGATATTAAGCACAAAGATGCTTACCGTAAACTGAATAACTCAATTTTGTTAATTTCATTAAAGTTTAATGGTTAAATTATCATATTCAGTTTGATGTATTATATTTTAGAAAACTCAAAGTTACATATTCAAAAAATAAAGTGTTGTAGGATGATGTATGGTGAGAATTTCATAAATGAATGTTCATGGTTCCTATCTGTTCTTGGTATTAACGAATTATCATTTCTTCTTCTTTTCCCTAGTCATGCAGTCATAAAATACAATGCAGATTTTAAAATACATCACAACATCACAAAATGTGAAAACCCCATTCAGTTTTGTGCAGTAGTTTTTGCATGATGTTTCTGCAAACCCTTAGACAGAAGCAGACAGATTTATAACAACTACATCATCCTAGTGTCACCTGGGAAAGCAATGATTTACTTATTTATTTGCGCTATTTGCACCTTTCATTTCCTGACAATCACTGCTCAATTAATATGAAAAAGGTGATAAATGCACTCAGTTTGTTCTTAGGCAACAGTCACTAATCACACAACTGTTAGAGTAAATCCCAACTACTAATGCCAGAATCTGAGGCCTTATTTTTAATTTACATGAATACTATGAATGTCTTATAGTTTGATGGGTGTAATCAAGCAAGAATGACCATTAAAAACCAGCTTACTTTCAGATTGCTATATTTCATAGACCAATTGATCAATAACAATTTAGATGTTAATTTGTAGAGGAAGGATGCCTGCTTCTAAAATAACTTGTTTTTCAACCCACTATTTTTGGTTGGTTCAGTAATCATCATATATCTAGGTCTAAATTGACAAATTAAGTAATTGCTGAATGTTCAACAAGAGGGCTGCCAACTTTATAACTGAAAGATAGTACGACTACAAAATAAGTCAAAAAATGCCCAAACTGTCTGAAAATTAAATCAAAAGCAAACTAAATGCATGACATATGCAGATCAGAATAACAATTACTGACAGAGAAAAAACAATCGATGTTAAAGGATGGAAGGAAAGAAGCGAGAATGCCCAGGGCCTGTATACAATATTCAAATGGCCCTGCCAATGACCAGCCTCTGGCATCAGTTGCACCTCATAAAAATCCATGTCAAATGTAGTGTGTTGCCAATTCTTTCGCCTGAAAAAATATTTCGCATGAATAAATTTGGAAGGAAATTTTTTTTATAGTTGATGGTCTAGCAAATGAACAATTCACAAACTACGAAGTAATGTATAATCGTCTATGGAAGAGATGTGTATGCTTCTAAAATTATGACATATTTAGTTAGTATAAAACCTTTCAACTAATGTACAAGTTCCGACTGTAGTATTCACAAAATACCCAATGGGTATTGCCTGTGTAATGCTGTATTTTTTACTATTGTACGGACTAATCCACACAGGTTATCATCTCGTAAATTAATATTTGGAGCTACCAAAGCAAACATGAAGGATGAAAAAAATCATGTCATTTCCACTGTATAAACAAAAAGACTTCAGGCCAGAAAACACCACCTCCCAAGCAAAGTAAAACACGTGAAAATGAAAAATGACCTTTTTTAAAGACTCAGTTATTTTATTTACCATTATCAGCAAAGTATTTTTATATATAAGAACACATACCTTTTCTACTTTTTCAAAATTTCTTGCTTTCATCTGTAAAATGAAAAAATACAAATATGTAAGTATTAGTAGCAAAAAAATATTTTACAGATACCAATTATTTTAACAACGAATCTACAAGCTAATCTACTCTCATCATTTGCAACATCAGACTTTGTTTTTGACATTGATCCAAAGTTCTCAACAGATTTTTTAACCTGGAGATCTCTTATTGACCAATAAAGTCAAAAGAGCAATGGACCTTCAATTTTGCGCAGTGATTAGTCATCATGGGTAAATAAAGTAAAACATATATTTATTTTAGTTTAAGGAACAACAAAATGGTTTTTAGGCAATATAAATAACATAGAACAGGGAAGTCGATGACTGTGACGAGTGAAAAACATATGAGACAAACAAAGACATATACTTTATAGGTAACAATGAAAGGAAAGAAATGCCGCGAGGCAATATTTACATGGAAAAGAAAGGGAAAATACACCCAACACTCACCAAAGCTGAAGGGAGGAGGGCAGCAGCAACACAGCACAACACACAAACAAATAAAAAACAATATTTCGGGTGAAGAATCCCCTTTTTCAAGTTAACAGATAGGTGGCTGGTCTTGCGCAAGACTTGCGTAGGACACAGCCACTCATAGAACGCAACAGACCGTCGGAGGTGGTGGGGGGCAGCAACGATAATATAACCGCGAATATACGAAAGATTGAAATGATAAAAAAAATATATATAAAGAAAAAATATAATTGAAAATTAAAAAAAAAAAAAAAAATTATGAAACTATTTAACTATTGTACTGGCCAGTGGTGGGTGTATAGGGTGAGGATGGAAGATGTTAACGGAAATTAAGGCCTGGGGGATGTCTGGTTTGAAGGATGTGTTGATATGCCAATTCCCAACTGCGGAGTTCAGATTGGGAGGTAGTGTCTGGAAGTACTCTAATGGCTCTTACTGTGAAGCAGTTATTAAGGTCACGGGTGTTGTGAGTACTGGCATGGTGAGCAACGGGGAGGTCCAGGTTTTGGGAGTAAACTGTCTGTCTGTGACCATTCATTCTGATGGATAATGAGTTTGAGGTCAGGCCAATGTAGGAACTTGGACAGTGGAGGCAGGTGAGCTGGTAAATGAGATGGGTGGTTGTACAGGTGGCATGACCTATTATGGGGTAGGTTTCACCAGTTGTAGGATTGCTATAGGTAGTGGTAGGTGGATGCATACCGCAAGTTTTGCAACGGGGTCTCTTACAAGGGAAGGATCCAAACGGTGGTTTAGGGGCATCAGAGGCTTGATATTATCAACACATCCTTCAAACCAGACATCCCCCAGGCCTTAATTTCCGTTAACATCTTCCATCCTCACCCTATACACCCACCACTGGCCAGTACAATAGTTCAATAGTTTCATAATTTTTTTTTTTTTTTAATTTTCAATTATATTTTTTCTTTATATATATTTTTAATAACTAATATATATGTATATATTTTTTTTTTTTTTTTTTTTTTGATCATTCAATCTTTCGTATATTCGCGGTTATATTATCGTTGCTGCCCCCACCACCTCCGACGGTCTGTTGCGTTCTATGAGTGGCTGTGTCCTACGCAAGTCTTGCGCAAGACCAGCCACCTATCTGTTAACTTGAAAAAGGGGATTCTTCACCCGAAATATTGTTTTTTATTTGTTTGTGTGTTGTGCTGTGTTGCTGCTGCCCTCCTCCCTTCAGCTTTGGTGAGTGTTGGGTGTATTTTCCCTTTATTTTCCATGTAAAGACATATACTTTGTTCATCTCATATGTTTTTCACCCATCGCAACCTTCAACTATGGTGACTGATGAGTCATTTTCCCTATCCTTTGTTATTTATTTTAGGTTAATATAAACCAATAAGTTATCCAACAGTAATATGCATTATCACAAAAAATTGAATATTGGCAACACTTTTAATTTTTCCAAGCTGCATTTCAACCCAATCACAACCACTAGGAAGAAAGCAAGATTAAACTTTATATTGCAATGCAGTCAATGTTCTATTGTGTGTGTTTTAGTCATCTTGGAATTCAAACTGAAGTTGTATTATGAAACTAATTTTTATAATTTATGCTTCGTGTACTCTGAATCCTAAAATAGACAATGTTTTCATTATCAAAAATACATTTAGCGATTCATTTCATGCATTTACGTGTATCTGCATTATTTGATTTTGAAGGACAATATTAGTATTGATGGGGGGTTAGGTCAAAATGCAGCCTGGACCAGAATGTTCTTGCAACAACATGAGGCATGAGGAATTCAATTATTGTTAGTAATGAATAAGCTGCTTTAATGAGTACCACATTAGTAATGACGTATACTCCCGAAAGTAAAACAGTTATGGATGTCCAAGCTATATTTCTGGGTGGCTTTGGCAACATGTTTATTCTCTGGACCAGGCTGCATTTCAACCTAACCACTTCAATTTTGAGATAAGATGAAGAAAGATGGCTTGAAATTTGCATAGAAGTTATTAAGCAAGAAGTACATGCTATTGCCCACGACATTAGAATGTGTAAATTATAAAACCTTGCTAGTGATTCATTGTTGCTAATGCTATTGTTAACGGTAAAGATATTTTTAGCAATGGCTGTTGACTGTACTGCCAACACTAGACGGTAACTTTTCTGTTGCCTTATGCCTAAAGTACATTTCTTTTTTCTTTAATATGCACTTTGTATCTACAGCAAAGTGTTCCAAATTTCTGAACAAAAGGAGAACCGATTCTTGATATGCCCTTATTGGACTGTTAGCAAATATGTTTCGCATAGCTTTAATTTCCTACATTTCAAATATTATGTTAAAATATAAGAACAACAAAAAAAACTTTCAAACAATAATATGAAAACCGAATCTAAGGTAATAATTAAAAGAAAGTAAAATTTTTAAATGAAATTTATGCTTTTTGCTTCTCCAAGTTAATACTTTGTACTAAAGTAAAAAAGGGTAGATCATTTCTATACACGCCAAGACCTGTGAATCCAACGCAGTTTTCACCACAAGAACTGATTATTCGATGAATCAATGACATTAAGCAACATGTACCGAGGTTTCTAATCCAACCAAGAACAACAGTTTACATACATATGAGGGTGAATCAAATATAAATGAGCCTTTTTTAAAACTGTGTTGATGGCGTAAGTGATCTGAAATGGTTTGGACAGTAGAGGAATGTCATTTGGAAGGCATTAATAACATTGTCATACCAATTGCTTCTTATTCTCAGCAACAATGACGATGAGTGAGAAGGAGGTATACGCTGCAGTTGCACATTGTGTTATTAAGTTTCTCGTAAGAGAAAATATAAATGGTGCTGAAATTCGGCTCCATTTACTGCCACAGTTTGGGGAATGAACCCTTTCCTAGGCTCAGGTAAAACAGTGGTGCAACAAATTTAAAAAACGTCTGGAGCACATTGGAAACATTGTCCACCCACGACATCCCCACACTAGAATCATGCCGCAGAACAACGAGGCTGTTTGAGAACTTGTTGAAGGCTATCAGCACATAATTATTCTTAAAATCTCTCAGGAGATTCTGATCAGCTATGGAAATGAGCAGTAAATCATTCGCGATAAGTGGGGATTCTGAAAAGTGTCAGCAGAATTGTCAACCACGTGGTTTGAGATTTCTCGACTTAACAAGTTACGAGGCAGATTGTGACGCTTTTTTGGAAAAATACTACCTGTTGTGATCGTCTAAGTCAAGTTTGAGTTGCCAGACGATCAAAAAGGCACAGCATTCTGATCAGAACTGTGTTGCTTTTCTATGACAATGACAGACACCACAATGCAGAAGGAACACACATAAATTGATCAACATGTAATGAGCTAGCCTAGTACATTCACCCTACAACCCAGACCTGTCGCGATGCGACTTCCATATGTTAGGGTCACACAAGAAAGCAATACTAGAGTGTTAAACCTCATTCCTGAAAATAGCCGAGACACAGATGTGCACACGTAAAACCCTGGCAGCAAGGCATGGGCGGCATAGGTGGTGCGGTAAAGAGGGGCAGGGGTAGGGATGGGGAGAGCGGAGGGGAAAAAGTATTAATCAATAATGCTGGAGGTATATTAGCTTGATAGTGGGGAATATCACCAATATAATTAATATGACAGGTTATACATATTAAAAAATTTTAAGCAGAAAAGAGATAAAATTTTAACTGCTGGGTCTACTGGCTTAGACTTACAGAAGATTGAGGCCTGGAGGAAGTTTGGTTTCAAGGAGATTCTAGTAGGCTAGTTCCTATCTGTGCAGTTCAGTATAGATTGTAGTGTCAAGGGAAACTTTGATGGCCCTAACTAAAAAACAGTTGTTGAAATTGTTCAACTTATTGAAACTGGCATATTTTGACACCAGATGGGATACATTGCTGGTATATACTGTTTGCCTGAGGATGTTCATTTTGATGGCAAGTGGATTAGTGGTGAGGAGTATATTATATTATGCACTAGAACAGTGGAGGAATATGAGAGGTCTGTCCCATAAGTATCTGAGCTTCCTTCATATTTCCTCCCTGGTGTTATTCTTCATCATCAGGCTGATGGCATTCTTCAAAATAGTCCCAATCTGATTGAAGAATATGCTCCCAACGGCCTTTCCACTTTTGAAAACAGTCCAGAAATTCGTTTTTTTGGCATCGCCTCTAGAGCATTTGCCATATTAGTTTCAAGTGTTTCTTTGTCATCGAATCGGTGTCCTCTGAGCAGTATTTTTAATCTTGGGAACAGCCATAAGTCGCACGGAGCTACATCAAGACTGCATGGAAGCTGACTGAACTGTACGACTTTGTGCTTTGTCAAATATTGCTGCACAAGGTTCAATGCATGCACTGGCGAGGTATCATGATGAAGAAGCCAGTCACTGCTTGACCAAAGCCGATGCAGTTTTCTTTTAATTGTGTTACGTAATGTTTTCATTACTTCAAAACAATAATATAACCTTTAGGAGCATATTCATGGTACATAACACCCTCATAATAATAATTTTTAAAAATCAGCAATGACTTGACATTGCTTCATGCTTTTTTTTCAGTCGTGGCTCCGATGACAGCTTCCACTGCGAAGTCTGTCGTTTTGTTTCGGGATCATAACCATAAAGCCATGATTCATCATCAGTTATAATAGTTTTAAGCAGGTTTTCATCATTATTCACCATTTCCAAATTGTCCTGAGTGATTTCAAGGCAAAGGTTTTCCTGCTCCACCATTAACAATTTTGAAATGAATTTCATAAACACAAGAACCATTTGCAAATTTTCAGTTAAAATCTTCCAAACACTAATAGTTTTTGGTATTCCAAGATCACATTCTAGGTGTTGTACAGTCAATTAAAAACCTTCATTGAATGCAAGTTGCACACGTTCGATATTATCCGGTGTTTCTGTCATCGAAGGCCGCTTTGAATCACTTACACCACTCTTTTATTTATGTTTTGCTCATACACTGGTCCCCAAATGCAGTCTTCATCATTTCAATGTTATCCGCACAACTCTATTCAAGTTTAAAGCAAAATTTATTGCAAATTTGTTGATCTGATCTTTCCGTCATTTTTTAAAATAGGAAAATGTGACAAACAAAAAAACACTACGTATACAATTGCGCATTGCAAATGAACTAAGGTGTCCTGGCGACAACTGCAGCATCTATGGAGTTCATGAGTTACTGTTACTGTTGACACTCGAATCCGGAGTGAAGATATGAAGCAAGGAAGGTCAGGTTCTTTTTGGACAGTTGTTGTAATGAAAGTAGCATTTCCGGTAAGAGGGAAGGTCATGGCCATGAATAAGGATTAAGATTATGGACTCAATACCAGGAAAGAACTAGATTATGGACGCAGTGCTGCGATTAGTTTTAAGAAAAATGGCTTTGGAGTAGTTCTGAGGAGGATGGTTTGTAGCAGGAGAGATTTGTTTGTGTACTAGGTCAGGGGTATAGTTGCAGGAAATGAGAGCTTAGGGCAAGTATTGGGTGTATTTGGAAAGAGATTCTTCATTGCAACAGCTACATCAGCCAAGCATAGGCAGATGATCAGGAACAAACATTTAGTGTGGGAAAGATGATAACTGTTAAATTAAAGGTGGTGGTGTTAAGTTGTTTTTTTTTATCTGCTTAATGTCTCTCTAACAGCGAGATCTTTAGAGACAGGAAAGGATGGAGGGCAAGGAATGGGAAGGAATTCGGCCATGGCCTTTTGAAGGAAGCATCCTGGCATTTGCCTGGAGTGATTTGGGAAACCATGGAAAACCCAAATATGGATGCCCGGACGGGGATTCGAACCACCATCCTCCCGAATGCGAAGCCAGAATGCTAGCCGTTACACCACCACACTCAGTGTGGTGTTAAGTGATGTGAACAGAGGCATGTAGATCCCCATTATGCAAGGAAATGTTAACATTAAGGAATGTGTCATGGCTGTGACAGTATTTCCACGTTAAGTAGATCAAGTGATTGTTTAGGAAGTCTAGAAGGCGATTTTTATTGTGAATCCAGATTATAAACATATCGTTTATGTATGTGAACCACACAAGATATTTGATGGAGACTTTGTGCAAGATTTGTTGTTCTGGATGGACCAGAAATAGGTTTGCACATATATAGAAAAGAAACAAAAGGCACTGTATAGCAAACAAAATTAAGACCTGAAATCATTTTAAACAGAGGATAGATTGCTGGTGGCGAGATGAACAGTGTCATCCTAAAAGTGTTTACACCCATAATGTTGCTTGTGTTGTCACTAGCTTGGAAGCAATTGTGAAAAATGGTATTTCATGTCACATAATTCACAGGGCAAGTATATTGTTAGCCCCGTAACAGATTAATACAGAAAACAGCTTTAACAATTTATACTGGTGAAAGTATAAGGAGATGGAATAAATCCAAGATCTAATAGTTTCACTGGCATTTTCATAGCTTCCCGAGTTATAAAGAGATGTTCTGACATATAATTGGTAAAATAAATATGAGAGTTGTATCAGTAAGTAAAATGGGATATTTACATTGCCTAATAAAAAGAGCGAAGCACCCAGAAGAGAAGGAGGAAAAAATGAAACTCCATGGGTTGAGGGGTATGTGACATTTCAGTGATTAAAGAATAGTCAAATTAATAAAGAACTTGGCAATATGAGCCCACTTATTAGTATTATGTTTCATCCCCTCTAGCCATGATGTAAGCACCGATTTGGAGGAATTGTGTGATAAAGCCACTGAATCTCCTGAAGTAAGCTTGCCAAACTGTTGTAACTGGTCATTAATATCCTGGTACTGGGTCCAAGCAGGTTTCACACATTCTACCAGGGATAGGTCTGGAGATCTTGCTGGCATCAATATCACACAGACTGTTCATAGAGATCATGTGTGAACAAGCACTGTCCTGTTGAAAAATGACAACATGATACTTTTCCATGAGAGATAACACATGAGGATGCAGGATGTCCGTGATGTATCGTTGTACCAACAGAGTTTCCTCAGTCATCTCAAGCCATGACCTAAAGTCATATCTGATAACTCCTCACTCCATGACGACAGAACACAATGTGATGCCTTTCAGCACTCCATGCTTCCCAGTCTCGGCATCACTCTAAGTGCAGCCATGTGAGATGTGATGTTAACAGCAGCCTACATATGGTGCCAGATAACTCAGAATGTTGCATGGAGTCCATTAATTGCTGTCACACAGGATGTGCAGATGTAAAGGGATTATAATGTGCTTGGTGCACAATACAGCAATCCTCCCTAGAGGTGGTCAATTAGAACCTTGACATCGAGTATGGCTGCCCTCAAGTTCCCATGCAGTTCAACATCAAGCCACTGTTACATCTAAATGCACCACAAATCTTGGTATTGCATGATTATAGCAATTTGGAGATCCACTATGAGATCCCTTTCAAACTATGTCAGGTGCTGATAACACTATCTCACAGAGTACATGGCATTTCCGTGTTCTTCACAGTGATCACTTAACATTTGATGCTTATATACCCTACGAAGCCTGGAAACAATACTAAATATGAAAAACACTAATAAACTCTGGTGACCAATCTATCAACCACAGAGATTTTCAACACTACTCCTTAACATGCCTGCCAATAATGTGTATGTGCATAAAGTTACATCCGACCATGTACTCCAATTGCTTCATTTTTTTTGTTGGCAAGTGTTCATAAGTTCTTATGCCGTATTAACATGTTGTATTTCAGTCTAAACGCATAGAAAAATTAGTGTGTTCTTGTCTAATGGTTATAGGGAGAACTGAAGTGTATTACATATTTTAAGCAACATTTCTTTGTTGTCTTGCTATGAACCCATTTTAACTTCAGTTTTTATTTCACGTGGTTTGTCTTTAGAAAATTTGAATTGGTCCATGATAGTACAGTAGAAATGGATATACCAGAAATACCTAAAAAAAAATAAAGTTTAATATTTCATGGAGACTGTTCATTCTAATATCTGATGATCATTTTTCCCGCTAAGTCTGCAGAAAGAGAATGAACTATCTATGAATGATGCAGAATGGAGTAGACAATGATTTAACTAATTTTTTCCTTCAAAATGAGCATCATAATTCTATTTGCTTTCCAAAATGTTAAATTTAAACACATAAATATAAAGCAACCTGCAACTTGATCAAAGTCGTAAAGAGAATAAGGATAAGTCTGCTTTTAGATAAATTGTTAGCTCTTATGAGTTCCAGAAAATTTTGTCAGTCTGGACTTGATTGTGTACCAAAATCCTGAAGTTCCCTGCAATTCAAGTGTAGTTGGAGCATGTAACATTCTTAACTGTGATTCAACCATCACATTAGAGGGTGATGTTAAAATTGATTGGCTTCAAGGCGACCTTCATCCTTCATCACATAAACTGGACTACACACTACAACTTTCACATTGTCATATAGACACAAACATTAACACTTATAATCTTGGAGATAGGAAACATATGCCCATTTTCTGCATGTAGGTTTAAGATGACTCTGTTTAAATTTGAATTTATTCCCATAAGGAATGGGAAACTTCTTTAAAAAATAAAAATTTGTCATAGTACTATTTCTACCACCATCAGTCACACTTGATCTGATAGTGAGAATGTAAATCCATCCAAAATTTTGTAATAACATAACGTAATTCTTAAGAAACAATATAGATCAGTCAATAAAACCATTTCACTGGTGATTTCCTAGTGATTGTGCCATGAATTGTGTGGCTACGAAGTTACCCAAGCTCCCTTCATACACTCACACAAAGCCATGAATGCTAGAAACAGATGTCAGATGACTAAAAACCTACAACTGATTTCAGATGAAAAGGAACACAAAATTTTTCGTTTGAGGTAAGGCAGCCAGAGACTGTAATGAATTATTGCTCCACAAATTGCTCCAAGCATTAAGAGAATTTTAATCTAATGCAAAAATCTGTGTGGAGAAGCTAGGGGCAATATTAGAGAGTTTTGTATTTTCTGAAGTTTATTCTATAAAGGTGAAGATGGTGGTTAATTCATGGTTGAAGAAACCTAAATATAATGTAGTTTATTCAAAAACTGGGATTGGCCAATTACAGTCATAAGGGATGATGAGAGCAGAACCTTTATATTCGGGTTCAGGGACATCACCTTTAGATTTTGCTGGGAAGCGTCTTACAAGAGGTCCATCTAAGCAAGAACTAAGCTAATATTTCAAACGTGAAACCTGGCTGACTGCCAGGTTAATGATTTTAGATATTTTCAAGTAGAAAGTGATCTTTTGTTAATATGTGACAGTTTTTTGTACTAAATTTGGGGCAGCAAAACAGATCTATAGTTTGTTTGTGATATAGGAGAAGAGATTATTCAGATTGAAAGATCAACGAGTAATAATGGAATGGATGAGACCTTTGTCAATTAAAACTATAATCATAGATTTCAGATAATTCCAATTTGGTCAAAATTATTGTTGTAACGCTCGTGTTGAATCCAACGAAAATTATAATGGTTATTTTCAAGGTCAAATACTCTTTTTAGTGTACAGAAGTTCCATGTCAAGTTGTTTAAGTTTTTTACTGAGTGGCAACAAATGGAAAGATTAAGAGAAAACAAGAAAATGAGCTCGGTATATAATCCACCAGCAAGTATGTGCTCCAGGCATTTAATTGCCACACCCCAAAGGCTCTAGTTGCATAATAGAAAGCCAGCTATCTCTGTGTTTTATAAAGGTGGATTCCTATTCATGTTTAAAACTCTCCTTAGTGACATAGATGACATTGAGACAAGTCATTGAACGTAGGTTCACAAATGACAGGAAACCCCTTTAAATTAAATTTAATATGACGTCACCAGTTTAGAACATGCCTCAAGCTGCCATGGATGTGTCGGCAAACTGTTACAAATGTGATCGGTAACACTCGAAAAGTTTGGTGTTGAACTCGGCAGGCTGGGGCAATATTGGTTAGTCAGTGAGAATTGCTGCAGTGGTAACAAAGGCTGCCCGGATCGACAACTCCTACGCATACCTAAAGCATTCAAAGCGACAGTCGAACGTCCCATCAGTGTGGCTCCGTGTCTGTGACTCGATCGTGTGGTGTTGAAGGTTGAAATCCAGGGTCTGTCAACCAGGTTTTTTTGTTTTTTGTTTGGTTTTTTTTTGGTGAATGTGCAGGCAACCCTTTATCTTTGCTCATGTTTCACCAAACTTTTTTTCTGTTATTCTAACAGTATTATTAGACCACAATTATGTACAGTATTGTCAAGCAGATGTACGCAATGCTGGGCAGTTAATTCTTTTCTCTCGTATTTAATTTGAAGAAACAACAGAAAAATAAAACAACGAAATTGTGCGTTTTGTAACTTAAAAAGGTATTTTATTGTTCTCATTCTGTTAACTCAGAACTGCCATAGAAAATAACAATTTTTATTTATTTATTTTGCATCAATGAAAACAAGATTTTTGGTCAACACCTCTCTCAAAAAACATAGTTATGGCCATTTAGAGGATCGGACAAAATTTAGGATTCTATTATTTGGTCACCTAAAATACCAGCTCATCCATTAACACTAAATTTGTCTTGATGACCATGCTTGTACGATTCATTTGGTTTAACATTAGACGAATAAATGTTATTTTTTGAGTTGAAGATCCTGATTAAATTTAGTCTCATTGGAAAACATTACTACCAAAAAAATTGGGCTTCTGTTGGTTTTATTCAAGGTACCATTCAAATAACTCGATTCGAGGCACGTATGTCCCTTTCGGATAGCTTGTGCACCTTAATTTTAAGGTAAGCCTCAAGGCCATTTCGTGTACACACTCTCCATACTAATGACTGAGAAATACAGAATTGGTCAGCAAAATTGCATGTGCTTCTGTTGGGGTGCTACTGTACTTCCACCAACAAATTTTCCTCCAGTTGGTTTCTCAAAGCCGGATGATGCCCAACATTTCCTACACAGCCATTACCCTAAAAGATTAAAATCAGTAATAACATGTCTCCCCCATGTACTTTTTTTTCAATTACTAAACCAAAAAGCATCATCACACGGTTAAGGTAATAATCCCAAAAATTATGAAAATCATTCATAGTGTTTTGGTAAAAAAAAAAAAAAAAATTGGAAAATAACAACAACAAAATCAGGATTGTGTAGGGCCCAAGCAAAACTTTTGTTGGGGATTAAAAATATTGCACATTACAGTACACGCAATGTGTTCGTGCTAGAATACGAGACTACATTCAGCTAGTCAGGCGCTTTAAAGAAACAAACCAGCAACACAACATGTACATAGAAAGTTATGGTGACTTTAATGTTTTAAATACCCAAAATTGTTTACGATTTTAAACTATTGCCAAAAAACATTCTATAGTGTTTTGCAACTTTTTACGCATTAAAATTAAAGACAAAATGTAACTGAAGGTCTGTAAAACATTAGATCTTGTTTGGTAATGTATTAATCCTCATTTCAAAATATATGTCTAATGACAAGCTTGACACCCTTTCGCAATGAGATATTCACTAGGCTACTTTATTTACTTACGTGCATAGTTCCCGTTTCACAAATTTGTAGGTACACATTCGCAAACGAAATGTGAGAAGGTAGAATGCGCTGGGGAAAACATTGTGCATTAATCTGTCTTGCAGCAAGTGCATTTGAGTTAGCAGCACCATTACAGAGATGCACATCTGCAAGCTCGGTAAATGTAAACCTATTCATTTCGATGTACCACACTGTTTGTTTAAAGAATAACTGTCAAACCTGTGTTAACACTATAGCATTTATCGCTGATTAATTAATTTTGCCTGCCTGCCACGTTCAGCGCCAAACTTCATGAGCGCTTCTGATCTTATTTGTAAGACAACGTGTTCTAATGTAAACAAGCAGGTTAATGAAACATTCATAGCAGCTCAAGGCATATCATCAACTGATTTTGTGTACCAATTTAAAGGCATTTGCCAACATTTGTGACCCTACGTGTACTCTATAAAATTACTTGGCTCAATGTCATCTACACTGGTAACAAGAGTTTTAAATGTTAATCATCCCGCATAGCATTTACCCAGACTGAGTCTGGAGTAAGCTTTGCTAAGTTACTGGTGTAATTCATTTCCATTTTTACTGATGTATGGTGTATAGTTTGTGTGTTTTTCTAGGGAATTTGACATGCAACCAATACTCAAGCTCATGTTACAGACATTGAACTTGATTCAAGGGATCCGTTAGATTTTTCTCAAATGACAAAAAACTGACTCAATATACGTACAGCAGCATTATTGTGTTGGTACCAAAAAATGTCATCAAGTTGGTACCAGAGTGAGGGGCAGTATATTATTGTCTGGAATATCTAGTTCATGCAAAGTTCACTGATCACTCAAATCAAGAAAAACGGTCTCCAAATCACTAAACGCCTGCTCGTAGTTTCAATATTCACTAAACACATTGAGGTAAATCCCAGATCCAAAAGAACTCTAGCACATGTACCATGATTCATCTCACCAAGAGGTGCCTACTTTCACTGCATATAAGACCAGTTCAAATAAAGATGGGCACTGGATGGTGCAATCAGTGGCTTGCTGGCAGCAGTTTGGCAAGAAATTAAAAACCAGAAAAAACTTTCAATAGTTGGAACTGTGCTTTAATTAAAGTTCATGATCATCAGTCAAAATTCTGTCTGTGTTTGACTGCTAATCAAACCGTTGGGATATCTCATCCAACAAAGACACGAAATTTTTTTTTTTTTTTTTAAATAATGATTATTGGCTTTGTCATCGGGGTTGATTTAGATTTCTCTGGTTCTATATTAAGTGATAATGACAGAGCTAAAGTATCCTCAATATTTTCACATGAAAATGACAGCCTGAAAATCATAGAAAGTTTAATTAATGAGAAATTACTGGGATGTCTTTTTCAAATACATCACCCACTAAAATAATGATCTTTAGAACTCTTTCAAGTTTCATAATGATAACAACTATACAATATAAAGCATTTGTGCACTGACTTATTTATTAATGTATCTTACAACAAACACATATGGCATTGTTAGCTGAGATATCCCCAAGGATTGTTTAGCCACATGTGTAACAAGAGTTTCGATTTGCTGTGTTTTACGCCTACGTCGTGGCTGGACCTGCAACTTAACGAGGAATCTGAACTGTGGAGCTGTTGTTGTGGCTGTTATGGTTTTAGGGCACATCAATAAATAGACTGTAAAGGGGTCAACCATACAGACAGTATAATAAAATAAATCAAAAAAAAAGGACAAAGCTGTAAAGGGGCCACTAGGACCTAAGACTTTACAATACGTGGATGGCTGTAAAGGGGCCAAACTGGTTTACCAGGGAATTAAAAACACATTTGGGGTACTGTCAAAGGTACACCACAAGCATCACATCCAGTTGGTAATCCCGGCGGAGAAGGAAACTATGTGTCAGAGGACAGTGCCCTACACGGAGGCGAGTAAGGAGAACCTCATCCCTTCTCGCCCACTGGAAAGAGCTGCTCCAAAGCTGAACAGTCAGTTTGACCAACAGGAGCTTATTATGCTCTACCTTCAGCCACTGCCTCTGCCAAACGTCAAAAACAAATCTTTTCGCTTCCATGGCTAGATCTAACTTTTGGCATAACGTGTTCATGGAGAAATTATAAAAGAAATCCGTAGCCATGGTAACGACCAGAGTAACAAGAGATAGCAAGCGAGAGTTAAAGTTAGTGTGTGTTTGAGTTGATAATAATTATGGAGAGCAAAGGACCTTGTATTCTTTGTATGCCTATTAATGAAATGCAAATGGAATAAATGTCAATGAATCATATGAAAGTTTATTATTATTTAAACTAGCTTCGAGCTCGACAAAAATGACGATTTGAACGCAATATTCTGGCAGTTCATTTTTTTGCAGTTGTTTAATTTTACAGAATTGATATTACATAATGCTAACGACCTTGATTATGCAATGTTCTACATATTTCATTTGCAGTTCACATAGCCATACAGTAATAACTTCTACAGAATTATTGACACCAGAAGTAAAGAAGCAATGGAATTAAATCAAATTAGGATTCCCAAAAACTTTTTCTATCCCTGTAATAGCAGTTTTATTCCTGGTCCAGGCACAATTCAGCACGTTAAATATGGAACTACTTCCACCCGCATTAATTAATACCTTTAGTAACATGGCGCTTATGAAAGCAGTTTAATTGATTTGTTAAACTCATTTCAGAGTGTATTATGCTGTAACAAAATGTGTCAGTTGCGATTCCGGTCAACTTAACCACAACCTCCACTAATATTGCGTTCGAAAGTCATAGCTTCTATTACCCTCATATGAATAATGATGGGTATCACCTATGGTGGCAGTAGGAATTTATTCAGGAAAAGCTTGTAAGGAAAAATGAATAACGATCGGGTCTACTGGAGATCGCGATTCCGCCAAAATAACATTCAATAATGACGTCATTATACTGCTATAGTCAATCACAAGACATATTGTTTTCAAGCAGTAATTTCGTTGTAATACAGGCTGCACCTTTATTTTCATGCAGGAATTAGGTTGTATTATAGCCTGGACCGGCATAATACAGTTAAATGCATTTCGGAAAGTATTTCTAGAGGTGTCTTGCGTTTTACCACGGTAATTCCTGGCGGAATCACGATCTCCAGTAATCACGATTTATTTATTTTACTTTAAATGATGGAAAGTATAATATCAAAAACGGATAAACGTGAACAAATACCACTAACAAAAGTGTTCAGTAAAATATGCAAAAAGGAAATAAACCGTAATAAAGAAACTTTAATCAAGCAGCAACATTAGTAAAAGTTTTAATTAAATTAAAATTGAGCATAGGCCGGAATGAGATTTGGAATTTACCAACAGCAGAGACCTTGCGGTTGCGTATTTATTAAACTGTGTAAATACTCTCTAATATCTCTGCTCGCCACTATTTGACTGCGAGAATATCGTTGTAGAATTGCCATTTATGAATTGAGCTGATAAAAAGATTATCTTAAATCTCATTTAATAGCTAACACATGTATCAAAAACTAAGGGTATAAATTTTAATGGTAGTAGGAATTTATTATGGAAAAGCTTATAAAGAGAAACGAATAAGTCATCTTTAATGATATCTTTCGTTACATGAATATGTTACTCTGGTTAGATTGTCAGAGTATTTGGTTAGGATTTTAAAATAAATAAATGCATTTCACTTTAGATGATGGAGACTATAATTTCGAAAACGGATAACTTTATTTATTTGACTAATACATTTCGTATTACATTTCTCCGAGTTTTTAATAAACTTCATTGTTTCTTACCGTCTGCCAAAACTTAGGTTATTGTTTAACCTTTTCCTTATAGCTGATACAGATGAAATAGCGGAAATTTTGCATCCCCTTCTCCTTACATGAATTTCTGCGTCTAACTGATACAGATAAAATAGTGTAAATACTGAATCTCCTTCTCCTTACATGAATTTATGCGTCTAGCTGTAAATAAACAATAAGCAAGATGATGGTACGAATGTAATATGGTGGTTGTTGATTGGTGAGTGAACTGGCACGTGACCGTTCTCTAGTCAATAGCTGTAGTAGCTATAGACGAAGTACCCAGACTCTAGATTAGCGTTTTATATAATAGGATAGAAAAGGTTAAATGAATAAGTTTGAAGGTTAAATTTAAGAACGAGTTAAAAGTGGAACATTTGACCCTGGCGACAGGGTTATATATAAAAAATACGAAGTCCGATACCGATAAGACCGACAGTAAGAAGGGAATAAAATAAAAAAATACAACAGACTTTGCAACCGGATCAAAGTCAATTTGGACCTTGTCACACGCTAACTAGACAGCTTCATCAGTTGCCTCGTTCCCCAATTCCCATAAGGCCCAGTACCAGCAGAATTCTACCTCCTTTACTAAGGATTGGAGGGATTGGAGAGTGTACTGTATATCTTGGACAAGACGATCTCTTGGGAACACACTTGCTAAAGCGTGAATGTAGATGAGGGAATCACAGCATATCATTTAATTCATGCCGTAACTTACTTTCATATGCTGGAGCGACTTTAACACTCTGCAACGTATACACTGCAAACGCTATTAAGCTTGTATGTGCAAGTTGCTCAAGGGAACACTACGGAGCAACCTAATCGTTAGCCTGCAAAGACCCATCTATATATACTGGGGTAAAATCGTTATGCTGGTTTTAAAAGTCGCTAAAAATTTTGATAAAAACACTGTCAGCGGTAAATAGCTTGTTGTACCTTGACAGTTCTAAAATCGTTCTGGGCGTCTTTAAAAGCAAGGGAGGAGATTTACTCTAACCCTGGTGATAAAAACATGGCAACTCAAACCCATACTCTTCTAAAATAGCCCTTGTACGGAAGCTAAAGAGTTTGATTGTTCTTAGGCGGTTGGTATATAGCCATTTGTAATTTGGACGAATAACTACGTTGTATACAGGACTGCCAGGTGTTGTGGCAATGTGCAAGTAGTGACACCATGAGGAGATTTCAGCGGAAGGAAAGCAGCAGCTTGCCAGACTCAGCGCAAATGCTGGGTATCAGGAGTGGAGAGCCGGATTCCTGCATAGTGGACACTATCCAGTATCCGAAGATAACTGTTCCGTGCAGAACCACATATAATGCATCCATACTTCAGTCATGACTGTACAAAGCCTCTATAAAATTGTAGCAGGCAGGAGCAGTCGGTGCCCCACAACCTGCCACAGAGACATTTTAAAACATTCAGAGCTTCCATGGCCCTGGATTACACGTCTTTAAGATGTGGCAGCCAGTTAAGCCTTGTGTCTAAAATAAGGCCAAGAAAACAAACAGTTTCAGTAAAAATTAAAACGGTGTTCCTTAAGGTAAGGTGGAGCTCTGGTATACTACGAGTAAAAAGTACACACTGGGTTTTCTCAGAAGAGAGAAAAAAAAACTGGTGTGCACTGACCATTCCTCCAGCCTGTTCAGAGCAAGTTCCAACTGCCGCTCAGCGCTTCTCAAACTGGATGATGTACAAAAGATTAAAAAATCATTTACGTATAAGGAGTACCGGATGAGAACCTTATTAAGCTTGAAATGCTATTGATTGCAATAAAAGGGTCACACTTAAAACTTACCCCTGAGGAACACCGTTTTCATGAATAAAAAGATCAGACACTTCACTACCGACTCGGTACCGGAAGCAACGTTCAGATAAGACAATTTTTAAAAAATGGGCCAAGTATCCCCTAAAACCCCATTCATGTAACATGCTGTCAGGTAGTATCATAAGCCTCTTCAAAATAAAAATAAAAAATACCAACAAGGTGTTGGCTGCGGATGAACACGTCTCGAATTGCCACTTAAAATAGGATCAGGTTTCCCACAGTGGAACAGAACTTCCTGCATCCACACTCAGAAGGTTTTGGGATTCAAGACACCAGACGAGGTGGCGGTGAACCATCCACTCTAGTGTCTTCCCTACCCAAATTGTCTGGGCGATACTACGGTGGCTACCTGACAACAACTTGTCCTTCCCAGGTTTTATAATTTGGATTAGTGTTGCTTCTTTCCAAGAGTCGGGTAAGTGTCCTCCGGTCCAGATTTCATTGAAAATATCTAGAAGATACTCTTTAGCATCTTTACTAAGATGACTCAACATCAGGTAGTGGATCAGATCAGTCCCTGTACCAGTGTCTTTGGCACTGTTTAATGCCAATTGCAGCTCCCAAGATGGGCTGTTGTACACCTTTATATCCGACAAATCGAAGCACAGCATGCGCCTCTCGGAAGCGATCCCTCATTGCTGGACCCCGAGGGTCGAAATTGGCAGATGAAGTGATAGCAGCGAAATTCTCCGCCATCAGCTGTGCTATGCTTCGTTCATCGGTAATTACACGATCTTGATCCAGTAATCCATATACTGTGGGGTGGGAGAACCTTCCAGGTAGACCCCATACTTTAGACAATGTTGTGGAAAGATTAATAGTGCTCACAAACTTCTTCCATGACCTTTTCTTACTCTCCTTAATAACATAATGTGCCTTAGCTCTTGCAATCCGGAACGCTGCTAGGTTGTTAGCATTTGGCTGCAACCTAAATCTTCTGTGTCCTTGAATTGCAGAATGATATTCATCGCTCCACCAGGGAACGGGTGATCTTCGCAGCATTCTGGAGCTTTTCAGCATAGAAACATCAGGCGCCTGGTGAATCGCATGCGTGAAATGACTCACTGTCATCTCAATATCTTGAAAGTCAGAGGCATAGATAGTGATAGGCGGTATAGTGGCCAACTGCTTTACTGACATTCAATTTGCGTCAATTATTACCCCCTCCATGTTTAAGCTTTACGTGCATCCATATAGGGAATTGGTCCCTTCCATGAAGTTTGGGATCCACCTCCCAATGCAAGAAGTCAGCAATGGGTGGAGGGCACAACGATAGGACAATGGCAGAAGACAAACCGGAAGCAGTGGTGCAGTGTATTTAGGATACATACATCCTCTTGCACCATTACTCTACTACTCGGCCTATGGGGCAAACTCACAACGCACTGTGTGTGCTGAAATCTCCTAGGAGGATAAAAGGCCAAGAAAGTTGCCGCTATATGTAGAAGAAATTGTCCTACTCGACAGGCGCATTAGATGGTAGATAAATGTAGTGTACGGTTAATTTAATAGGACTGTGTATTATCACTGCCACTGCTTGTAGATCAGAGGTGAGAGCAATAGGTTCGGAGTGGACAGTGTTTCGAACAAACACAGCCATTCTCCCTTCGCTCAATCACCCTCGGTATTGTCCTTTCTATAAACATCATAACCTCTTACCACTGGATTGAGAGTTGCTCTAAAATGTGTCTTCTGTAAACAGACACACACTGGTTTAGACCATGCTAAGAGTTGAAATTCTTCTTTGTGATCCTGAAAACCGTTAATGTTCCACTGAAGTATTGAAGCCATCCTAAGTATTTAATTTCACCCGCCCATTCAGGTGAGTCCTCATTCGACAGCTGGTGAGGAACGGGACCAGGTTCGTGCCCCGTCATTTATACGTCTTCAGGGTCCAAAGATGAGTTTGATTCCGAGAAGGCCTCAGAGATTGGCGGATCTTACTTCCACCGAGGCCTTCGTACCCCCCACCCCCCTTCCCCTGCCAGTTGTGGTTCTAGGAGGGGAAGAGGAGGGTGACTTGACAAACAAAGCTGGGTCCGTATGTTTGAATTTCGATCCTGACCTTTCTGCCATCCGCTACTAGCGGATGACACTGCAATTACTGCTTCTGCTGCAGGTGCTGCTTCTGCCGTGGCAGATGGACCCACAGCTGTAGCTAATATAGCAGATGACTGTGCTTAAGCTGATGGACCTGTTGAACCTGCTGTCTTAGTGGTCGGGTTTGCAGAAGTGTTGCTGACGACGTCCGAGGTGCATGATGTTATGTTTCTAGAAGGAGTGTCCCGTTTCTCAGCTTTTTCATCCTTTTTAGTGTCCCTGCAATTCCTTCCAAACCTTTCTGTATATAGAATGGAGAGACCTTTTTAAAGGATCCCTCCATTCTTTCCATTATAACAAAGACGTTATCAATGATATAACCCTTCATGTTACTATTTTCCATCTCAGGCTATCAACCGAAATCCGTTTAGCACCTCTTAGGGGCATTAGATTTCCCCAGCGAACTGTCCAAGCCACAGGTAGAGGAAGAATTAGAAATTAGATTTTGGATTTTTTATTTTTTTTTCGTTTTGTCCCACGAGTTCAGAGGAATGGATGTCAAGTGATGTGGAGCCCCCGCATCACGCCAACAAGCCCAACACAATAGGGGTGCAGCAGGTGTCTCTGAGGTGGTACACTATCGGGTGGTTTGCCTCACCACCCATCCAACTCCTCAACACATTACTCAACTTTAGGTCGAGGTTTTTTTTATAGAGGTTTGTACCATCCTCGTGATGCAGGCGATGAAGCAATGTTCAACCGCCACACCCTATAGTGTGTCACTGAAGTATGGAAAGAGTTTATAGTGTGTGAAACTCGCAGAACTCACAAGTTTCCAGCTAGGGTACTGCGGGAATTGTAGAGTTATGTGGTTAGAATGACCAAACACAAATCTTAAAAAATTCCTGGCCTCAGCAGGATTTAACCTGGTTCTGGATGCCAAACTTTGAAAAACAAGTGCCTTAACCACTGAGTCAACAAATCTCTCATTAACATATTTTGATGTTATACTTCTGCAAGTATGCTTGCAGTTCACAGCTATGCAGTGATTTTTATTATTATTATTAATCAACAAAGTTTGGTGTTTCCATTAAAAAAATTCTTTGGTGCCAGTCAACGAACAGGAGCAATATCTACTTGCTGTTACTCAATACTGTAATTATTCCACATTAAAAAGTGAGCGATTTCATATGAACTAACTTTTTTAACAAATCATAAGGTTTTCTACACAGCAAGAAAAGTACAACAAACTATCATTTGTTTAAAATCCAAGTTTTGTGAACAGAAGAAATAAAACATATTAAAAGTAATCCTAAGCTGGAGACTGAAAAAAACATATCATCTGCTCTACAGGCTATAGCTCGTGCAAAAAAGAAAGAGAGTAATCTCTACTATTATTGTTCAAAATCTTCCACTATTCTCACATTAAAATATTCCTAAGATACAATTCACAGTTTCCCAATCTCAGTCCCCCACATTTTAGGCAGTCTGAGACAATCAATTGCATTTATAACAAATGTATAATATATTAAATCACCAGTTTCTAACACACGACAAAGCTCTTGATGTGCATAAGGCCTTTTTATAAACTGAGTAAAATGAAGATTCTTGGCAGTCCGGGTGGCGCCGCGTCATGTTTGTTGAAACCGACGTTTCTACCCTCATTGCAGGCAGCCACGACAGATAAAGACGCTAATTCAACATCTAATCAAGCCACCTCTCAGGAACGCCAAGTAGTGGTTTTACCCTACGTAAGTGGCATTACTGACAGAATCGGGAAGCTGTTCAAAAAAGTTGACATAAAACCTGTCTACAAAGTGCACAGCAAAGTCAGCAACCAGCTCATCAAAGTTAAAGTAGGCTGCCTCCACTACAGGTTGCCAGTGTCTATGAGATTCCGTGCACCTGTGGCCGTGTGTACATAGGAGAGACGGGGCGCACTATAAGGGACAGGCTGTGCGAGCATATCCGCAACTACAAATCTAATAACATTGATAAATCCGCCATTGCAAGTCATGCAGCCGAAACCAATCACGCCATAGATTTCGAAAACACTACACTTATAGTGCGCCAAGGAGGATAAAGGAGGCGTTAGAAATCGCTAGACGCCCAAACAATATTAATGAAGACAACGGGCTCAAATTACACGACGCCTGGCTCTCTCTGGTGTGGAGAGAGCATGTCACGTGTCACCCCCCACCAGGCCAACGAACCACGTGATGGCTCGGACCTTTGATTGGCCGGGCAAATCGAACCATCTAGACGGATGCGGGCCTCCGCTATAAATCAAGACCACTCACTGACCGAAGACGCAGTTCTGCCCTGGAAGAAGACCCCAGAATGAGGGCCGAAACATCGGTTTCAACAAACATGATGCGGCACCACCCGGACAGCGAAGAATCAACTGACTCTGGCCGTGGAAGCCTACGATTACATATGAGTAAAATGATGATTGTGCAAACATTTTACTATAAATCATTAAGGTGGCCATACACGATCGCACCATCCATCCAAATGGAGCGATGTCACTCCATTATTGTTTTGACTGTGAGGAAATTGATGTGGATGAAATGAACTGACAGGATTATTTGGCTATCTGGGAAGTTCAATATTCATCAGTTTGGTCCATCATGCCAACTGATGGTGTGTAGGGGGAAAATCATGTGGAACGACATCAAGCCATCACTTCAGTCGGGTAGTGTACGGTGAAACTGCAGTCTAAACACTCCTCATTCTGTCACCTACCACCGAGCAGACATCAGTCCTAGAGTAGATTGCACAAGAGCTTATAGTTTATTTTTTGTTCTGAATTTTGTATAGAAATATTTGTCTTGCAACTTATAAAATATTATTTGAATGTGGGTATTGAAAATAACATTGTTTTAAATATTATTAAGCAACATTTGGAAAGATTACATTTTCTTATTTCTTTTTTTTTTCAGTTTTGATTTAAAAATAAAATAAGGCAAGAATCTTCAGTAATTGCTTTACAAGTCTCTGATATAATATGACCCAATGACTGAGCGGAAAAGGCTGTTGGGTATTTCAGGTCTTCATATGAGCATTCTGAAGCCAAAAAGCAATGTGTAGCAGGTAACCTTTCATGAGGGGTGATTCTCTGCCTCATTTCAGTATCTTGCTTTTTTTTATATAATTTGGGGTAATCATTTTTCACTAGTGAAAATAAATTTCTTCATCCATGCGCAGATAATTCTGCCAATCTATTGGCCCCAAAGGAAGTTCTTTCATTGGACTTACATGAAAGAAACACTTCCTCTTCAATAACCACCCTTTTGACCATTTGGTCCTCTTTTTCATTTTCTTTACAATTACACAAGCAGCAGCAGTCAAGAGCAATTCTGTATAATCCATAATCATGACTAGACTAGCGCAAACATGGATGACTAGAGTGATGGAATGCTATGCTTTTGGATGTGATCTGAACAGATATCATTCATATGGATGACACCCAAATGGAGCAATCATTTACAGCCACCTTTAGATCTTATGCCATAAAATTATGCTCACCAAATTTTGATCAATCTACTCTCCAACTTATAAGAAAAAATAAAACTCAAACCGTCCACCTGTCAGTTTAATTTCTCTAGCATTATCCAATAAGGGGAGGCTGTAACTTATATCTAAATGATATCAATTCATTTTCAAATGGTGGTTGTATATCATTCAAAACTGTTACCTGTAGGGTTGATCCCAATAATTTTGGAGTAAGTCAAGGTCAAAAGTCATGATGTTAGACTAAGGTGGATCAGGAGAACCTTTTTTAAAACAATTTTTTTTAAATATGTTTAAGTTAGGCAAAATTAACAGTTTTTAATAACACAGAACCTACTCTTTTAGTTTTTATTTCATATCTTTGTTGCAAATTTTTTCAAAATTATATTTCAGTATCAATAATTTTATACTGTCAGAAAATGTCATTTGTGGATAGAAGGTGACTTGGTGCTTTACGTAACTCCAAAGAAATGAATCACGTGGAGTTATGGGTAGCAAATGAGGTGTCCAAGGCAAAAGCATCAAATCACTGCTGAACCCACATCTGATCCATTGCAGAAGTAACTGGTGATTTAAAATTTCCCTGGTGGAAAAGAGGTGTAAAACAACTACTAAACTGTAGAATATACGGGACAAAAATAAGAGTTTCTCTACCAATCTGTTAAACAATTGTCACAGTTTATTTAATGCTTTGCATATAATAAATTTCCAAACCCTGATAATCTATTAATATAATAGGCAGCCTGTCATGTATGATGTCATATGTCACAGCATGATGTCAATCTATGACGTCACGCATTGACATCACGCATCAACATCACGCATTGACGTCACGCATTGACGTCACACTTAACGCCGTTGTTCGTAGTTACCCACGTTATTTAATAACATTTCTAAGCATCCACGAATAAATGAACTGACAGTACACTGAAAAAAGTATGCATTGCGTTTAAATCGTCGTATCAATCATTAGATGCTTACATTTATGTATTCTTTTGATAAATAGAAGTATTCCTTAAATTCTTTGTCCATAAATAAGACAATAAGTTTTAATTTTCGAACATCAATGTTAACGAAAGCTTTGATTAGATTGTTACTTCGCATGGGCCAGAATTACAACTGGCATTTGATGCTACAGCAGAGGGCATGAATAATTCAGGTTTTTTTTCCCAAAATAATTTTAACGGTGCCCTATTATTGTTATTAAATCGTTTGAATGGAAATAGTTCCACACTGATCGCGAACTGTGCAACCAACACTACAATTAAAATAAATACTACGTGGCATAATGTAAGTTTATCAGATTTATTTTAATCTTCTTTGCTTTCACTGAGTAATATTACTGAGGATATTATTTCCGCAATATGTAAATATGTCGGCTATTCAAACGTTGTAATATCGGTCTGAATCACGTTGAAGATTTTCTGGTTTTATACCTTTCTTTTTTGTTGAAGATTTTTTTATCAAATTTAGGTTGTTGCGTAATTACTGTAACTCATCTAGGAATTGTAGTTTTGGTCTGAAAACTGTTGCACACGTTTGATGGGTGATATTATTGGCTATGGTAAAATAAGAACGAGGTACGAAAGAATTGTGCTATTCGTTTGAGATATACCACATATGTTCCTGTGGTCATACCTTTTAAGAAAAATTGTATATGAAAGCAAAATGAAACTTACGCTAGACGTAAAGCAACATGAAAATTATAAATCAACACAACAGAAAACGCTATTTCACTTCTTACTGTCACGTCAAAGATAGTATCTGCACTCTACAGCAACAACTGTAAAAACACTGGCAACATTTTTTGACAGGATATGAATATATTCCTGCATTGTATGTAATGATAATAATTCACTTCTTACAACTTATTTTATAGTCACCATATTATTTAATACATGTTACTCCTAGAGATGTAAAAATGTCTATTAAGCTACAAAAGGAAACATTTATGTCTATTCTGGTCCAGGCTACATTCCAACTTATCCACAGGCACTGTTAATGGTTCTGCTCGAAAATCACGATAATTAAAATGTTTAATAAATCCCAATTTCTAGCGCATTATGCTTTAACAACAAGAAGCAAACACCATTTTGGTACAGGTTGCATTCCAACTATAAAAATTAAATTCCTTCGTTCGCTAACGGTTCAAAGTTGTTGCAGCTTTTTTGTGTGTAATTTGTTCCATATTTATATTTTTGATGGTTGTGACAGCAACATATTCCCAAATAATATCGTTCAAAGAACCTGTGCAAGATCTTTATACTTCGCTTTATAGATTATCCCTGTCACTCGATTACGGCACTTTTTGAGTGAAGTTTATAAAGTTTGTATACATTTTACAGCTCTAAGAGCTACACAGACTAAATAATTCAATCTATCAAACATGTATAACAATTTTCAGATCAAAAGGAAAATTCCTTTATGAGCCCCGTGATTACGCTAGAGACAAAATTTATATAGCAATGCATTATTGCCACTAAAATGCGATAGAGTACATGTATTAATATGCGCGAGATTGAAGTATTGTTTTTCTAGCTACAAGGTTAGAGTAGTATTTGGTTAGGTTGAAATGCAACCTGGACTCGAATAGAAACAGAAACTTTTTGTTTCAGTGCAAGGCACAAGGAATTAAATTGAATTTTATTTTATAAAAATTCTATTTAGTTAAGCAATGCTAAGAAATTGTCAGAAAGAGAAAAGTATGTATTTCATTTGAATTGGCATATTAATTATCAGGTTTTTTTAACGGAAATTATTACATGGCTTGAATGAAAGAAGTTCAAGACTAATCGCATTCTACGTGGCCTAAACAAAAATTAAATACTACATGGCATAGCGTAACTTATTAAGATTTATTTTTATTTCATTTTCACTAGAGTCATTATTTCAGCCGATGTAAGCTGTCTCAGCCGTTAAAATATCGATTTTAATCACAGGTAACAAGATGTGAGAACCTGTGAAGATTTGGGATCAAGTTTATATCGCAATGCATGATGACACTGACATGCGATACAGGGACTGTATTAATTCGCAATGATTGATGCTTTGCTTTTCTAGCGGCAACATTAGTGGAGATTGTGGTTAGATCGAAATGCAGCCTGGACCAAGTTGACAACTGAATATTTTTGCAACAGTACAATGGACGATAAAGTACAATGAGCTTTATTTTCAACAATTCTATTTAGTTAGGCAATTGGAGAGAAATAAATTACCATAACACTCCGTTAAACCCATCATTTTTGACTGGCTTTGGGTTTTGGTCCTTTATAATAATCCTGTAATATAAAAATTATTTGTTTTCTTAACAGTCTATCGATCCCCATATTCCGAAAGCAATCCAGTGCCAAGACTTTTGGCCTTAGACCTCTTAGGGGCTCAGTTTCATGGGTACTCCACCATTGTACCAAAATTAGTTGGAATTTGTGGATCGCACATTCCTGTGTCCACTGCAAATGTAAACGCATATGACACAGTTGGCGAAGAGATACCGAAGGATTGTTCAGCTGCCACATGACAGTGTTTCAATTAGCTGCAAATGCACCTCTGCCATGTCCTCTCTATCGCAACAATCCTACTAGAGAAAGAGGGCCTACTGCTTTACATGGAATCTTAACCATGGAGCATCCAAGTGTACTTCACGTGCACAAAGCAAAGCTCCGTCAGAGGTGAAGTTCAGTTTTTTAAGGCTCGTAAAAATTCCAGGCAAGATCGGGATTCACACCAGAGAATTACTATTACCCAGTCACACGCATTAACCAACTGAGCATCCAGACCATTTACCCTCTGGTACAGTGATAGGTTCATATATACAAAGCAAATAGAAAAGATTGGTTACCATCAAAGCAAGACTTTTTTAGCCCAAAAACCTAACTAAAAATAAAAAAAGTGCAGCACTTTTCAGTACCATATAATGTGAAAGAGAATTACTGTTATAACAAATAATTTTGCAGTTCCAGGCACCAAGACATGCAGTAAATGTGCTGACAAGAAATCAAATACCAAATAAAAAAATACTGTTTTTTTCAATGTTACTAATACAGGTTTCATTAAAGGATATCGCCTTGTATTTTATTACAAGTATGGGTTGAGCAATACTCAAAAGCAACTAAGAATTGTTAGGTACGATATTACATGAATTGACTAGGAGGTAATATTATGCACACCGCAGTATATATATAGTATGGCAGCCATGTACGATACAAAAGTAGTGATAACACAGGATGCATTACCCTGCTGCATATTTTCAGAGTAATACTGGAGTATAACTTTAACAACAAAAAATGCGAACAGCTAAGTTGTTATTTATATATGACAGTGAAATTTATGAATTCAGCATCAGTCATTAGTTGAGTTGTCTACTTTATGCAAACATCATCCCAATAAATTGAATGATTATGAAGTATTAAATCCATTTGGGCCATATTCTAAATCTCTCTTTTTACTACAAATGTAATCATCATATAAAGGAATCCATTTCATCCAGGTGGTTTATCTTCACAAGAAGTGTTAAAATAAATAAATAAATCCATTTAAAAATTAATATTCAACGAATGTATGTAAAATAAAAACAGAATTTACTCACTTGTGCAAAGGAAAATGAGCATTTTGGTTTATCGGTGGCCACTAATCATGTTAATGTCATTTTAAAGGGCTATTAAGTAACAACTTTTGTTAAGGTCATATTAAAATCCATTTAGAAATGACAAAAAAAGATTAAGTAATGTCCCAGTAAAACTGTCATAACAAACAAAATAGTGCATACAGTAGCAGTAGCAAGGGGAGCGAGTGACCTGTCACTCAGAATTCGAGATGGGAACTAACGAACTAAAAGAGTGACCTAGTTGGTGAGGGACCTGCGAACCAAACTGAGAGCTCCCAGTCAGATCCATTATACGCAAGTCCAGTACATAAGACAGTGAAGAAAGCCTATTAAGGTAAAAGTTGTTTATTTTTTTTATTTTTTTTAGCAATTTGACATTTTTTACAATGAGAACATTGAATTAAGGATATAGTTGTAAATGGAGGGTACTGTTAATATAAATGTATTAAAGTTCGGAAGTGAAAGGCTATCAGAATAAGGCAAGCGTGAGAATCATCTTGTACACAACGCCATCTGTGCACTTGGCCTTGTTGAAAAAGGAAACCAATACCAAACCATCAACCACACACGACTCCTGCTTTCTACTTCACTAGAGACTAAAAGAAAATCCAACAAGACATATGACTAATCTCCATAACAAATGGCAGGGAAGCTGAGAAAGTAAATTGTCAACTCCAGGTCATGTGTTGGTAACATCAGAAACAATGCCAACATATACCGAACACCAATTTACCAGCACAAAAAGTTCCACTATAGCAAATTCATAGGAGAGGAGAGTAGAAGGGATAATATTTAGACATTCTACAGGGTATATACTAGGAGGAAAAGTTGGTATTGATAGCTGTGAAAATTTAGCTTGTATTAATATATACTTTCTTATGTTAACTATCCATCGTATATGACAGTGGAAAATTGTCAATGAAATGTAATCATAATTTCCTGTATGCAAGTGGCACATGGATCTGAACTAACATTCATCCTTCCCTAAAGCTAGCGTGGTGGTACCATAATGCACTTGAACAAAATGTTGTCAATAAAAGTGGAAGGGATTGGTTTCACATGAAGCCTTTGTAGCACAAACTAGTAATTATAAACTTTGCTTAATTAACCTTCCCAACTCTACCCCAAGTAACTGATGATAACTTTGGCCACAGGAGGTAATCAACTCTTAACATTAAGTATACTAGAAATCAACTCTATAGCCAGTTAAAATAGCAATTAGTTAAAAGTTATTACCTCTTGCTCTATATAAATTTTCCAATATCTTCCAGCACTAGGAAACGTCGCTACCAGCTTCTCAAACAAAGGCCGCATCTCACCGATCCATTTTGTCTGTGCTTCTCTGATTAGGAGGCTCCATGCTTCTAGGTCATATGGATTTTCTTCAATCTGTTTCTGTGCTTTCTGCAATTTTTCATTTCCCCAGTCCTGGTGGAGGAAAAAAATATATCAGTTGTTATTTCAGATGTCATTATTGTTATAATTTAAGGTGAGGTAAAATTCTGCATGTACTGTGGCTAGATAATAGCATACCTGAATTATTTAAAATACATGAAGTCTTAGGATTCCAACTAAGGACCCTCTGAACTTCAATCAGTGCCCCAATAAGAATGGATTGAAACATCCAGCAACCAAATAAAAGCCACAGGTATGTAAACCTACAGCGACAACTTGTCCACGTGGAATGTCTGTTTCGATCATAGATCTTGGTTTCGTAATAATTTTTTTTTTTTTTTTTTGTTCCAATGCTCAAAGATACTCAATTAAATCCAACCATAACATATGACACTCCTGCACAAGTAACTTAAATATTGCATTTATGACAACTCAAGATAAGTGGAAGCCCTTCAAAACAATAATTTTCTGCCTCTTATGATCAGTTACACAAAGTAGATCCTATCAAAATGCAGACTTTACAGAGCAAAATTTCTTCACCACTACTAACTTAACATCTCAATATTAAAAGCATAACATTATATTATTACACCAGTGTGGCTTTACTTCTTCTGTATGTTATAAAGATAGAGAACAAACAAATCTAAGAATATATTAGTAACAATTAGTAGTGACAATCTCAGGTCTATAGGAGAATATGATACTGATAGCATCACTTACTTCTGTAGACAGTTGTCACTTCATTTATGATGTGGTACATTGTCAAAGATGTTTGTTTATACTGCAGGGGTGGTATTGCAATGTATGACAGAAAATTATTTTTGTAGAATCAAAATCCAATTTTTTGAAATTTTTAGGCTAAAGGATTTTATTTGTGGTATGGAGTTAAATACCATATTGGTTAGTATAAAAATGTGTCCATTAGGCCTGAAAATATGGTGAGCACATTCCTTAGCCTTTACTGTTCAAGAAAAAGTTTACACGAGACCCATAAAATAAATAAGAGAGAAGTAATAGGAGCCAAATTATTGACTAATGTTCAATATTGAATACGAGGTAGGTTCAAAAAGTTCCTGGAATTGTCGTGCACAATCAAGCAATTGTTTGCCGGAAGTGAAATTTTTGTTTTGGAGGTTGGCAACACTACTGAGGAAGGTGCTGTGCCGTGCAGCAGGCAGTTGTAGTTGGTTTCATGGGTGCGGTGCGTGATATTTTAGACATAGTTTCTTTCTACCGTCAGATTGTGAAAAGTCATTTTTAGAGCAATGTGGCAATATCAGATTCTGTGTGTTGCTGGAGAAATCACCCTCAGGGACACTTGAGATGCTGAAGAAAGCGTACAGAAACTATGTGATGAAGAAAACGGCAGTTTACAAGTGGCAGAAGCGTTTTCGCAACAATCGCACAACAGTTGAAGATGTCGTTCGGATTGGGTGGCCTTCAACTTCCATGACAGTTGAGAATGTTGAGCGCATTGGACAACTTGTGCGTGCGGACAGGCAACAACCATCGATATTACTGCCTCCAAAGTTGGTATTTCACATGGGAGTGTCCACAGCATTCTTCATAATGATTTGAGCATGCATTGTGTTTGCATGCACGTGGAACTGAAAATGTTATCCCCTGAGCAAAAAAAGAAATGAGAGTGACCATGGCTGATGCAGAAGACAGCTTCCTGCGAAAAATTGTAACAGGTGATGAGACGTGGTGCTTTCTTTACGACCCTCAGTCTGCTGAATGGAAGTCAAAAACATCACCAAGAAAACAAAAATTTAGCTTGGACAGAAGCCGTGGTAAAGTCATGTTGGAGGTGTTTTTTGATTATCGGGTCTTGATTCATTAAAAATTAATTCCTGAAGGGAAAACAGTCAACAAAGAATTGTACACAGACACAAATATCTTAAAACGGTTACAAGGAGCAATTCAACGAAAACAACCTGAACAATGGGCAAAGAATGATTGGTTTTTGTTGCATGACAATGTTCAGTCATGTCGATCCGTAATGGTGAAACAATACCTTGCCAAAAACAATGTTACCAGTCTGGAACACCCTGCATATTCTCTGGATCTTGCACCACCAGATTTTTACCTGTTTCCACAGATGAAAATGATATTAAAAGGACGACGTTTTGCTGATTCGTCAGAAGTGATTGAAAATGTGACGAAGAGGCTGAAATAACTTTCAAAAAATGGCTTTCAGGAATGTTTCCAACAGTTGTATGAATGGTAGAATAAATGTGTAGAAGCAGGAGGAGAGTATTTTGAAGGAAAATAAGCCAAAAATGTTATACATACTTTCAATAAATTTTTATTAACCAATTCCGGGAACTTTTTGACCCTACCTCGTATTACATAGCTCGCATCCAGATTCACCACTGACAAAAAGATACTAGTATAGTTCTGCATGGCAGCCAACTTCTTCACTACAGATGCACTCTGCATACAAAGTTATTATTTAGTAATCAGCATAAATGTCATAGATACAGGGAACATATCAAACTGTCAAACATAAGATAGGTTGATATGATCCCTGTACCAATAACAATCATTTAATTGTAACATGATAATACCATTATGCATTGCATGTTGTTTGAGTGTGCATACATGTTACCCTGATATTAGTAGGTGGGCACAACATTCCAGCATCTTCTGGTGTTGCATTTTTGAATAATGAATTAAGTCGACGGAATTTCAGCTGACAATCATCGTCATCATCAACAACAGTTCCGTTACTGGCAGGATCTGCTTTGTGCACAAACCTCTCCATTTTCTTCTTTCTTCCCACCACCTCTCTGTCACATCCATGGTCCAGTCCTCTCCTCTCTTCTGTGCCAACTCCTCCACTTCTCTCAACCATCAAGCCCTTGGTCTTCCTGTGGGTCATTTACCAAGCACCTTAATTTCATGGATATTGTGATTTTCGGCTCTTCCTTTTTCTTTACATGCCCATAGAATCTTGGGCTGGTCTTTTCGTCATTGCCTGCAAGGTTCTTCTTCTGTAACATCTAATTGTTCCATTCCTTATCCTGTCCATTCTAGTAACACCCATTCTACTTCTTATAAATTTTATCTTGCTTGTATCCTGCTGTGTCCCGTTTCTTCCCTATCCAGGTTTCAGCACCTTATGTCAGCAGAGTATGTGCGACAAATTACGCCCTTGCTTCTCTGTGGCACATCCTTGTTCCATATCAGGCTACTGACATTTTTTTTAAATGCCCCTGCCAACCTCCCCTTCCACTTATGTCCTCATCATTCCTTCCGCTTTTCTCTAAAACAATTTCCAAGTACTTGAAACTGTTTACCGCCTGCTGTTCACCTGCCATCACAATTTGCCTACTTATCCTGTTCTTCTTTCAGATTGTTACCATGTACTCACATTTCTTCACATTAAATTTAAAATCATATTCACCCACGCTGCATGTATATCCAACTGCCACTGAACTTTCTCCTCACCATTTCCCCAGACCACCAAATCGTCTGCAATCTTCACCATTTCCTCTCATATTCTCACTTCCATCTTCTTCATTATTACAATGAAAAGTAGTACTGAAAGGGCACTTCTTTGTTTTAGTCTCAATCCCTGTTTCAAACAATCTGTTCTTTTTCCCTTGTTTTCACATAGCTTACATTTCCATGGTATGGTTCTATCACTCTACTAGTGGTTTCTTTTGGAGCTCCTCTGTTCTCCAAGGCCTTCCGTAACTTACTTTTATGTACACAATCGTAAGCTTTCTCAATATCAAGAAATACAAACAGTAGATCCTTCTCATACTCATGGTGTATTTCCTGCAGCTGTTGAACTCCATGCTCTGAAGCCATACAGCCCTTCCCTTAGCTCTTTTTCTGCATTGTCATGTACTCTTCTCATACACTGACACATCAGTGAGATCCTCAATCGTTTTTAAACTCCTTCCAGCTCCCTTTTTTTTTTTAAGATAAGTAGGATTATTCCTTTCTTCCAGTCTTCTGGGGTTGTTCCCTCTTTCATATATTTCTCATCAAACAATATAGCCACACCTTTCCTACTACTTCCCTTACCATTTCCCCACTCAGTTTATCTATGCCTACCTTTCTACCCTTTACCTCACCAAAAGCTGCTTTCACTTCTTCCCAAGTTGGAATCCTTTTCTTTTTCTCCTAAATTGTTATTGTCCTGATTCTCCTATAGAACTGTGTCATCCTGTGTCCAATCTGATTTCAGAAAAGCTTCAAAATGCTCCTTCTTTGGTCTTTTTAGTTTTCTGTAGTGTTTATTTCCTTTCCATTCTTATCCAACATGTTTACACTTAAATTCGAATCCTTACACTTTCTTTTTACCATTCCATTAGTACTTTCTTATTACCTTTTTTATTTTCTTCCTTCATCTCAATCCATTTCTCCAGCTAAGCAGAAAATGCACACAGCAACATTATCAATTAACGTTTAGATGGTCCAAGTTTTATAGTGTGGAAAGACAGAATATTGCATGGGCGTACTGACCTCTAGTTCATTAAAGGCGGTAAACTCACTGGTTAATGTTATTGTGACATTGTACTCCTTTCCCATGTGTGTCTCTTCAGGGGGTGCAGTCAGCCCCAACTTCATTTTTATGGATGACATGTGCGACTACATCAAACAAAACTGGTGGAAGAGAGCATGGAATGAGATGATATTCAGCGAATGGAATTGCCTACCCATTCCCATGACTTAAATCCCATCAGCAAATGTGGAATTCATTGGGGAGATATATTGCAGCACGTCTACATGTCCATCCAGCAGTTGTCAACCATACTGTTGGGGAAATGGATCTCCCTACCACAAAAACTCCTTCCCAACCTTGTGGCCAGCATAAGAGCACATTACAGAGCATGATCACTGTCCATGGTTATCACACAACCTTTTAAAAGCAATGTCTCTGCTTTTTGTAATGTCCAGAGGACCATCATGATTCAAGGTGTCTTCAATAGAAATTATGATCTTCGTATAAAAGTCTCATTTCTGTTCATCTCATCACATATTTCTTACAGTTGCCTACTGTTCTAAACTGTAGCAGTTATTTCTATATATATTTCAAGTTTTGGCAGTGACACAAGAGGCGAGCGTTACTTTCATCCTTAAGTTTTGCACACCAGTGTATAACATGTACCATGTATCTTCATGAAATAAGATATATTTTAAAGATTGCAAAAAAACTTCGCATTGAGATCAGGTGTGATTCCTGGAAAATGAACAATTAATAAAAATTCTAACACACTATGCTCCTTGCATGCAATCATCTTAAGTTCTAAATGCTAACACCACAGAATGAATGTCAGTCTTATACCTTATGTTATTACCTCATTGAATAATTTTATTTTAATTTACTTTGATTGAAATGGAGCATATGCATCACTCGAAATTTCACTACACACCTACTTTCAAATTTTGTTATTTTTTTAATCCCATCTTTTTTAGGTCAATTCTATTTTGTACCCAACATAGTATTTCTGTGTCAAATTTCATCAAGTTTCATTTAAGTCATTGTGAAAATGTAGCAAACTGGCAGACAGATGGTAGATACTTTTGTATTTATAATATTATTGTTGATTATGTCATCTGCAAACAACCTAACTTCTGACTGTAAACCACGAGTAAAATCATTGGAATGGAGGACACCAATACTTTCGATATAATATCCTGTGATATTACCATTTTAACTTCAGTTTCCTTTGCTTTATACTTTTTAAGAACTGTTCTTCCCAGCAAATTACTTTTCATCTACTCCAACGGTTTTTAATTTAATTACTATAATTTTTGGGCTAATTCTGCCAAATGCTTTGGGGAGACCCAATACTACACTATCAACTCGGATCTAACATCCAACAGCGAAAATAGTGTTATGTTATGATAGAAAGCAAAATTATTATGGTATGCAAATCGGATTTATTCAGGTACAAGTTAACAAGAGAACTAAAACAACAAAATTCACTATTTTACATGGGAACCAACAAAATAAATGAAAACTAGACAAGACTTCTTTGATATCCCCAGGAATTAGAATAATTATTACTGTATCAGGGATCATGCCAATCTATCCTCTGCTAAATATAAAATTAAAATCTGTGGACATTTAACAGATGACAAAAAATTGTACTAACTTCTTGAAATTTGGATCAATTGCTTCAATTTTGTGCTTCGTGTTCCCCAATTACATATTACAGAAAAATAGCCACAAATTAAATTAAAAATGCCAATATAAGATACTACTATACAAAATACTACCAGTATTTAAAAAATGTCACAAATATTGCCAGTACAGACATATCATTTTAAACAGTTTGTTGTCTTCCTTAATGGATGCAAAAAGGAAATTATTTGTTAAATTACATAAACTTTCTTCTGCGTCATCCACTTCATATTTGCATACAACGATCCAACATGATGGGACATAGTTGTTACGTTGCAGTGCCACATATTTTGTTATTCACAAATTTCATGTGATTTTACAAGGGAGAGAACATCAAAAACACATTACAATGAACGAATTAACCAAATTAAATTAAAACTGCTGAAATATGAGACCATTGTGCATCTAGCAGATACTGCTACCAGTTCAAAACCAATACAAGTCTCTCAAACTGTTGATTCATTCATTCACTATAATATGTTCTTAAGTTCAAGGTTATCTCCATTGTAAGATTGCACGAAATTTACAAACAAAATATTTGGCACAGCATCATTACAGCTATGTCCCCCCCCCCCCCCCCACAAACCATGTTGGATCAGTAGAAGGAATAAATTGTTACCACTGTATGCAAATATGGCATTTTCAAGATGGATGCCACACAAGGAAATTTACATGTGGATTTCACAGAATTTTTTCTTCTTATCCAGGTTGCATTTCAATCTAACCACAACTGCTAAAAAGTAAAATTGTCGGGGGTTGATATGATCCATACGCCAACAATATTTGTGGTATTTTTGCAGTGCTGAAAGCATTACACAGTTGTGTAATATCATATTTTTAATTTAATTTATAGTAACTTTTCATGTAATATACCAGTGGGAAATACGAAGACGATGACATATCGACACAGGTAATCCATATTTCAATATATTAGTACCTTTATTTGATAGGTGCTCACAGTTTTCAAAAGCTACACTGTTTAATCGAACAGGGTAGGTTGGTATGATACATAAACTATTAACATAATTTAAAAAAATATATATATTAAAGAGATGCTTTCCATTTTTAGTTCCTATTCATTTATGAGCTTGGCTGACGTGTAATTACAGACATCAATATGGCTTTTATAGAGATATAGTTTTCTTGACTAATACCAGTCTGTAACCAGTATGAGGAGGCAAAATATTAATATGAAGTGCAGAGGTCAATCCAGTTATATCATTTGGCATCAACAAACAATTTATACACTAAAAAGTCATCTTTAACAATGGTATTAAGCACTTTTACACGAATTTCCTGAAATACAAGATATTTGAGTTGTATGCTTTATAAAAATGCAGCATCTTGAATCACTTACATTAACCCCATTGTAACAGCCCTGATACCTGAATTTTGAATAGCATTGTACTGTAGGAAATATTTGTAGTGACCTAAAGTTTGCTTGAAACCGATTTGATATGTTTATTTTGTAAATTCTTGTAAATCAGTGTATATAGACTTTATTTTATGTAAGAAAAGTATTTAAAGACCATTTAATATGTTTAAGAACCGAATGGTGCAAGAGAATTTCTTAAAAGTTCGTAATTACTTGTATTAATGTATGTTACGATGTCTACAGGACAATTTTCCACCATTTGAAAGGATTTCTGTAAATAATTTTGTATTTAAGTATCTATAATTACCATTTCTAATCATTTTGTAATGTTATTAATTAATTTTGTATCAATTCCGATTGTTTTTAATATGTTTGATTGTTTGAGTGATTGTTAATGATCGAGAAATATCGGGCGGATGCCTTTGAAGAATTCTCGTAATTTCGATAGACTCTATATAAACAGATCGCCTGGACAGAGAAGTCAGTTTTTCATTAAGTTTGCATTAAGTATTCATTCAGTGTTACAGAGACATTCATTATGTATTAAGTTGTCATTCAGTTGTTAGTTGACAGTATTCAGAAGTGCATCTTTGGATTGTACCTGTGATTGTGAATGTCGCTGACTTGTTTTGATTTGTTCAAAATAAACGAACATTTTCACATAACCTTGTTTTTTGGTGATTTCTGTAATTAATTAATGCAGTTATTAAACCACCAAAGAACCTTAACATGGCGACCGTGACAGGACGAGAAGTTCTTAAACATCTGTGGGATGTTTATCTTCTAAAAAGAATCTGCAGAAAATTGCGAGGAAATTTCGACCGGCTAGACACGTAGAGGTTGTACAGACGACACGGATTTGACGGCAAGCTGACCTACTTCGGCCTAAGGCGGAGATTTTTCCATCGGGAATCGGATGTAATCTTCCGACGACGAGTGGATTTCCTTCGGCCTCAAAATCGTCTTCCTACAGTGAATTGTGAAAAGTGTGGTTAAGTGTTTGAAGTCAGTGTGGTGTTTAATAGTTAAATAAGTGCTTCTAAGGGAAATTTAATGTGATACAAAAGCGAGGAATAACTGTAAGTACGGCACTGAATATTCAAGTGATTTATTTTGCATGTTAATGTGTGGCAGATTGGAAAGATTTTAATTTTCCTTGATTTTGTTTTTTATATTGATTTGGCTAATTACTAAAAATGGCTGATAGTCAGAACCTACAAGCAATTCTAGAGTCTTTTGTAGCCAGATTCGATAGCAAATTTTCTGAAATTAATTCTCAGTTTGCAGAAATCAATGGTAAATTCGATAACAAATTTTCTGAATTTAAAAATGAGTTAAATCTTGACAACAAATTTTCTGAAATTAAGTCTCAGTTTTCCGAAATTGATAGTAAGTTTGACAGTAAGTTTTCTGAGTTTAAAAATGAATTTGATTTTGAGAGCAAATTCTCTGAATTGACTAAATGTTTTGATGTTAAAATCACAGAGCAATTTCAGGGTTTTAGCTCTCAATTCAAGGAAGATATTAACAATTTAGATTCTAAATTGGGGAAGGTAGTAACAGATTGTCAGGAGAAATTTGAGAAAGTTACAAAATTTTGTGAACAGAATAAGGCTGAATGTGAAAATTTGATTTATAAAGAGGTGAAGGAAGTCAGTGAAAATTGTGATAAGATGAAGCAGGAATATGTTGCTTTATTCCAAGCCAGTGATAGTAAAGCTGCTCAAAGGGTCAATGAGTTGAGACAAGAGGTGGGATTAAATATTAATACATTGGTGCAGCAGCAGGAACAGTTAGCGCATGGATTAGAAAGTAATGTAAATCTGTTAGAAAAAAAGGTTACTGGGTTACAGATTCAGTTAAGTCAGGTTCCCTTAACAGGTAATCCAAATTTCAGTGTCGATGTAAAAGAAGAATTTGAATTCTATGATGATAGTGGGAGGCTTCACCCTATTGAATTTATAGATAATTTTGAAAGATCAGACTATTTTAATTTGTTACCCGACAATAAGAAAATTGCACTTGTGGGTAAACATCTTAAGTCTTATGCTAGGGCATGGGGTGATAGACAAGCTAGGGAAGTGACTGACTATAAGCTGTTTAAAGAAAACTTTTTGAAACATTTTTGGTCAACAAGCAGGCAGATTCAAGAAAAGAGAGAGTTGATGACTGGAAGGCCCTATAAACCTGGTAGGGAAACTCAACATGACTTTTTTCATAAATGTTGGATCCGTTGTAAGTATTTAGACCATCCTTATGGAGAGGAGGAATTTATTGATTTGATAGGAGCTAGGCTACCTCAGCAAACAAGAAATTTAATTGCCACTTTGGATGTAGTAAATGTGGATAGAGTTTCGGAATTGTTGAGACGCTTGGATGCCCAGGAGTCATTCAATGAACCACATTACCACCATCAACACCATAGGAGGGGCAGCAGGAGTCCCCCTAGAAGGGGTAATGGGTCAAGGGATGGTAGATTCAGGGGATGGGTTCGTGATAATTACACAAGGAGGAATGATAATGGGGAAGTGAGAGAACAGAACCCTCAGTCTGAAAGGGAGAGGCAGCATGGAGGGCAGGCAAACTAAAGACCCCCTGTGTGACGGGCCCCACAGTGGTGGGTAAGAATGTGGGTCCAGGTACCAACTGCTATAGCGTTAATACCATTTTTATGAATTATCCCCGAGAAGATTTATTGGAAGAGGTAGAGGTAGCAGCAAGTGAATTTCAGGATAAGGTTATGATAGATGTAATTAATAATGTTGATGATTTAAAGACTGATAATAAGATAAAGTGGGAAGGGGACCACCATAGTACCTTATCACTAGAATCAGTGTGCGAAAGTAATAATTTTCATGTAGAAGATTTTCGAAATGGTCACAGCTTAATTACAAAAAGGGGTGCAGAATTTATAGTGCATACTACAGTGTGGCTATCAGAAACTTGTAAGGTCCAGAATGGTATAGTTGGGACTATGTGTGCTAGGATAGGTGGTAATGAAGTTTGTAGAAGTGCTGAAATCGAGGAGTTTCTCAAATATCTTGAAGATGAAGGTGATACAGTGGTGTGGATAGGAGACCCCGATGAGGAGGAGAATTGTAAGTCAAAGTATTTGTCTTCTGAAGAGAGAGAGGTTGAAAAGCCTTATGTACCCATCCCTAAGTTGGAAAAACGTCCTAATTTTGACCTAGCTGACACGTTATTTAGCTCTTTATTTGGTGTAGATGATGACAGTGAAGAAATGGGTGGGAGTAAGGATTTATTTGAACCAGTTTCTAGTTTGGAAAATTGTACAGAATGTGACTTAGATGACACTATGTTTTGTACTCTCTTTGATGTGGAAGCTGATAGTGAAGTAGTAGTTGCTGAGAAAAATAATTATTTGGTGGATGAAGTCAGTAAGCCAGATGTTAAAACAGTTTTAGGTACTGATGCATATAATTTGGTAAGTTTAAGTAGTAATCAGATGATGAAGAGTGGGGTTGGGAGTAATGATGGACTAAACTGTAGTAGTGAGAATAATAAATCTGTATTACCAGTTGAGTCAACAGCATTGCTTTTAAGTGACAATCAATTTGCTAAAACAGAACCATTGTATGTCTCAGCTGTTGCGTGGTTGTACCAAAGTCTGTTGTCTGAGATGATTGGAAGTTTGTTTTTCTGTCTGTATATAATGAAGCTTTGTGAAAATAGAAATGTAATATTAAATGTGTATACAAAAGTTGAAGAAAACTGGAAGGTTAGGAAAAAGTAACTTACATGGTTCTGGGTTTCCAGGGAAATCCTGGAAACCACTTATGGGAATTAATTGAAATGCATGGTTTGGGGAGGGGTCAATAGCCTGTAAATATCTAGTTTTGTAAATAAGTTTGTGAATGGATGCATGTAAATAGTTTGTGTGAGTACTTAAGCTCAGATACAGATGTAAGCATTTCAATGTATAATTTGTGACAGTTTTGTGTAGAAACTTTTGATGGTTTCATGATGTTGTGACTTTCTACATTGTGATGACAAATTATCAGCTGTAAAATGTAAATAGACTGTTGTCATAAACAAGCAGACATCAATTGTGTAATTTGGAGTGAAAATAATTGTAACTTAAGGTGATGGCATTGAACGTTTGTTGTGTAAACACAGTAAATGATAAAATGATTGGATCTGAGAAAGACAATTATTGTAAACAAAATCAGTGTCAGGGACTATGTGCAGTTGTATGTAATGAAGAATTGTATTTGTTCATTGTAAAAGTCATTATGGTTGATTGATTGTAATCTGTCCGTGTCTGCATTATGTGTACATTCAACCTGCTTAGATTCGTGACAGATTCAATCAATTTTATCTGTGTAAAATTAAGTGAATCCTGGGGAGGGGTTGTAACAGCCCTGATACCTGAATTTTGAATAGCATTGTACTGTAGGAAATATTTGTAGTGACCTAAAGTTTGCTTGAAACCGATTTGATATGTTTATTTTGTAAATTCTTGTAAATCAGTGTATATAGACTTTATTTTATGTAAGAAAAGTATTTAAAGACCATTTAATATGTTTAAGAACCGAATGGTGCAAGAGAATTTCTTAAAAGTTTGTAATTACTTGTATTAATGTATGTTACGATGTCTACAGGACAATTTTCCACCATTTGAAAGGATTTCTGTAAATAATTTTGTATTTAAGTATCTATAATTACCATTTCTAATCATTTTGTAATGTTATTAATTAATTTTGTATCAATTCCGATTGTTTTTAATATGTTTGATTGTTTGAGTGATTGTTAATGATCGAGAAATATCGGGCGGATGCCTTTGAAGAATTCTCGTAATTTCGATAGACTCTATATAAACAGATCGCCTGGACAGAGAAGTCAGTTTTTCATTAAGTTTGCATTAAGTATTCATTCAGTGTTACAGAGACATTCATTATGTATTAAGTTGTCATTCAGTTGTTAGTTGACAGTATTCAGAAGTGCATCTTTGGATTGTACCTGTGATTGTGAATGTCGCTGACTTGTTTTGATTTGTTCAAAATAAACGAACATTTTCACATAACCTTGTTTTTTGGTGATTTCTGTAATTAATTAATGCAGTTATTAAACCACCAAAGAACCTTAACACCATGTTTCACAAAAATTATTAAATGCAAGGAGATCCATTAATACATTAAGTGACAAAAAAGTTTGACCCTTTAGTAACTCTTCCATCAACCCAAGCATTTCTCTTTCTGAACCTCAGAAAGAAGTCTCAGTTTTTGCTTTGATTAGCAGCTCATGGTACAAAATAGTCATTCAAGAAAAAGTAGGTCACGTGATCAGTGGATATATTTATTAAAATGGATGAAATCTCTTTAATGAGCTTTACTCTGCAATGTAACATCACATTTTAGTTTCCAATTCATTCAAAGGTATCAAGAGTCTGCACTTTTTTGACATCTTGCACTCTGGTCGCTGATCGAACAGTCAGTTCATTTCCTGTCAATAAAAGATTTGTTCCTTCTATATCTCTTTATACAATTATCAGTATTTGCTTTGCTAAACAATTGAAGCATATATGACAACTGGTAGTTTGCACCAACGAAATACTGTAGCAGTTTACATCACAAGACACAATGTCATTAACATGGTGCCTTGAAAGCAGCTCAAATTATTAATAAAAATTTAACTGCACGTGTTGCAACAAATGTTTCAGTTGTCATTCCTATCCATCCTGAATTTCAACCTAACCATAAACTCCACTAATATTAGGATTACTGTTATACAGTAAAAGCTTTGTAATATAAAATAATTGTTTAAAAAAACATAAAAACCGCCTTCAAAAAAAGCACTAAAAATTTTAAAATAACTTTATACCTTGCTTAGGAAAAAGTAAATCTAAATGGTCAATATTTTACATTACTGTCATTGAAATTTTTACATTAATTAGTTATTTTTGGAGTCGGTGCCAGCTGTCACATCGCGAAGATTGAATTACTGAAACTCTTTTGGTGTTAGAGGCGAAACGGGGAGTACGAACAAAAATTCCCATTCTTTTACAGCATGTCGTGAGGCAGATAGTGTTATTGCGGGAGACAGCTTAAGGAAACAAATTAACAGTATTTTAATCTGTGGCTCGGCCTTATTGGTCATCCAGGCATATCTCTGGCGCTACAGTGTCAGTTTGTAGGCTGCCTCCTGCATGCAGTAAACGATTTACAGTTAGCATAATATCGGGGTATCATCTGTATGTTTCAGTTTTGTTGAAACATGTTTCTTGCATTAATTGTAGGTAAGCAGTAAGATGATTTTTTTATGTACTATTGTTATTCATTATTGTTTTTATCTTTTTGTTTTTCTTGCTTTCGCTGGCACCGACTCCAAAAATAACTAATTAATGTAAAAATTACAATGACAGTAATGTAAAATATTGACCATTTAGATTTACTTTCTCCTACGCAAGGTATAAAGTTATTTTAAAATTTTTAGTGCTTTTTTTGAAGGCGGTTTTTATGTTTTTTAAAATAATTATTTTATTTTTAGATTTTTAGTGGTATTATAATTTGTTTTGTATTTTAAATATACCGCAGCAGTTCCCATTTTGCAAACTTTCTGGTAGCTCAGGGATTAAAGCGCTTGCTTCCAAAGAAGAATTCTGTCTTTATATACCACAACAACTTCCAGAACGGGGTGAATTGGGTGTTGTGTTTAGGAATGTCAGTTAACATTTTGGTCCAGGCTATGTTTCGATCGTATCATAACATCTGTTAAAACATGTAACTTCTGGGTATTAATACATACCCCATACAGAAATCTGTCTCTGGAATATATCTGTTTGCTCCGGCATCACACAGAAAATATAGAATTTTGATCGATTTTCACAACGTGATTAGCTTGGGATCCAGTTGAAATCTTAAGTACATGTTGAGACATTAAGACACATTTATTTTATAAATATTATGCCATGACTTAAAAACAGCTTAATTGATTTTGACGGGATTTAAAACTGTGGATTTTTGTAAAGAACATTGAAAATTAAAAGGGGTGAGGGTAAACGGGAAGAGGGATTGGGCTTTTGTATACCAAATGTAGACTGCCTTTTCTGATTGATTTAAAGTATAGGTGTGTAAATTTCTATTGATATCAGATAAAACTGTAGGTATGTATAAAAAACAATTAAGGGATGTGGAGACGAAGAGTAATTTGGTTTTTATAAAACTAGTTAGGGCACTATTTTTCTCTTTGTTTTAAAGTATACACGGGCAAATTTCCATCGAAACCAGATAATAACTGTAGCACTGTGAAAAGAAAATTTGCAAAAAATAAATGGGGTAAGGGAGTAAGTGGTAGGGTTTTGTAAACAGAATGTAGACACTATGTTTTTCTTTGTTTTTAAGTATAAATGTGCAGTGTTCCATGGAAATCTGATAAAACTGTGGATATCTATAAAGAACATTGGAAATTATGAGGGGTGGGGGTAGAAGGGAAGAAGGGTTGGGCTTCTGCAACCTAATTAAAGTATACGTGTGCAAATTTCCTTCAGAATCGGATAGAAACTGTAGACTGAAGGATGGAAAGGACGCAGAAGAGTTTGGACTCTCGAAACCAAATGTAGATAGTATTTTTCTGTTTGTTTTGCAGTATACATGTACATACTTCCTTCAAAATCAGAAAGAAACGGTAGATTGTATAAAGAACATTGACAGTAAATAAAGGGGTAGAAACGGGGAAAGGGTTTGCGTTTTTGTGAAAGTTATGTGGACAGTATTTTTCTTTTTCTATTTGTGTTAAGATATACGCATGCGAAGTTCCACCGAATCGGATTAAAATGTGGTTTTTGTACAAATATTAAGGGAAGGGGAGCTAGGATAGTTTTTTTTTATTTTTTGGTCATAAAAATTATATATATATATATATGTATGTGTGTGTATGTACCAACTTTCATAAAGATCGGTTAAATGGTGTCGACTGTAGCTCTCTAAAAAGAAATTGACAAAAATCAGGGGGGTGGAAACGGGGAGAGGGGTTAAGTTTTTGCAAACCAAGAGTTGGCATTATTTTTCTCATTGTTTTATAGTAAAAATTTGGTATGTTCTGTCTACACCGGATAAAAACTGTGGTTGTATATAAAAAGTAAGTGGTTTAATGGGGAGAGGGGGTGGTTTGGTAGATCTTTTGGTTAGACATCTTCTTCGTGAAAAAATACATATAAGCACCAACTTTCATGGTAATCGGTCAAACGATCGCGACTGTAGCTTTTTATGAAGAACAAATGTTAATGGGGTTGAAGGAGGGAAAGGAGTTGAGCTTTGGCAAACTAAATGTTGACAGGAATTTTCTCTTTGTTTTAAAGTATACATGGGCAAAGTTCAATAAAAATCAGATAAGAAATGTAGATTTCTATAAAATTAAGGAGTGTAAAGGGAGATATGGGGTGGTTTATTTATTTATTTAATTTTTGTCAGAAAGCTTCTCCATGAAAAATTACATGTATATGCCAACTTTAATGAAGACCAGTTGAATGGTGTCGACTGTAGCTTTGTATAAGGAACATTGGTAAAAATTTAGGGGGTGGATAGGGGGGAAGGGTTTCAGTTTTTTCAAACCAAAAGTTGACAGTATTTTTCTCTTTATTTTTGACTATGCATGTCCAAAGTTTCATCGAAATAGGATAAAAAATGAGGGTTTGTATAAAAATTAAGGGATGAAAAGGGGAGAGGGGTGGTTTTTTATTTATTTATTTTTTGTTCAGATTGTCCATGAAAAATTACATGTATATGCCAAATTTGATGATAATCGGTCAAACGGTGTCGAGTGTAGCTTTTTATGAAGACCATTGACAATAATTAAAGGGGTGGAAGGAGGGAGGGGCAGATCAAATGTTGACAGGATTTTTCTCTTTGTTTTAAAGTATACATGGGCAAAGTTCAACAAAAATCAGATTAGAAATGTAGGTTTCTATAAAATTAACGGGTGTAAAGGAGAGAGGGGTGGTATATTTCTTTTTGTTCAGTTACCTTTTCCATGAAAAACTACATGTAATTGCCAACTTTAATGGAGATCAGTTAAATGGTGTCGACTGCAGCTTTGAATAAAGAAAATTGGCAAAAATTAAGGGGGTGGATAGGGGGAGAGGGGTTCAGTTTTTATAAACCAAAAGTTGACAGTATTTTTCCTCTTTATTTTTGGTTATATATGTCTAAAGTTTCATCGAGATCGAATAAAAAATATGGATTTGTATAAAAATTGGGGGGCGGAGGGGGGTAGAAGGGGTGGTTTCTCAATGAAATTCATATGGGACCACTGTAGAGGTATACCCTATCCACTAAAAAAAATTCATTTAAATCGGTTCAAAATTGGTGAAGATATCGCTGAACATACATACAAAAAAATACAGACGAATTGAGAACCTCCTCCTTTTTTGAAGTCGGTTAATAAAAATTAACTGTGATGGAGCTAATACCCAGGTGGCAAATTTCCTACATCCGTAATTTTTTACTTTATAAAACTTCTTATTCTGAGACACATTGTTCATTAACTGCTAAGGCAATTTGTTCCAGTCCCTCAAGTCTCTACCTGCAAATGGAAACTTGGGGATTCTACTATAATTGTGGTGCCATAATTTGATAATGGATTCTATGTAACTCAACAAGACAAATCGAAAGTGAAGAATAAAACGCCCAATTCTATTGTATCTAAAATTAAGGTTGTTAGGTTGAAATACGATTTGGACTAAAAAAAATTCGCCAAAGCCACAAAGAACTACACACTGCACATGCACAATGGACATTCTGTTTCCTTCCTAGCAATTGTGGCTAGATTGAAATGTGGCCTAAAATAGAAGGAAAACACAAGGAATTAGATCTTGAGAACTAAGCAAGATACCAACAAATTTTATTCTTCACTTTTGATTTGTCTCATCAAGTTTTATAAGAATCCCTCATAAAATTATGATGCCAAGATTATCATAGAAATGCCGAAAACTTTCATACTCCCTTACGTCAAAAACCAATTGAGGCTACTTGTAATATCTTAGAACGAATTATCCTTTTGTTATAAAAACTTGCACACACATTTCTTGGGGAAATATTTGCACATTTTAACCACCAACCATTTTGTGATCAAGTAAATTTGTTCAAAATATGGGCAGTTCCATACAAGTTATTATGTAAGAAATACAAATTCTTTTTGTTTCTGGGAGCAGTTTCTCAAGGTTCATTCTTAGACATACAACTGCATTCTGCATCCACGTGAAATGTAGGGGAGAAATATTGGCACATAAACGTTTTTTAATGTACAACATTGAGCATACATCATGCACCGAAGACAAATTGTTTTAGTGCCTAGGATGTTAATCTAACACATTTTGCAACTAGCCAACCCCTTACGATAACACATCAATATTAACAAAGGTTGTGTTTAGTTTGAAATGCAGCCTGGAGCACAATGACAACTGATGGAAGAAAGATCAATATTAGTCAAGGCTGTGGTTAAATTGAAATGTAGGCAGGACAAAATTAAAAGTGATATTGCATGTTATCCTAACTGGCTTCACCATAAGAGATTGGCTGACATGAAAAATGCATTAGATTATTAATGGCATGGAAATTTCAACAATTTGTCTGTTGCGTAATGCCCACTCAATTCTGTACATTAAAAAACATTTCTGCGCCAGTACCTCTTCCCTAAATGCCATATGGATGTGAAAAGCAGTATTTTCTCTGACAATGTAGCTTGAAAAAATAGCTACAACAAACACAGACCTACTTCTTTCATAATAACTTGGAAATGCCCTTGTTCCAAACAGTTTTACTGTTATTTTGCAACATACGTCAGGTTTATTTTTACAATGGCCAATCCAGAATGTACTCCAGAGACAATACTGTACTCATTTGCTATCTAGGTGGTCATGTTCATAGGTATATTATTCTCCTTCAATAGTGATTAGCTGTAATAAAGATTTGAATAAAAGATAGGGCAATTGATTATATATTTATTTTTACCACTTAACATATTAAAATGTGTAGAGTAATAGCGATATGCAGGATACGAACAAATCGTGTGTATAATCGAAACAGTTTTTTTTTTTATGCACTGTAATGCCGACAGATATAACGTGAATATAGAGCATTTAAACTATTGTGTGCTATGGTTATGTTTTACTGTGGTGCATGTTGTATTCTCCATATGTAACGAATAAGTTTTTCATTTTCTTCTTTCTTCATCACCAGCAGATTAATCACCAGTCTCTGATGTTTCAAAAATCATATAAGTTAGTGCTAGTTTTTAGTGTCTGTGGTAAAGTCCAGAACAGCTGACGTAAAAGTAGGCCATACATATGCTGCAAGATAGTCCTACTTTATTTGATTAGTACATATTTAATGATTATAACACACAAATATTCTTAAATAATATCGCCCAAGGAAGGTGTGTACAAATTTTCATACCAAAAACACAATTCATTGTAAGGTGGTTTCAACTACGGAACGGGTTTATTCTGTATCATGATACTACTGCCACTACTTTCCATCTCGCAGACAACAACGGTATAAACACAAATTGCCACTGGTATTTATGACATCATTGCATCCAGGTGTGACAATGAGTAAGCCCCACTGCACAGTTCTATATCGAGATACCCGAATTTGCACGCGTATCACTGAATTAGAAAAAACAGAGGTTTTCTGTGATACGGAAGAATAAATGCGATATTTCCAATCCTGTTCTTATAAATCCTAGTTTTCTAAATTGATATCATTAATTAAAATTAAACCAGAAGGTTTTCTGACAAATATTGTGATACCGCTACCACGTTGTGAACATTATCTGCCAACACCATTGTTGTTACTGCGATCATATCAACGTACAGTATTTTATTTTCTTCCTTGCAGTTACATTAAAATGCAGCCTGGACCAGGAGAAAGCTTTCGTAAAAAGATAAGACATGCAATATTTGCATACAGTGAAAGCACTTGATCTCCTCTACAATTTCAATCCATTATTAATCTGTGGAAAACATTTGTCTAGTGTTAGTTTCTTGCGACTATGCAACGGAAAGAAGCTGCAATATCAATAACAGATGATGTAGGCCTACTTTTTATGTTTTATTGGGTATTCTACGATAACCGTGGCACCGCAATTTGATGATGGATTCTTATGTAACTCGACGAGGAAAATTGAAAGTAAAGAATAAACTTTTTTGATATCAAGCTTAGTTCACGAGATATCGTATCTCAAAATTGACGTGCTTTTGTTGAATTGCGACCTGGACAACAAGAACAACTTTACGATAAATTCGTATGTAACTCGACGAGACAAATCGAAAATAAAGAATATATTTTTTATATCTCGCATAGTTCTCAAGATATTGTATCTCAAAAGTGAGCAGGTTAGGGTGAGATCCGGCCTGAACCAGAAAAAAAAAATCACTGAAATCACCAAATCTACAATGTGGAAATGCACTATAGGCCCTAGATGTTCTATTTTCCTCATAATGGTTGTCAGGCTGAAATACAGCCTGGACCAGAAGAAAAGTTACAAAAAGCACAAGGAACAATACCTATAACTGATTTTTAACATGCTATATCTCGAAAACCAAGAGAGAAATCAGAAAAATTTATTGTTTATTTTCGATTTTTTTGTCATGTTCTATAAGAATTCATCACCAAATTGTGGCGCCAAGGTAATGATATAACTGCCATTTTATTGGTAAAATAAACCTGCTCTTTGAAATGCTAGATTTTAATGATATATGTAGCTATAATTTTGGGTATTTCGATATAAAAATATAGGGAAAGGCTTAATTCTAGATACCGCTACCAAAACTAGAGAAAAATTATAATTCTTGTCATATAAATTTATAGAAATATTGTACTTCCTTTGTCCTCGCCTGGGAAAACCTCTATTTTCTGTGCAGATCCTGTTAGTAATAAGTTGTCCTCACAATGTATGCCTCATACCCGGCAACTGAATGATGTCATAAACGACATTGGCGCAAGTATTTACATCATTTTGCCCATGTGACGGTAACTAGTGGTAATGGTAACGCAATCTAGAACTAAACCTATTGAACCACCCTATAGATAATTTGTCATGGCTCTCTCTTCCCTTCGAGATGCTGTTTCTAAATCTTACAATATTTATCTGGGCTTCATCGCCAATATTCCTATTACTTTTTAACTGCGATGGAGCCAATAGTGGTGACAATTCTACTAGTCATCTAATACCTTTTTATCAAATTTTTTTGAAGTTATCTTTTATAACTTGAGTTTAAATCCCTCCCTCATTTACTTTTCTATACATGACGACAATTTTCTTCACACATCATCTATCCTAAAATGACTCTTTACCAATTCTTTTATCTTTTCAGTTACTGTGTGGATACCTGGAGATTTCCGCTGCCTTTTTATCACCCCTTCCAACTCTAGTATTTAATACCCATAATATGGGTACCAAATCCTCACATAATACACAAGGGCCTGTCCAAAGTTTTGTGATCCAACTTCCTTACTTCTCTGGTACATACACTCTTTATATTCTCGAAAAGATGAGTACCCATCATTCCTTTTTCTTTTAAAAAAAATCGGATTTGAAAGTGGAACTAACGATGATTAAGTAAGGGCTCATATATCCAAAACAGTTTAAAAACTTTTGGTTTCAATTTACTTCTTTACATATAACATTAAATCAAAAAAATAATATTACAAAACGTAGGCCTATTATGACTTACCAACTCCAGTTTTTCTCCTGAAATACTGTTGTGATTCATTTTAACAGTTTATGTTCTACAGAAGCCTTAAACGAAAACTGTTAATCCAATACTAGAACAGCGAAAATCGAATTCACAATATATATTCACTATATACCCTCTCGCCGTTCGCTCGTTTCTCCGGGAAGGAGGCACAAAGAAGTAAACAACATAACGCAAAGATGTTCCTACAACAAAGAAGACATATAATTCCACCACAAATATTTTTTGTTGTTTAATGAATTTATTATCCGTTCAGCAAGTATTGCTATATAGGACGATGTTGAATTTTACAAAAAGCATAGCTTACATATTGTTATGGTTGAGGTCAACCCACAGGGCCCCTCAGTGACTACAATACAGTGATACAATAAATTTTTATAACAATGTTAGCAACATGAATGTCAGTATTAAAAACAATTATCAGAATTAGAACAGTAATCCAAACAGTTAAAATGAAATTGGTTTAAAATAATTACACTTTATATATATATATATACATGTTATATCGAGCGCTGACAAAAATCTGATCTATACTTAACAAACGAGATGTCAAATAGAAGGTGACAGGCCACACGGTATTTAATTTATTAGCTGGTTCACTTCTTCTTCGGAATCACTGCCTGATAGAAAAATATCTCGAGGAAGGCGTTTTTTTAGCCTAGATTGTAAAATTGTGCACCAGGGACTGTACTCATTCGTTTGATGAAATGTATTGTTCGTTGTTTTATAAATTCGTAAATGTAAGCAATATTTAACTCTCTGTGTAGCTGTCTATTTCTTACATACCATGGTGCGTTCACTGCTAATCTGAGTAGTTTGTTTTGAAATATTTGTATTCTATGTAATTTGCTACGGCTAGCACATCCCCATATAGGACATGCATATGTTATTGGTGGCCGTAATATCATTTTGTAAATTAGCAGGCAGCATTCTGTTTTTAATAATGATTTTTGGTTAACACAGGATACAATTTGTGTAATCTGGCATAGGCTTGGCTTAGTTTGTTGTTAATGTGTATGTTCCACGTCAAGCGCCTGTCAAGATCGACTCCTAGGTATTTAATAGATTGATCATTTGGATTCCATGCTACGTTACTACCCATGATGTTTATCTCCGGGGGGTTTGGTGGGCGTCTGAGAGTGAAGATTTTGGTTTGACATTTTGCGGGATTTAAAGATATACGCCACTGGTTGAGCCATTTAGTTAATTGCGTTATTGTTTCATGAAGGTTATTGCGTGCAATATGAATGTCATTGTGCGAAGAGTATGCGATTGTGTCATCAGCGTACTGTGCAGTCGAGGTGTTTTGAGGAGTCGGTATATCTGAGGTGTATATGTTGAATAGCGTTGGCCCTAAGACAGATCCCTGTGGGACTCCTGCAGCTATTGATCGTGCTGTGGATTTTTTTGTGTTTATTCTTACGCTGAAAGTTCGATTTTGTAAAAAGCTTTCTAAAATTTTATACAAATATAGAGGCATTCCAGTGTTTTTAAGTTTATATAGTAGGCAAATGTGCCATACTTTGTCAAATGCCTGGGCAACATCGAGAAAAGCAGCCAATGTGTGATGTTTGAGCTCAAAGCCCTTTGTAATATCGTCTACCAGGCGTAGTATTTGGTGTGAGGTTGAGTGCATAGGGCGGAAACCAAATTGATGAGGCGGAATATTTCCCGTAGTATCGAGGAAGGAAGTTAGTCGCTTCCGTATTATTTTTTCTAGCAGTTTTGACAAAGTAAGGAGTAAACTTATGGGTCTGTAACTAGAGGGCAGGGATGCTGGTTTGTTAGGTTTGTTGAAAACTATGATATCAGCATGTTTCCCCTCTATTGGGAAATACCCGGTACAGAGAATGCTGTTGAAAAGTGACGTGAGGTAGCTTACTGCCTTTGGGGGTAATGATGTTAGGTATGTTATCGTGGCCTGGGGATTTTCGTACAGGTAAGTTCTTAATTATTTGTCGCAGTTCTTTTGGAGTAGTGAATTTGACGTAATTCTCCGCGCCAATGGTAACATACTGATTAGAATTTTCTATTGTTGTGTTGAATTCATGATCTATTATAGGGTTTTGTTTGAAGGTATTTTCGTAATGATCTCCTAAGATTTCGCAATTATCTGAAGCGCTGGAAATGTATGTACCATTCCATTTTAAGGGTAGTATGATAGTGGGTTCCTTGAGAATACGTTTTGTGGTTTTCCATAGAGACCTGTCACCAGGTTCCATTTCCGATAGATACTTTTGGTATGATTCGTAACGAAATGAGTGTTTCCAGGCGTTTTTACACTCTTATTTTTTCACTCAGGAACAACACACCAATGATAAATACCGTAACTCATTTTAAAAAACAGAATTCTAAGATAAGTTCTTTTTCACGATTTAGTTTGTTGCGTAATTGTTTACGGTACCATATATGTTATGACTGTACAACTTGTGGTGTATGTATTATTTTGTTATGGTTTTTTTAATGTACCATATATGCTATGACTGTACATCTTCTGGTGTATGTATTATTTTTTAATGGAAGTGTTTAATGTACCATGTATACTATGACTGTACATCTAGTGGTGTACTTATTATTTTGTTATGCAACTGTTTATCTGTAAATTGACAACTTTCCACATCCCACAGAGCCAGTCTCTTATATTGGGATCAATGGAAAATGAATGTATTGTATTGTATTGTTAACGCTGTACTCTCCATGGAGGAAGGAAATGCATGGAGACGACGCAAGAGACCTTCAACACGCATTGAAGTGAAGCAGGGCGGAGGAGGAGTGGGGGGCATGGTCGGAGTGGAGGGGGCATGGCCGCTTCCATACAGACACGGGGAATATGTACAAAAACCTCAAGGGGACTCTAGGATAAAGGTGACGCCGATATCTGGTGATGGATTATTATGTAACTCGATATGACAAATAAAAAATGAACAATAAATTTTTTTGATATTCTGCTTAGTTTTCGAGATATTCTGTCCCAAATGTGAAATGGTTTTGGTTGAAATTCAGAAGAAAAAATTGGTTAAAGTCAAATTTGATGATGGATTCTTATTTAAAAAGACGAGACAAATGAAAAATAAAGAATAAAAATTTTCGATATCTCACCTAGTTCTAGAGATATACTGTATCAAAAGTGAGGTTTCTTGAGTTGAAATGGAGAAGAAAAATTTCGCAAAAGTTAAATTTAATGATCGATTCTGATGTAACACGACGAGACAAATCGAAAATAAAGAATAAAATTTTTCGATATCTTGCTTAGTTTTCGGGATATACTGGGAACACCGCAATGTTTGGGAGCGCAATACCGCTGCTGCCACCATGCGGGAGAGTTTAGAGCCTGCTTCACCGATTTAACGTCACTTCTCCTCCATATATTTCCTTCATCCATGGTACTCTCCCTTTAGTTTTATCTTTGGCTTTTAATGGATTATCTTTTATATTATCACTGTCTTGTTGTCTTCTTTTGCCTTGTGGTATTATCTGTGACGAAAATAATAATTTGAAATCGGTTAGATTGGCGGTTTTTATTTCCCCATATTGTTTAAACTATGAACATTAAAACGCAATTTTGCTCTGTTCGTGGATGTTCTAATTCTCGATCTAAGTGTAAAAAATGACATACAATTCTTTTGCTATCCGAGGGATCCAGTTAGGTAGGAAAAACAAATTGTTTTCTTAATATTCCGTACTATTTTGGAAAGAATTTTGTGATTTATTCAGTTTAGGAAGAAAATTAGCCTTCATCAGCTTCACATCAAAACTGCCAAGCACAGTCTTTTTTACCGTATTGTATTTAAAAACACAACTTTTTGAGGTTATGTGGTTGTATCTGTAGAACTTTTGTGAGACCAACATGGCAAAGATGGTAGTTAGTCTATAATCAAACGTAAATGCAACAGAAAGTTTCCAATATTGAAATAAGTGATTTCATAAACTACTTTTTTGCCGGTTTTCTTGCATCTTTATCGTAACCTTGGCGCCACAATGAATTCTTATCTAACTCGAAGAGACGAATAAAAAATGATCATAAATTTTTTTTGGTATCTAGCTTAGTTCTCGAAATATCGACAGTCAAAAATTAATTATAGGTTTAGTTCCTTTTGCCTTTGACAATGGTACTTCTCGTACAGGTCGCGTATCAGCCTAACCACAACCGCTAGTTGATAAAAACACCTATGTATATTTTCAGTGAATGGTGCTTTATGGTTCTATCTAAAACAAATTCTGGTCAAGGCTGCTTTTCAACCTAACCACGTCAGTTTTGAGACAGTATATCAAAAAATGTTATTCATCACTTTCGATTTGTCTCACCAAGTTACATAAGAATCCTTCTTTAAATTGTGATGCCATAGTTATCGTAGAATTACCCATTGTTTGTTCCTTGGACCATTAAGTCACAATAATTAGTGAGGATTCCAATGTATAAGAAATCTTTTTTAAATTTGAGACTGGCTGAAGAGGACTGTGTGTTATAATATTGCCGGTTTGTAAAATAATTACAGTTTGATCTCTGTGGTTGGTACTCCGTTAGGGTTCTTGATATCTAACTACATTAATACTGTCTGAAGAATGGACGTGGTCTGTAATGTAACAACATGTGTATAGGAAACATTATTCATGTGAATCCTAGTGGGTTATGTGCAGGATAGTTCAGACGAACTGGATAGGGAGACCAAATTGATTATGTAGTGTTGGATCTCCCCAAGTTAGAATGATGCTGAATATGGCTAAGAGAAATTCTTCAGTGGTTGTTAAGTAAGCAGAGAGTTAGTGCAACATACCTAGTATCAAAAGAAATGAAAGTGAGAATAGGAGTGCTACAGGTAAGTGAATGGGACTATTGATGTTCATTATCCTAATGAATAATTCTGTTGCTGGCTTACGGGATGCATTTAACATTTCATGGTAGGATAGTAATGAGGATTTTGAACAGTTAAAGATGAATTTGGAGAAGATAACAAGTTTGATAGGTAAACCCGCCTTGAGATCAATGCCATAAAAGCTTATTAGGAACTCAGAAAAGTCAAGTTTTTATTTGAGTCTTTAAGTTTGGGAAGGAATTGTCATAAAGCGCAAAAGTATTGGCGAATAATTTGATGATAAACTCATTTGGACAGGTGGTAGGAAGATCTCTCAGAATCCTACGTCTGTTGGAGAGGTGATGAAGGGACCTACCAGTGGTGTAAAAGGAGAGCAATTAGTTTGGTTGTGGAAATTACCACAAACCAGTCAGTATTCCTTATAGTAAAAGATCTAGGTTGATAATCATTGGATTACAGAAGGTACAAGAAGTTGTTACATGTATGGGGCCTATAAAGCAAACATTGATGATGAGATTTGTATGTGTATTTATTGAAAAATTAACTGTAGCATGTGGAAGAGAGTGCTGTTAACAGGACCATAAACAAGCACTTCTTTTCTAATGTGAAGGAGTTACAGTGATTTTTCGGGAAAATGTGCAAACACTGGTGCTTTCTCAATAGTTGGTTTGTAAATGGTTGTGGTTAGGTTAAAAGCTGCCTAGGTCACTAGTTACTACTTCAAGAAGTGCCATGCCAACAGTATCCTTAAAGAGGTATGAATTAGTTGGTGAAAGTGGATCCTATGTCTGGTCAGGGCCGCATTTAGGCTTTGTGAGCCCCTAGGCTATACATGTGGTGCGGGCCTCCCTGTCGGCAGTGGCCCTCCGACAAGGGGCTGCCCCCGTTATCAATGCTTCAATTCGGCCCAAAAATTTTATGGGCGACCATTTTTTTGGGGTTATGGTGTGGGCCCCCTCTTTGTGATGCAGGCCCCTAAGCTACAGCCTAGGTAGCCTATGCTTAAATGCAGCCCTCTGTCTGGTTGATCCTATTGAATCCAGTACAGTATGTCAGCTGTGTCTTGTTCAATAGTGAATTTTTGAAGCATAGATATATTATTCATCTCATTGATTGAAGTCATCAAGGGATTAACAATATTTTTTAACCACTGGTGTTTTGAGTGCTGGACCCAGTCAGGCTTTGTTTTTGCTTGTATAGCTTGCTTGGAAAGATTTTAACAAAAATCACACAGCATTATGATTTTTCAACAGATGTTCATCGTGTACCTGCCAGAAATTTTATCTAGTAAGAGTGGTTCCATCTTTTTGATCTGATGACTTTATTGGAATGTATGTACCTTATGTTTGACCTACTCCTTCATATATCTGATGAACATTATGTTTGGTGGCATTACATAATCTCACATGCTTTTCGGCTTTGCAGTGAGAAGTTATGTTTTATCCTTGGTAACTAAAAATAAGTTGTTTTGTGATGTAATGCCTCGAGTTCTTTCAGATTTAAAGGGACAGCCATTACAGTGTAGGTAGGAGCTCTTTCTATTTTAGTTTTGATTTGTATGCTAAGTTAAAGTGATTTAAAACTGATGAGGACTGTGATAATACATATGATTTCTGGAGGATTTCCTCTTGTACAGATACTTATCATGTGAACCACAAACAGTTTTCCCTAAAGGCGACCCTTTCTGGTGACCTGAGTTGAGCTGGAAGCGACACATAAATCACTAAGAGGCTGCACTGCTCCTGAGGAGCCATAGAGTAGTAAGGAGAATCGGTATCAAACAAGGCTATTCTTTTGCACAGTGGCCGAAAATGGATCAGTAAAAAGAAAATGGCCAAACTGAGTATAATATTTGACAAAGGGACCATAGATTTTAAAATTCCTCATGAGGAAAGGGGTTTCATTCATGTAGTAGACAAGAACACAGACAAAACATAAATAGCTTAGTAATTTAAACAAAATGTACCTTCGATGTATTTTCCCATACGTCATCAAGCATTCACACTAGAAGAGAGAACAATTGACAAAAAGAGAATGTTTCTCCAGCTTTTGTATTTTTTAGTCTACTTTTCCACAATTTTTTTCCAATCTGTAGGTAACACAGGTAATATCCAATACAGTTTCAATCACTAATCCCACAAAGACATCAAAAGCTTCTCATGAGCCTGATGCTATCTTGTGCACTACAGAGCAACGACATTTATACTTTCAGACAACGCTTGTGAGCCTATCTTCCTTCATGATTTTATTAACAGATTCTCCAACTGAATTACATTTTCAAAGGTTTCCTTTTTAATGCTATCACTGAACCAACTTATATTCAGCTCAAAAAATCACACACAACCTGTACAATTCCAACAATTTGTCTCACAAGGGTATTACACATTCCTCATTAGTGCAAAAGTATCTCTAACACCATTAAATGAAGACCTTCATTCTGTTATTCAATATTGCTCCTTTCTTTTATTAATTGATTCCCAGAGTGAAATTACATAATCATTTGAAAAGTTTTCCCTCGTGCTTGCCATCCCCTTCTCATTGTTCTGGTATTTATTTTTTTCGATTTCTTCTAGTAATTAAAAATCCAAGCTACATACTCCATCCACACAAATTAGCCATTGCACGTGCAAATAAAAAAATTACACTCTTTCACCGATACATTCTTCACATTTAATCCTACAACGTCACTGCTTCCTGCAGTACCCCAAGTTACATTTAAACAGACTTCAGTTGTCAAATTGGCAGCAGCGAAAGTATCAACACTTTAAAGATGAGCCCACTTTGATTTTACTTTTTCTGCCCAGTTACCACTATCTATCTTCTGGATTATAATGTTTTTTGTTGAGAACCCATCTTTTCATTTTCAGACTGAACTTCCACCCTCATTACTGCATCTACTTACACTTCACAATTTTCAACATCATCCTTGTGATCAATTACCCTCTTATTTAGCCTCCTTCCACAATTATGGAGTTTTTTAATCATAATTCCAAGTCTGTATCCTGCATTAGTCAACTTTAATTTAAGTCACTAATACCATTTTTTGGACTGTGTAAATGAGAACATTTTCCTTTAAACTAAGGTTAAAATTTTTTGTTTTCTAGCTTGTTACTTTGAATTAAATCTTATTTTCAAGTATTTACTCAGAAAATTTATGATCCAAAGCAGTAGCTATCTTTGCTTTGAATTCTAAAAACTGGCTTTGGGGCTTTGCATTTAATTCACTCCTTAACACAAATAATCCTGACTTTATTTTTGCCAAATTTTCTGTTAAAACTAGCTGGTGCCCATTGCTTTGTTCGTCTTTGTAAAGAATTTTGACAGCTACCAACATGTACCCACCATAGTGCATGATGGGAGACTAGAGGCCAATACCACACACAAATATTAGTGGTCTGTGTAGGGTATTTATGGCTGCAAAGTGAAATATAGGGACAAACATGTCTTTGGTTGAAAAAGGAAAACGTCCACCGTCGACCAATGTCAACCATCATGTCTCCCACACCCCCATTGCTACCAATGTGAAACCTACATAGTGCACATTGGGAGACTTAAGGTTAATGCCACACAAAATCACCAGTGGACTGCGCTAGGTAGTTTTGGCTGTGGAGTGAAATCTAGGGACGCATGTCAATTTTTATATCAGGTCAACCACCATATCTACCACATCCCCACACAGCTACCAACATGCAATCACCATAGTGCATGGTGAAAGACCCCAAGCTACTACCACACACGTGGTCTGCACTTGGTAGTTCTGGCTTCAAGTTGAAATATAGGGACACACACGTCTTTGGTAGGAATAGAAAAATGCCCTACATCGACCACTTTCAACCACCATAGTGCATGATGGGAGATTCAAGGCCACAACCATACACTAACACCAGTGATCTCAGATATGCAGTTGGGGCAGAAAAGTGAAATATACTGACACTTCTTTGGTCGAAATATGAAAATGTCCCTGATTGACCATATTCAACCACCATATCTCTCACACCCCCAAAGTTACCAACATTCAGCCAACGTTGTGCATGATTGGTGACACTATGCTACTACCATATGTACACACCAATGATCTATACAGTTTAGGCTGAAAAGTGACATATAGGGACACACATCTTCAGTCGAAATATGAAAGTGCCCCAGGTCGACCACTATCAACCACCATGTCTCCCACACCCCCATAGTTACCGACATCTAACCACAATAGTGCATAATGGGAGACTCGATGCTGCTACGACGCACTGCCTGTGCTATATAGTTATGGCAGCAAAGTGAAATATACGAAATAGAAAAAATATCCTTGATTAACTACTTTAAACCACCTTGTATCCCACACCCCCACAGTTACCGAAATTCAGCCAACAAAGTGCACGATCGGTGAATTTATGCTACTACCACATACAGACACCAAGGATCTGCACTAGATAGTTTTGGCTAAAAAGTGAAACATGGGATACACACGTCTTTGGTCAAAATGCAAAAGTGCCCTGGTTAACCACTTTCAATCACCATATTTCCCACACTCCCATAGCTACCGACATCTAACCACCATAGCGCACGATGGGAGAGTCGATGCTGTTACTACTGCACACAAACACCAATGGTCTGTACTATGTGTTTGTGGCAGGAAAGAGAAGTAAAAGACACACAAGTCTATCGTCGGAATATGAAAATGCCCTACAGCGACCACCTTTAATCACCATATATCCCGCAGCAATCGGCATTTGGCCAATGTTGTACACAATCGGTGACTCTATGCTACTACCACACACAAACACCAGTGATCTGCGCTAGATCGTTTTGGCTGAAAAGTTATTCGTAGGGACATATATGTCTTTCCTCTAATACACTCCCCAAGTTCTTGAACCTGTTTACCTTCTTTGGTTGTTCCCCTGCCATCACAATTCCCCGAGTTAATCTATTCTTCTTTCTGATTGTTACCATGTACTCACATTTCTTTACATTAAATTTCAGGCCATATTCCTCCACACTGTCTGTCCATACATCCAACTGCCGCTGCACTTCCTCTTCATCACTTCTCCAGATCACAGATTGTCCGCAAAAGCCATCACCTTTTTTTTTCCCTCTCCCATCCTCACTGCCACCTTCTTCATTATTTCATCCATGATTACAATGAAGAGTAGTGGTGATAGGGCACTTTCTTGTTTTAGTCCATTCCTTTGTTCCAGCTAATCTCATCTTCCTTCCCCTATTTTCACATAGCTCACACTTCCTTGGTACAGTTCCGTCACTCTCCTGATGGTTTCTTTGGGAACTCCTCTCTTCTCCGAGGCCTTCCATACCTTACTCCTGTGTACACAATCACATGTTTTCTCAACATCGAGAAATACCAACAGTAGATCTTTTCCATACTCATAATGTTTTTCCTGCAGCTGTCTCATAGCAAATATCAGGTCTACCGTCGATCTCCCTGATCTGAAGCCATGCTGTTCTTCCCTGAGCCCTTTTTCCACCCTGTCACGTATCCTTTTCTCAATGATCTTCTCATACACTTTGGCACAGTGGCACATCAGTGTAATACCTATATAGTTTTTAAACACCTTCCTACTCCCTTTTTTGAATATAGGTATAATTATTACTTTTTACCAGTCTTGAGGAGTTGCACCCTGATTCCATATCTTAATCATCACACGGTTTAGCCATTGCTTTCCTACTACTCCTGCTTCCCTTATCATTTCCACGCTCACTTCATCGATGCCTGGTGCCTTTCCACCCTTCATCTTACTCATAGCTGTTCCCACTTCTTTCCAAGTTAGATCCTTCTCTTTCTCTCCTACATGGCTGTTATTTTCCTGCTTCTTCTGTATAACTGTATCATCCTGTGATCAATCTGGGTTCAGTAAGGCTTCAAGATACTCCTTCCACATCCTTTTTAGTCTTTCTGAGCTGTTTATTTCGTTTCCATCCTTATCCAGCATGTTGACATTTTCTATCCACTCCTTCCTCTTCCTTTTTACCATTCCATAAAATACTTTCTTATTTCCTTTGTTATCTTCTTCCATCCTGTTCATCCATTTCTCCAGCCACTTCCTCCATTACTATTTTTTTGGCCTCCTCCTTTATCTTTAGTCATCCCTTGTCTCCTGTGTCTTCTGCTTGAACCATTCCCTAAAGGCCTTATTCTTGAGTTCCATGCTTGTTTTACTCTATCATTCCACCATGCTGTTTCTTTCCACCTTTTGGTGTTACCAGTACTTCCACTCACTGTTTCTGCTGCTTGGACTAATGTTGTTTTAAAATATTCCTACTCCTCTTCCACTGTCCCTGTTTCTGCTATTGGAATCTCATTATTATTCTCTGGTATTCATTCCTCTTCATTACTCTTCTCTTTCGACTTTCATACCCTTCATCTCCTATCCTGTCTTCCTGATTTTCTCCTCTCTCTCACTATCCTTAGCTCCATTACTAATAGCCGGTGATCACTATCCAATGCCTCTGATGGTATTACCTTCACATCTGTCATACTCGTTTAATTCATCATTAAATATAAAGTATTCCACAACTGACTTCCTCTGCCAATTGTTACCTTATGGCTCTCTTGCTTTTTGTACCAGGAATTTCCTTTTTTCAATCTTATTCATTTCTGCCACCCCATCCTTCTGTCCCTATTGCTTCCTCATACCCCTGCCTTTCTGTGCCTACATGGGCATTTAGGTCTCCCATAATTATAATATTTTGCCCGTTTAATTGTCTCTGCAACTCCTGCCCAAATTTCTCCTTCACTTTAATTGGACAGCCTACTTGTGGGGCATATACTTGAAGTACATCTAGGCTTCTCCCTTTGACCGCTATCTTAACCTTCATAATTCTGTCACTAATCTCTTCCACTTCCTCTTTCAGCCCCTCTCTCACAACTACCCTACTCCATTTCTTCTCCCTTCCTCATTTCCATTCCAATACAGTTGGAAACCATTTCTCAGTTCTCTCCTACCCTTTCCTTTCCACTTTGTCTCACTCAACCCCAAAATATTCAACTTCCTTCCCTCCATCATGTCCACAATTTCCCGGTTAATGTCAGTATATTCAAGGATCCAAATCTTAAACCGTTTCCATAGCCATGTCTTCTGTCCATTACTCCGTCCTTTCCGAGGCATGTTTTTATTTTGTAAGCAGGCTCTACCCACTACTGGCTTGCTAGACCTGTTGTAGCTTCACCAGCTGCCATTTTTCAGGGTTCCTGTAGGGCCTTCACAGCTACGGTATCGGTCCCGGGGCACACTAGGTCCCCACTGTACCACACCCCCACAGGCAATCCCCTACTTTATGCCGTTGCCCATCTCCCACCACGTGGAGGAGGGGTTGGACTTTGGGAGACATTATCTATGTCTAAGAATAATAGGAAACACAATAATAATAACTCATTATAATTCATTTTTTCACTCCAAAAAAAAGTCTGTACTGGGTATATTTCTAATAAGGGGGTTTTATGATTTTATATGTGGCCCGAGGAGTTATGATACATTTCCAAAGTGGCCTGCAAGATCGTTTGGGTTGACCACCCCTAGTGTAGAGAAACAAAAATGATATTTTGCTTCTGCAGATAATTTTATCACCACACACTGGGCTTGAAAAATATGAGGGCAAGTAGAAAAGATTACCATAGTATAATACTAATCACTAGATAAAACAAAGTGTGATTTACTAGGAACTGCTTATGAAGGTGGCCGTATTTCATCTTATGAACCTGACACGATTCTCGGGTCTTCTAGAATGAGTTAAACATAGCATAACATACCAAAATAATAATCTCATGAAACTGGAAATGAAGCCATAGATTTCTTCTACCTTCCTAGAAAAAAAATCAGCTGTATTTTTAGTCCACATAACAATGACCAATAATGTCCATATATGATTAAAAAAACATATTTTTACTTTATCTTCTTTTATTTATGCACCCAAAATTATTGATGATTGATGCATGTATGGTTGTTTTTCAGGCGAATGTTGTGGCAGGAGTTTTCGAATGAGAATCGTTCACTTCACTCAAAAAGGCGCATATGTTCGGACCATTTCTGTGCGACAGACTTTGATGGTAATTGTTCATTTTCAATATGAAGTAACTTTTCTAATATCTGTGAAGGCTGGTTAATCATCTAAAACTTATATATATACCCACTTGTTGTATTATATCTTGATATGGCATAATAAAGGAACTGATTGCATTTATAGTATTATAGCTACACTAATTGAGACAGTGGAAATGCTGTTAGGATGGATAGAGAAAGTATACCCATGATTCACCACAGATCAAGGCAGGAAGATGATTATGAACACACTTTACAATATTTCGATTAAAACCTTAACTATGCATAAAGGTGAGATATATGGCAAGATATCAGTTATGTACACACTGGGACTCACCAGATGGTTCATGTGTGACTAATGGATTTACTTTTCTCATCTGTCCTTATTTTTATAGTCTTATATGTATTTCACTGCTGTTTTGTGCTTACTGTATGAATATTGATGTGGTCACTTACATCTAACACTATAGTATGCCTTCAGACACTTTACCATCTGAAAACTTTGAAGTCTGCAATTTCCTTCTGTCTGAAAAATAACTAAGTCCTCAAGTGACTGTAAGCTAGCATTCGTTGTTCAAACTGCCTTGGAATGTTTTCAAACAGCAAGTCCCTCTTTGATGCTCCTATTGGTGTCTTGTTAGCGAATGCTCCTCCTGTCCCACCTTGAATGTCATCGCATCCACCAGTCAAAGCTTGATTCAGTTTGGCAGGGCTCCGGATAGGCTCCACATGTGAACAAAATGTATAGCAAAATAGTGACTTGTATTAAACAGTTTTATTATTGGTTAAAGTCATTCTCTCTGTCGGCTCATTCCAAGAACACTAGTTTCTGCATTGCTGTAATAGGCTGGGCAAATTGTAGTACTTCAGTCTTTCCTTGACATGTCTAGTATCAAAATGTAGTCTTCATAAATTCTCCAGCTGAGACTACACCTTGAGTACATTTCAGCAATATGCCGGGAAAGTCTTAATTCTCACAATTCTAGTATCGGTATCTCTCTCACTCTGATTCTGTATCTGTTTCGTTTGTCAAGTTAATGCTGCGACTCTAAGCTTGCACATATCTGGTGATTTGTCTTGCTATCTTAACTGTCCTCACCCTGTTTGTGTAGATCTGTCTTCAGCATGTAGGTGAAATAAGCTACTGCTCGACAATAGGTGCTTAGCTGACCGCCTGGGGCACTTAGAGACCATTAGTCTTCTGCTGGCTGTTGGTGCCAGGCAGATAGGTCTATCTCTCTTCCCTCATGTTCTGCCAACACTCTGGCTCGGGTTCTCCAAACAAAGTTTGTCTGAGTTCACTCACACATTGTGCACATAATACAACAATTACTGTTTAATGCACTTATATTTGTTCTGCCCATATCATATATAATATTTCTATAAAGTGTTTTTTGTCACAAGCCATTATCTCCCTTGATAACTAACTGAAATGTATGAATGAAATATCATTTTATTGCTTAAAGTCTCCACTTTGATCACATCATATTTTAAGAAAGACATTTTTTCAGAGTTCAACCCTTAAGCGACAAAAATGTCAATATCTCTAAAATGCAGTTTATTCTACCACAAACTATTTATCTCCCTGCATTCCTAACCAAAATTGATAAATGAAGTATCATTTTAAAAGATTAAGATCTCCACTATTGTTACATCATATTTTAAGAAAGGAATTTTTTGGAATTCAACCCTTAAAGGGCAAAAGAATAAAAACTTCTGCAACGCACTTTTGTGTCACGAGCTGTTTATCTCCCTCGATATCTAACTGACATAGATAAAGGAGGTGTAATTTTAAAGATTAAGGTGTCCGCCGTGATCACATCATATTTTAAAAAAGGAATTTTTTCAGAATTCAACACGTAAAGGGCAAAATCATTATTATTTCCATGAGGTTTTTTTTAATTTCTTTTTTTGTCATGAGCTATTTATCTCCCTTGATATCTAACCAAATCTAGAAATGAGGTATTATTTTAGAGATTAAGGTCTCCACTTTGATCAGATCATATTTTAAGAAAGCAAATCTTCAGTATTTGATCCTTAAAGGGCAATAGTATAAATATTTCTACAACACATTTTTGTGTCATGAGCCATTTTCTCTTTTGATATCTAACTGATATAGTTAAATGAGGTATCATTTTAAAGATTAAGGTCTCCGCCGTGGCCACATCATATTTTAAGAATTCTACCCTTATTTCCATGATGTAGTTTTTGTCACAAGCTATTTATCTCCGTTGATATCTAACAGAAATTGAGAAGTGAGGTATTATTTTAGAGATCTCCAGTTTGATTAAATCAAATTTTAAGAAAGGAATTCTTCAGAATTCGACCAAGGGCAAAATTATAATTATTTCCGTGATGTATTATTTTTATCATGAGCCATTTATCTCTCTTGATATTAAACTGAAATAGATAAATGAGCTATCATATTAAAGGTTTAAGTCTCTACTTTGGTCACACAATTTCTTAAGAACGAACTTTTTTGGAATCTGATCCTTAAAGGGCAAAAGTAATAACTGTGACGTCACACGTATGAGACAGTTCAGAGCCTAGCCAATAGTTAGCAATAGCACATAGATATTAATAAACTGCTTCACTGGTGTCCACTTCTGTTATGTACCTACTCATCATCATTTATTGCTTTCACGGACCTTTAAGGTCTATAGCAGAATACAAAGGGTACAGGCCATAAATATAACAGAAACATAGTGCACATTATACAATTACAGAGGTATATATTACAAATAAATCAGATAGAAATAATAATAATAAAAAACACAGTTAGTCAGTCACAACTTCGGTAAAGGAGACATTTAGTACAGATGGTGGTCCAACGCTGTCGGTCCCCAGCCTCCTATTCTGCCGCTGTCGGCTCCACTTGCATGAGGACTGCCAATACCCGATCCTTCCATCTCGTCTTCGCTCGTCCCTTTGGGCGTCTTCCAGCAGGTTGTGAGTGGAGAACACGGTTCGGGAGGGATCCATCGGCTCGAAGTATGTGCCCAAACCACTGTAGCCTCTTCTGCCATAATACTCGGCCGATGTGTGGCTTTGCATACCGCTGGTAAACGTCTTCTTTTGTTCTTCGTTCCCATTTAGCTTCTCTGGTATTGTAGACGGGTCCATATATTTTGCGAAGTACCTTTCTCTCGAACACACAAATTGTTTCTTCAGTTGTTGCTGAAGTTGCCCAAGTTTCACAACCATATAAAACTACCGGGCATACTAATGTCGTGTACAGCCGAATCTTGTTTTTTTTGTGATATCAGCCGGGATCTGAAAAGATTGTTTAGGCTGAAGAAGATGCGATTGCCGTTTATCAATCGATGCTGAACCTCTTTTGTTACTTCACTTTTACTGGTCAATATGGAAACCAGGTATTTAAATTCTCTTACTCGTTCGAAGGAACACCCGTCAACAATAATGGAGGGGAGATGAGTTTGATGTCGCGAGACAACGAGATATTTTGTTTTACTCTCGTTCACTACCAGCCCTATTTGATTCACGTTAAGGAAAAATCGTGAAGTGTCAGCAATTACTTGCTCCTCGTTGTCACCAAGTATCACAACATCGTCAGCAAATGCCAGGATTGTGTCTGTTCCCACCATATTCATTTCTCTGTTGCGGCCAGTGTCACGTCTTACTTTTTCCAAGGCCAAGTTGAATAGTATTGGCGCCAGTGGATCTCCTTGTCGCAGTCCATTTTGAATTCCGAAAGGTGATGATAGCTGGTTGCCAAATCTCACTTGGCAAGTTGATTGGGAGTAACAAGCTGCTACGAGTCTGATGTATTTGGGTGGGATGCCAAGTTCTTCTAGTGCTTTCCATAACATGGAGCGATCAATGCTGTCATATGCTTGTCTAAAATCAATGAAGACGAGGTGAAGTTCCCGATCATATTCATAATATTTTTCTGTTAACTGCCTCAAGGTAAATATGTGGTCGTGAGTCAACCGTCCAGAGGTGAAGCCACATTGGTAAGAGCCTATTATCTCATTGGCCAATGGTTTCAAGCGGTTTAGGAGCAGCATTGTAAATACTTTGTAACCGATCTCAAGTAGTGAAATCCCACGGTAGTTAGACACTTGTGTGACATCTCCCTTCTTGAATAAGGGACATATAATTGCGCCTTTCCATTCTTTAGGAATTTTTTCTTCTGTCCAGATGTTAGATATTAACCGCTTCAATGCCTCAGTCAGTGCTCTACCCCCCAGGCGGATCATCTCAGCAGTGATACCACTACCACCTGGAGCCTTGTTGTTCTTGAGGGCCTTTAGCGCAACACCGATTTCTTCCTCTGATGGTTTGGGAATTTCCTCTCTATCAAATTGGACACTTATCTGAGTTGTCAACATTCCTGGGCTGTCATTGTTCAATAAACTCTCAAAATGTTTTTTAAACAGGTTTGCCTGCTCTAATGGTGGTACCGCTTCACCAGTCTCATTTGTCAGAACCAATGTATGTTGCTGGTAGACACCTCTGGCAAATCTCGAGGCCTGGAAAAAGGAGCGTGATGACTTTGTCTCTTCAACTGCTTTCAACAGATTTTTTTGGTGTTCCCGTTTCTTCCTCCTTATGAGCTGGTCTGTATTTCTCCTCGCTTCATAATAAGCTGTTCTTGTTTCTTCTGATTGTTGTTCTAACCATTTCAACCTATTTGCCGATCTAGTCTCCACGGACATCCGACATTCCTCGTCAAACCAAGGTTTACTTTTATGTTTTGGTGGGCAAACGAGCTCTTCATTTGCGCTTAATAGCACTGCGTTCCTCAGTGCCAACCATGAACCTTCCACACTGTTAGGGTCTGCCGATGTACCTACTACACTAAACAAATTAACAATTGAAACAAATGAGGTAGTTCTTCTTTCATCCTATTACAAACCCCCCCTCCCCCCCCCCCCAACTTTACTATTCATTGTATTCGCGAAATTTTCGCAAGGTTCATCTAGTTACTCTTTATTAATTCAATGTGGATATTAAGATAACATCACAGTACAATTGTAATGGAGCACATGCCAAATGGAAATTTTGCCACACACTTTCATATTTTTTCTTCTTTATGTTAAAACCTTTTGAGTGCTATTTCACAACCAACCTACTTTTGCCCCCTTGTAGATTATAATTTTAAATTTGTTCAGTGTTTCAAGTAAACAGTTCATCATTTCCTTTTGTAATTGATTCCAGTCCCTGATACCTTCACTGACAAAATGAAATGTTGCCGTTACCTTACGCCTTGAAAGTTCTAACTTATGGTTATGGTCATCTCTCACCTTATCATAATTCTTCCTGCTATAGCCAACCAATTATATATTATATATTATAAATTTGTAAGCGAGCTGCATGTGTCTAGGCATCACGTAAAAAAACTACTGCAGAATTTGAATGGTGTTTTCAAATTTTGAGGGCTTATGGTCCAGTTTAAAATCTGATAAAATAGTTTAAGACTTATGTGTATCAAGGAAAGGAGCAACAAAATTATAATCATTTCAGAATTGGACAGATGTGTGCCCCAGATCACTATGATATGATATGAGATGAGTTTTCCTTTCAAGAAATATTAACAAAAGATCACACTACTATTGGGATTCTGTTTTTTTTTTTTACTTCGTTTATTTGTTTCTTCAGATTTCTGAATTGTAACACATTGAAGTAAATGGAATATGTGAATCAAATGTAAAAAGCATAAGTAATATTTAATTTATTCTAAACATCTTTGTGCTTGAAAAGGTACTGACATAAGATGACATATTAGTATGCTTTGGATTGTGTTATTGTTGTTCATTATTTATTTATTTGTGTTTCTGAAATGTAGTAAATTAAAATAAATGGAATGTGTTAATCAAACCACTACATAATACCTTAACACTTCAATAAGAGTAAAGGAATGGTGATATTTAATTTGCGGTAAGTAATTTTGTGCCTAAAATCGATATTAAAACCTGATAGCATTTTCTTGATAATCAAAGCACTACATCATAAATTAACACTTCTATAAGCATAAATTGTTATATTTCATTTACTATAAACATCTTTGTGCTTAATATTTATATTAAAACCTGAGAGCACTGTGCTGTTTTATTCCATATCAGCTTTTAAAAATGTGATTTTTTTAAGGAACCTGTCACAGAGGTGAAAGTCTTCATTGTGACCACAGCTGTAATCCTAATAAAAGTTTATGCTTGGTGATATACTTCTTCACTGTTTAGAATAATATTAATATAAAATAATTATCTGTACTTATTAATATGGATAATTTGGCAGTGGTCCAATATCGCCAGATCAAGAATTAATTGTCCATTTGTTTTAAAATTTGATACACACATTCCTTTAGTAGTAAATTTAGAAAATGTGCATATTGAAGGCACAAAAATCATACTAATGAAATAAAATAGCTCAAAATGTGGGGAGTTGTGTAAAAGTTATCAAGCAAGAAATATATGTTATTATCTTTGACATAGGAGTATATTCATACTGGATTATGAAAAATTTACTGTCAATGCTATATCATACAGTAATGTTCATGTTACATTTTATCTATATATTTTTCCCTGTGTATTTCTTTTTGATTTTTATTACACTTTTTATCTAAAGGTATGTCATCAGGAGAGTGTGTACTAAATTTCTGATACCCTTATTGGACCATTACCGATAATTTTTTAAATAGCTTAAATTTCTTGTATTTCATATATTATATTGCATTAAAATATAAGTAAAAGAAAACCACTTTAGGACATCAGTATGAAAAACAAATCTAAGGAAGGGGAAGTTTTCCACACTAAGATTTGGTTCTGGAATAAAAAATATAAAGAATTTCTATATACACTACAGTGCATGTGCACAAGCAGCAAATGCCAGTTGCTAATATAATCCCGTAACTCCCTTCACCCCTCCCCCCCCCCCTCCCTTTCCAGTCTTCCAACCAATGTCTCTTATAATATGAGTTACTGATTGTGTTCTGCGATAATTTCCACAAGCAAATCTAGTTGCCCTCCTTTGTACACCCTCCAACTCCTGTATTTATTATCCTTACTGTGTGTCCCACTCTGATCTAACAAATTCTAGCAATGGTGTGATCAAAGTTTTATAGCTTTATTACTTCACTTCCCTGGTACGTACTGTCGTCATCCTCTAGTAAATGAATGAAATTGAAACCTCTTCCTTTCTTCTACCTAACAAGCCCTGTCAATTGAGTTTACTACCAGATGTTATTTCAAAATATTTATGCTCAAGGCCTGCAACATTCAATTCCTCCTCCACCTATAATCATATCTGGTGTTTATCTTCATTCTGTATTGATCTACCAAGCCAGGTATCCTGTCCAAATTCTCCAGTAGTTCACATTCCTCTCGTGTCTTAATTCTATTAAAAAAAAACACACACACATTGTGTCACATGCAAATCACCCAACTTCTGACTATAAGTTCATTAGAATAATAACAGCACTGGTCCCTACTCAACACCCTATGGCACTATGATTTCACTTCCACCTCTTTTTAATATTGTGTTTCCTACCCTAACTGTTTGCCTGTTACTTCTCAACAATTTTGCTGCCCAGCAATTCACTTTTTCATCTAATCTAATGTTTTTTACCATATTTAGCACCATTTTAAGGCTCACTCTGTTAAATGTCTTTAAAAGATCGGGTGCTACACTTTCAAATTGGCTTCACTATTTCCCCCCCCCCCCCCCAAAGTATCTCACATGTAGCCCACTGATTGAAATTCATCTGAATATCCTTCTCTAAACACATGTTGCTTGATTTGTAAACGAGTTAATTTCCTCTCAGACATTTCTGATATGGTTGAAGATCAAGCTCTCTATTAACTTATCTACCTCTGAAGTTAAACTAATTGACCTGTAAATTTCAACCATATCTGTCTCCCCTTTTTTTTTATTGATTGGCACTATGATGACACTTTTCTAGTTCTCCGATTTACAGTATGTCTCCAGAATAAATATGTAAATAATATTTCAAGGTATTGTTGTGGAACAATGCAAGTGGTGGCATGGTAAAGATTCAAAATCCTTGACTTTCTGGAGAGTGATGAAGTGGATGTGCTAGAGAAGTAAGGGAATTGGATTAGAAAATGTTGGTCAGACCATTGATTGAATATGGTAGTGTAGTATGGGACTGAAATTTTGGTTATCAAATACAGAAGTTGGAGGGTGTGCAATGATGGGCTGCTAGATTTGTCTCTGGGCATTGGAAAATATTACCAAGGCGAATGATGAATAATTTACCAAAAATGCTAATAAATTTAAAGTAGTAGAGGGAAAAAATAAGTAGCAAAAGAAAAAGGGTTGTGTAGGGCAATTGCCATCGCTGCAGGTGCTCCATCGCAATTAAATTAAATTGTATTAATAGTTCAGCTGTAAGATTCTTTTTAAATATTGAATGACAACTTGTAATGTTTTAAGTACACTTTTTATCTTATATATATATATATGTTACTCACCATCAGATAAAAGTCAGATAAATCAGTTTGACTATGTCAGACCCCATTTTCCAAAGATTACAAGTTCTGGCCACACACTCCAAAAACTCAGTTAATTTTATTAAATCTTTTATCTGGCCTAAATATTGTGCGAAATAAATGAGTGCCCTATGAAATTGTTTGAAAAACTCCATGCAACAATTTTTCGGAATTTAAAAAGTTTTTCATATAATTTTGATCCGAAACAAAATGTGGACCTGCAACTAGGCCAAACTAAGCCATAGTACTGACCACAGCAATCATTAATCAAAGCCTTTTATAGTAAATCAACTGCACTCGACAATGTTATCCAAACTACTTTAGATGTCCTAAACAATTACTTTTAATCAAATTATATCTTTAAACCATAAACTATACAAATGCTTCTGAATAATTTCTATTAATTTATTTGCTTGAAATATCACTTTACAACTGTCTGAATCTTTAACAATTGATATTTAAACCGGGGATTCTATCATTACCGTGGCGCCAAAATCTGATGATGAATTCTTGTAGAACTCGACAAAATTGAAAGTAAGGAATAAAGTTTTTTGATATCTCGCTTAGTTCTCGAGATATCGTATCTCAAAGTTGACATAAGTAGGTTGAAATACAGCCTGGACCAGAAGAAAAGTTTCGCTATAGCCAAATTTGATGATGAATTCGTACGTAACCCGACGAGATGAATGGAAAATAAAGAATAAAGTTTTTTGATATCTTGCTTAGTTTTCGAGATATTGTAACTCAAAAGTGAGGAGGTTAGGGTTAGATCCGGCCTGGACCAGAAATTTTTTTTCTACCAAAATCACCATATCTACATGGTGGAAATGCACTATAGGTGTTTTATTTTCTTCCTAGTGATTGTTGATAGGTTGAAATACGGCCTGGACCAGAAGAAAAAAAAAGCAGAAGGAACTATAACTGATTTTTAACATGCTATATCTCTAAAACCAAGCGAGATATCAAAAAAATTTATTCTTTATTTTTGATTTGTTTCGTCGAGTTCTACAAGAATTCATCATCAGATTTTGGCGCCACGGTAATGATAGAACTGCCTTTAAACCTGTAATACTGAACTACTTTAATCGCCATACCATAAACATGTTTCTCAATATTACTGAATCATGAAATGCAAAAATACTTTAAATCCTAAAAATGCCTTAAACTGGCACAGAATAATTCCAGAACATGTTAATTTTAATGATACATCTGCAAACCTGTTGAAACCAATTTATCCATGAATAAAGTCTTACATCAGTGAATTGCTATCACTTCCCAGAATGGTACCCTGATATTTAGCCCGTATGTATTTAACACATTTATAGTAATATTCATACCAACCACTTTTACTTTTTAACTTATTTGTTTTCCACATAATATCCTTGGAATCTATTTTACAATTTTTAGACTGTTCACTTCTACTTAAGTGGAGCTACTCTGATTTTCTCCCTACTGTTCCTGAATAATTGTCCCCTATGGTATCATCAAACCGTTTACTTTAATTTCTTATTCTTGTTTAGTTTTCATTCAACCTTTCTTTGCAGTGACATTTTTGTATGATACCTATTTTCAGTTTAAAAAAATTGTTTATTTTTAAACTGCACAGTTAGCCCTAATCACATCTACAACAAACAATCCAAAAATCATTCTTAACGGTTGCATCTCTGGCCACAATAGTGTGTGGCAAGGCTCATATCGTATCACATGATTTACGAATCACCTGAAATAGTATACATTTGCTTTATACTTGATTTTTTGTTCTGTCCCAGCTCGGCAGCCTCCAACTTTGATGATTGTATGGGTTTACATTTTCTATTCTTGTTTTTATTCACACTGCCTTAATGCATTTTATTGCTTCTTACTATTAATATATTTATGTAAGCATCTAATACAGAAACAGTACAAAATTTCTTTCTTTCAAATGATTCCAGCTTAGTGTTATAATGCGTTTTTTATATGATACTTAAAACAAACTGTATTTAATCTCTTTGTATTTACAGATCTAGGAAAACTTCGGCGAACTGCTATCCCTTCCTTGCATCCAGCACCGCCAAAAACTTTGTGTGAAAATGTAACAGAAGATTCATCAAGTACCTGTTCTGCTGACAGTTGTCTTGATTATCCTGAATGTGATACTGGTGAGAAAAATCAGTTAATACTGTCACAGAATAACTCAAATTATTCAAGTGATTTGCATATTGTTAAACCAGCTGATGAAAATGGTACCCAAGGAACATCGGAGGCAAATTCATCTGATAAGGTGCCTCTAGTTCATAGTGAGCTTAGAAAGTCTAAGAAGATAAAGAGTTTACAGAGAAACAAACCAAATAAAAGGAGTTTGCAAAAAACAAAAATCCTCAAAAAGAAGTGGAAACCCTTAGAGAATGGCACATCTGTGTTAGCTGAAAAAAAATCACCAAAGGATCTTTACTTTATTCGGATTACAAGGATAATGTGATTTTTTTACCTCTTTTTTTTTACCTTTTTTTTTAAAAAAAAAAAAAAAGATTAATGTGGACGAGATATTTTTTTTCAGTTCGAAAGAATAAAATGACTGTTTTTGTAGATTTATTAAGATGTTAATGGTTCTTTTAATAGTACATAATCAATACATTTACTGATATACTCTGCTTTGATATCAGTTAACTACCCGAAGATCTTGTGACATTTTTGATATTATTTAAGAAGGCAGCAATTTAAATATATATATAGTAACCAGAAAATAATAGGTGCCAAGTAGTGAATAGGAATTAAAAATAGGTTAACAAAATGAATCACCACTTACCTTAGATAATGGTTGCATGGCGTGAACACACAAAAAAAGACGAGAACATAAATAACATTGTATATTTCGGGTCTTGGCCCTTTGTCAACAGGGGAACATTATGGAGGGCGGATGCTGTAGGAGACATCTCACAAAATCTGTGAGGTAGACTCCCACAACACCCACCTCCCATAATGTTCTCCTGTTGACAAAGGGCTCGCCCCAAATATTTCTGTATCAGTTGTATTTTTGTCTTTTCTGTGTGTTCGCGTCTCACATCCATCATCTAAAGGTAAGTGGTGGCTCATTTTCCTATCCTAATGTAATTCCTTTTTGCTACTTAGTGTCTTTGATGTCATTGTTTACTATATATATATATATATATATAAAACACTAAGCAACAGTTATGTACTGTGATGTAATTTGTGTAGTTATATAATAATCTGTTTAATAGTTTCATATTTTTTTTACTGTAAATGGTAATGGTATAAGCTACAGATTATCATTTATATGATTGTGGTGAATAACGTATTTACTAATCATGACTGAGCTATATGGGCAGTATATCAGAGTTCACCGAAGATTTATATTATTTATTAATAAATATGCAACAAACTCAAACATTATTATTAAGGAATGAGCTTAAAATAAAATGCATGCAAATCAAATTTTTTGCTTCTTTTATCTCTTATCTGCTGTAGTTACCTGGTGGGTAACTCTAGTGAAACCAAATATATTTTGAAATAAATTGTTGATTGAGTTTGGTTCCTGTAAGAATGATATCAGGTGTTGATTCTTAGGCAGAACTTTCACTAATTCCCAACAAGATAGTTCTGGACCGGTAAGGTTGTTGGTGGTTTGTTTTATAAATCTGGCATGTATTTGATTTTTACGTATTTTCCTTGCATTCAATTCTTATAATCACAGCATCTGCAATGCATTTACAAATCCTTCTTACAGTTGCTTCCAGTAACTTCTCATACACCAAAATGCATGACAGCAGCAATATTACTTAGCTATGGTATGGTGTTTTTAATCTTTTAATATTTCCTGTGTATGTAAGCATTAGCAGCAGTCGCCGACTTTCGTGATTGATAGGGTTGTAAATAACTTTTTTTTTATCTTTGAATATTCCCTTTGTACATAGTGAATCAGCCAGATGAGCTTCAGCAGTCGTTAGCTGACTTTTGTGCTTGATTTAAAGTGTGCTATTTAGCTTTCAGGGCAGGCAGAAGAGAGAGGTTAACAACCAAAACATTCCTGGAATCATTCACAGAAAATTCTCTTGAACAGATGGTCAAAGAGCCAGTGACAAAGATACCTTATCCATTCTGGATCTTTTTCTTACAAGTAATCCTGACATAGGTACAGTTTGTATAAAAGACATTATAAGCAATCACAAGGCGGTTGTGGTAACTTTAAAATCTAGTATGACGTTGAAACATGAAGAAGGTAAGCTTGTATATTGCGAAGGATGAGGGGGGCATGGTTGATCACTTCGCGAAAAATTTTGAAACATACATCCTAAATACGAATGTTGTGGAACTTTGATATAATTTGAATGAAATAATATGGACCAGTATAAATAAATTTGTTCCTAAGAAATTTATTAAGGTTACTAAGAACTTTGGCGTAGCTCAATCGAAAGGTAAAACGTTTACTTAGGAAGCAAAGGCGTTTATATAACTCGGTAAAGAAATCGGAGGACACATCTTATCTCTTTAAGTTAGTCCAGATGCAAGCGGAAGTGCACAAGGCAATGCGTGAATCTTCTAAATAATTCCAAGTCAGGAATTTATATGAAGATCTAATTATAATCCCAAAAAAATCTGGTCATATATCAAAGTAATAAGAGGCTCCCATAAGGTTATGCCATCACTAATGAAGGAAAATGGGGCATAGAGAAAGCAGAAATTTTGAATAATATCTTTAGCAAAGTTTTCACAACAGGAGAAGCCGATATTTAATAAGTGTATTGACAAAATTATGAAAGATCTCATTCTTGACATCGATGGAATATTAAAAATGCTTAGGAATGTAAAAACCAATAAGGCTCCAGATGGTATTCCTACAAGATTCTATTCTATTAATGCAAAGGAAAATGCACCATATTTGATGAAATTACATACTGCATCCTAGGTTGAAGGAAACATACCCGCTGAGTGGAAGACCACCATCGTAAGTCCAGTATCTAAAATTGGGAATGTTAATGATCCTCAGAATTATAGACTGATCTCAATAATTTCAATATTTTGCAGGATTTTAGAACATATCATCTATTCAAATGTCGTGTGTTTTTTGGATGGAGACGACCTTTTAAACTCAAGCCAACATGGATTCAGAAAAGGCCGATGCTGCGAGGCACAACTTGCACTTTTAATTCACGACTTGTGCCAGGTTTTAGATAAGCAATCTCAGGTTGACTTAGTTCTATTAGATATTAAAAAAGCCTTCGACACTGTGCCTCACACAAGATTACTTACAAAACTTCGTAGTTATGATATATCTAGACAAATATGTGACTGGGTTGCAAACTTTTTGAAGGGTAGAACACAGTGTGTAGTTCTCGACGGTGAGCGTTCATCACTGAGCGAAGTGAGGTCCGGGGTTCCAGGGAAGTGTGATAGGGAATCTGTTGTTTCTCATATACATTAATGATTTATGCGACATAATAAAGGAAAAAGACTATTTGCTGATGAATAAAATAAATAAAAAACCAGGACCACTGCGCTTTGTTACAAGCCGATGTTATGAAAATAATCGCTCGGTGCAAAGACTGGCAGTTGGAGTTAAACGTTAAAAAATGCCAAGTCACGCATGTAAGTAAAAAGCAATATAAAATTAATGGCACTTTCCTTAGAACGGTAGATTCCACTAAATACCTAGATGTAACAATTTGTAATAATTTGTTGTGAATGAACATATTCAGAATCAGAAGGTAATTGGGAAAGCAAATTATATGCTCTGATTTCTAGGTCGTAATTTAAAACAATGTACACCGGAAGTTAAACTGGTTGCAGACAAAGCTCTGGTGCGTCCTCACTTAGTATATTGTTGTTCTGTACGGGGTGCCTATAAAAATGGCTTAATTGCATGCATGGAAGAAGTTCCAAAGAAGATCCATCCAATTTGTTACAGGTGTATATAGCTGGAGGGAAAGCGTAAGTGCGATGTTGAATGAATTGGTTTGGGAAGACCTGGAACACTGAAGGTGTTGTTCTCGACAGAAGCTGATTGAAAAATTAACAACTGACCTATTTCAGGATGACAGCAAACACATATTACTACCAGCTACATTCATATCTAGGAAGAATCGAGAAAATAAGATAAGAGAATCAGAGCTAGACCGATTCATTTCTATACTTTTGTTTTTCCACGAGCGATTAGGGAGTGGAATAGGAAGGAGTTACCAAACGAGAAAACTTAGATTCCGATAGGAGTAGGTATCGATAAACCCCTCCGGCCATCCTGATCTGGGTTTTCCATGGTTTTCCCAGATCACTTCAGGCGAATGCCGGGATGGTTCCTTAAAACAACCCATGGGTGCCTCCTGCCATATCCCTTCTTACGCACAAATGGTTACACATTAGGATTGGTGTAATGCACCCTCTGCCACCCACTTTTAGTGAATCGTGGAGTAATAATAATAACAGTTTGTCATTCAACTGTCATCTGTAGGTATGACATACAACTAGGCCTAACTATCTATCTTTTGTATTCGCTTTTTGGGCGCTAATGACCCCGCCGTCGACGCGCCCTAAAACCCAAATAACAACAACAATGTATTCGCTTGGTTCTCCGGATGGAGTGTTAATTGATTTAATATAATTTAACATTTCAGCCATCTTGTGGATTTCATCAGAGGACTGCTGAATCTCTAGTTGCTGTCACCATTGTGAAATGATGGAAATATTTGAGTTCAATAAATCAATGCAGCTACACCTGGAGAACCAATCAAATATAGACAATGACGGTGAATGTATGTGCTATTATATACAGTTATAGTCTTCAGTGTATCCCAAAATTAGTTCACATGATTTCCTTCCAGTTCAAGCATACCATTGTGTTGTCATAGAGCTCAGTTTACAACAGTAATTACTTAATGACTTAAAATACCCAGAAGGATGTTGGAGAAATATGGAACAGTTGAACCCTTTCTTAAGCATATCTCTTCCACTTCTGATAAGCTGCTACTTACTTGTGGAATTCTTGGTCTGTGATGGTCTTCACTCTTGCCTGTTCTCCATCCCATATAAGAGAGGACATTAGTTTCACCATATAAGTATAGAATTATATTTTTATGAATATGAAATGGAGAGATAAATTAGATCCATCACTCACCAAAATTGAATGACCAGCAACCAAAAAAAACACAAACATCAAAACAAAAAAATCCGGCTATACCATACCTTATGAAAAATGAAGCATAAGACTTAGTTTGCATGAATGCCTGCAGGCAACCTTGCCACACAAATCCAAACTCCAAAAGCATTAAATGCTTTGCACTTAACTTATGTCATTTTGATGATTTGGGTTGACTAGGACTTGCTTGAAGTTTTAATGGCCAGATCGGTTAGGGTCATGTGTGGAAACCTTGTTGGCTGGATGTCGCAGCTTCGCATGGCAGTAAGTTAATAACATAGGACCATCAAAAAAAATTACCAATAGTTTTTTGACTACATATGGTAAGCCAGTTGATGGGAGTCTTATCAGCAGTAGACTACATTTCGTTAGCCACGACGATGTTGACAGTGGGTTATTCCACCCCTTAGATGTCAGACTCAAGATTGACAGCCTTGTCGATGTTGGGCTCCATGGGGGCATCAGCAACAAGCCGGATGGCCTTAGGCTCTGGCGACTGTGGGCTTGTCTGCAGTGTAGATTATATGCAGGACCCTGCAACAACATAAAAATTATATTGTAACATTAAAAATGATGAACAGTTATGTATTAATGTAATAGATATAAAAAATGAACTTACCACTAATTATTCTCCTTTGTTTTAGTGAATGCAATACATCAGCTGGATCATCATTAGATGCTCATGGTTGTGCACATGTATTGTATATTCCTTGTTTATTTCCGTATCGCCGTGGCTGTCCGTATCCGTCAGGTTCTTCCAAACACATTGGTTATATGTGAACAAAAAGAAAATACAATTAATAGAATCTTTAATAAACATAACCACAATTGATGAAAAAATGCTTAGAAATAATTACAGTTATTGAATATCCCATTAATCTAGATCATTGAAGGATATAAGATTGGCAATATCAAAACTGTTGGAAGACATGGTAGAGAGCGACAATGTTAATGGTACTAGATGAGACTAGAAAATGAGCCACTGTTGGAGCGCTGCTTCTTACAAGGGTTCAAACTTTAATAGTGGCAACACTGCTTTAGAGATGCTATGCAGAATGGGTTTCATTGGAAGATAGGAGGAGGGTGAAGAGAGTCATGGAAGTGTAATCTTACATATATATATATAAAACAGACATGTTTTTCCCTATATTTCACTTTTCAGCAACCAATACATAGCACAGATCACTGGTGATTGTGTGAGGAAGTAGCTAGGAGTTTCCAATCGTGCACAACGTTGGCCGAATGCCGATGGCTGTGGGGATTTGGAAGATATGATGATTAAAGTTGGTCAATTCAGGGCGTTTTCATATTTCGACCAAAAATTTGTGTCTCCTTATACTTCTCTTTTCTGCCACATATACATTGGATAGACCATTGATGTTTGTGTGTGGTAGTAGCAGTGAATCTCCCATCGTGCACTCTGGTGATTAAATGTCGGTAGCTGTGGGGGTGTGGGAGATATGGTGGTTGAAAGCCAAAGACGCATGTGTCTTGGTGTATCACTTTTCAGCAAAAACTATCTATCACAGATCACTGGTGTTTGTGTGTGGTAGTAACACAGAGTCACCTTTCGATCACAACATTGGCCGAATTTCAGTAACTGTGGGAGAAATGGTGGTTGAAAGTGGCCGATCAAGGATATTTTCATATTTCGACCAAAGACATGTGTGTCCATAAATTTTACTTTGCTGCCTAAACTACATAGCGCAGATGACTGGCGTTTGTGTGTGGTAATAGCATTGAGTCTCCCATCATGCACTATGGTGGTTAGATGTAGGTAGCTGTCAATCCAAATTCTTTACAAACACGAACGAAGTCGTGGGTACCAGCTAGTAGGTGTATATTGGTGATAAGGAAAGAAATTGGGGTAAAAATTAAAAGTAATGCATCGAAGGGAAAAGATGAACATTACCACAAGCTGGCACTCAATTTCAGGCACAAAGGTGCAGGAAGATTCTCTTTTTTAGGTGTCAGGGATTGGAATATGTTACCAAAAAAAAGATGAATTATTTACCAAAGGTGTTGAACGATTTTAAAATTGAAATTTGTAGCGGTCAAATGTAAGTGGGTGCAGAAAAGGAGGGTATGTAGGGAAATTGCCACCAAAGTGTGTGCTCCGTTGCAATTAAAAATTGAATAATAAAAAAAAAGAACCAAATAATGTCACATTAGTAAAATACCTACCTTATCTCACATTACTTGCATGTATAGTGAAAAGAAAAACAGAGCCCAGTGTAAGCTGACAGTTTAATGAAGTTTTGTCATGATGTTTTTGAAACATGGAACAATGGAGTTAGCTAAAGGCACAGTAGTGTCACCAAGGTCTTCAATAGTCTTATGAACAATGTGCATTGCCTTACAGAACACTGACACTCACTGAAGGCTTTTAATAGCCTTCCGCAAGTCTCATTATTTTGCAGGAAATTTCTTTGTATACTACTGGTGCAAATAATTTTATTACAAACATATTAAACATATCGGAATACTACCTTCAATTGTTATTTACATTGAGTCTATAGATCTGTTATGAGAGTACCGGGAAGAGGGGTAATTGTAATTGTCTGTAAAGGAGGGGTGATAAATAGTGTTTAAAATTACAGATTAATTAGTTTGACGTCAGAGGCAAGTAAATTGATGGAGAGAATTATGTACAATCACATCAGAAATGTTACGAGGAAAAACGTTTTTTTGCATATTGACAACTTGGTTTTAGTGAAGAATATGCAAATAAATATCATTTAGTGGGCAAATAAAATGGAATAGGGAAGGCAAGCTGGTAGTGTAGCACTAGATATTTCCAGGGCATTTGACATGGAGAGCCATGAAATGGTGTTAATGAAAAAGTGACTTGCTATGTTGAGGAATTATTGAAAGTTTGAAAGAAGAGCATTAGGGTGCAGTATCAGAAAATGGAAATACCAAAGGTTGTGTATTGGGGCCATTGCTATTCATTATTGTAATGATTGAATGTGTTAATGGTTTACACTCAGATGTTAGGTTGTTTGCAGATGACATAATGGCAATGTATATAATAGGAATAATTTCTACCTTTCCTGTACCATTTACTTTTACCCTCTACAAATTTCAACTTTAAATTCTTTCAACACTTTTGGTAAATTATTCATCATTTCTCTTGGTAGCTTATTCCAATTCTTGACCCACTTATCTACGAAGGAAAATGTGTGCCTGAAATCAAGTGCTGGCTTGCGGTCATGGTCATCTTTTTTCTTCTGTGCATTACTTTCAATTCTTACACCAATATCTTTCCATGCCTCATCACCAATATACGCCTTAAACACTCTCATGACTCTCTTCACCCTCCTCCTGTCTTCCAATGAATGCCATTCCAACTCTTTTATCAAATCAATTCCTGATTGTTTCCTGCAGTAATTTCCAGAGACAAATCTAGCAGCCATTATTTACAACCCTTTCAACTCCTGTATTTGATACCCAAAATGTGGGTCCCACACAACTCCACTATATTCAAGCAATGGTCTGACCAGAGTTTTGTAACCCAATTCCTCTACTTCTGTCGTATATCCCTTCTCCAACAAGTGTATGATTTTGGAACCTTTTGCTACTACCTGTGCAATGTGTCCTGCGTAGTTATGTTATGCCAAGATATTTACACTCCAAGTCTTTAACAAGCCACACTTTCCCCACCTTATAATCATAATCAACCTTTAGTTTTTTATCTGTATACCTGACTCCTCTTTGCATTTGTCTTTATCGCATGTTTACCAACCCAGCTAGACATCCTGCAGCTGTTCACAGTCCTCTACCATTTTGATCCTATTGTATAGCATGATGTCATCTGCAAACAACCTAACTTCTGATAGTAAACCATTAGCATAGTCATTCATTAGAATAATGAATAGGAATGGTCCCAATACGCTACCCTGTGACACTCCCATTTTCACTCCGACTTCTTTTGATACCGCATTTCATCATCCTAACTTCTTGCTTTCTACCTTTTAAGAATTCTTCTACCCAGCAAATCACTTTCTCATCTACTCCAATAGTTTTTACCTTATTTACCACAATTTTATGGTTTATTCTGTCAAAAGCCTTTGAAAGATCTAGTGCACAATCAATTTGGCTTTCCTTGTCCAGCAGAATACTGTGAACATTTTTGCAGGTTGTCCTGGACAGGATATCTAGTTGGATAGGCCAACATTGTATAATGACTAATGCCAAGAAGTGTTGTCTTATTAAGTACTTGGATAAAAAAACAACTAAGGGTTGCAAATGATTATAGGACCGGTAATGAATTGCTTGTTGAAGACTTGAAGTGTACATAATTTGGTATAATATTTGATAGTTAAGTCAACTGGGCAGGTGGTAGGAAGATGTTTCAAGATTATTCATTTATTGAAGAGGACATTGAGGGAAAGTACCAGAGGGAATTAGCTTACAAAACTTTGATCAGACCATTGCTTTGTGGCACAGTATGGTACCCACGTTTTCGGTATCAGATACAGGAGTTGTGGCAGGATGAGGGGTGGGGAGAGCAAAGAAGGGCAGCTAGATTTGTTTGTGGAAATTACCGCAGAACACAAGCAGTAACTGGGATTCACAGGAGAAGGGTGTTCAGAGTGCTTTTAGTGTGCTAGGCATACATTGGTGATAAGACTTGGAAGGATACTGGTAAAGGAAGTAATGCATGGAAGGAAGAGATGACCATTTCTACAAACTGGCACTCGATTTCAGACATACAGGAGTGGGAAAATTTTCTTTTGTAGGGCAGCGATCAGAATAAAGTGTTGAGTATTTTTCCAAAATCTCTGAATAAATTTTAAAATAATATTCTCACCTGTGATAAAAATGAATAAGAAAAGAGAAAATAGTTGTGTAGGAAACTTGCCACTAGATTGTGTGCTCCATCGCAACTGCGTTAGATAATTGTTTTTACCTTCCCATGATTTTTCTAAATTTAATTTTTATATTTTTGTCAAGGTTAGTACAAACTAAAATATTGGATAGTCACAAATTTCTGAATTAAAGGGTTCAGAAATTATGAGGCTGTCATAGACAGATATGTGGGTTATTTCAGAAGGGTTTAGAAGGTACAATAAGAAGTAAATGTATGGGCATTGAAATCGACAAGACCCTGAAGGTTTGTTTGCGGCCACATTTATGCGGGGCTTAACACCATGTGTCGTGGTTTCATCTGATATGCCAAGACATTTTTACATGAGATGCTATCTCAGATGTGTCTCTAACTTCCTGTTCTCTGCTGGAAGTGCTGAACATTTTATAGAGAAAATTTTAGATCTCTAAATTAAAAAATATATATATCGAACAATTGGTCTGGTATAGTCAATTAAAGGAATATCTTTTCCAAAAACATTAAGTTAGCAATGAAATATTGAAAGCTTTCATTCAGACTTTGATAGGTTATAGAACAGGGTTCTTACGGGCCTTAAAAAGCCTTAAGAAGGCCTTAATTTTCATTTTTAAGGGCCCTTAAAAGGCCCTAAAATTTGCTGAAAAGCCTTAAAATCTTTGAAAAAGCCTGATTTTTTTTTTTTAACGCCGAGATACGCCCTAGTAAATTTCACTATCCCAGCGACGCGCCGATCGGCAGATTTCTCTCTGGCTCGACCTTGACCAAGTGCGAGTCAAAGTGCTTATATTTCAAGCAAGTAGTAGAGTCTTTGCACAGATCCTCTCTTAAGTAGTTCTACTTCGTACATGCCTGCGTCTTACATTTCTTGGCAATTTCTAACAAGTTTCTTATGTATATATTGTTTTATTGCATATTACAGCTTAATTTACGTTAACTATTTTATTTTTTATTTTTTTTTGTATGATTTATGATGGGGAAGTGTACATTTAATGTATTACGGTTAAATAACGAAGATTACAAACATTGGCTCGCTCCATCCCGTGATAAATACAAAGGATATTGCAGTATTTGCTGTAAAGATTTTGAACTCGGAAAAATGTCTGAAAAAGAAGTTTTCGAGATGAAAATGGAGGTCAAAGACTTCATTTTTACGATGATTAAGCACATACTCGACAAATCTCCTATAAATTATAGAGTTGTAAGAAGTATGACTTGCCTTGATCCTAGACAGATGGCGCTAAATAGTAGCAACTGTTATGAAAAGATGAAATATCTTCTGATTCACTTGTAAAAAATAAATGTAATTGGAGGAGGAGACTGTGATGAAATTCTTATACAGTATCATAGTTTTTTATCACAAGTTGCCTCAAATGCTTCAAACCACTTCAGCTCATTTAATCCACATGATGAGCATTCACGATTAGATATATTTTTAGAGAAGTATCTAGGCAAAGAAGATTATAACAGAGTACACAAAGTAATAAAAATATTGTTGCTGTTATCACATGGACAAGCTGATGTTGAACGAGGCTTCTCTGTGAACGAGCAGTTGGAAGTTGAAAATTTAAAATTTAAAAGAAGAGTCTTTAGTGGCTCAAAGATTAGTCAGTCAACATTTCAAAAACAGCAAAAATAAGTTGTTAATAACTAAGGAGTTAAGGATGTATGCAGCTATGGCTCATCAAAAGTATATTGCGTACCTGGAAGAGAAAAAAAATGCAAAGAATGCAGGGATTCAGGGAGTGTAACGCAAATCTATTTTAGATGATTTGGAACATTTGAAGTGTAAAAAGGCACACCTAGTAACTGCAATTAAAGATCTTGAAGATAATGCTGATAAACTAGCAGCTGAGGTTATAGGGGATGTTAAGTACATCACACAGTCCAATAGTTTTCGACGAACCGCTAAAGTTAAAAAAGCTGAATTTGAGGATGTTGAAAGTAAAATTAAGGCTCTATTGAAAGATTTAAAAGAGAATTGACCTTTGTTTTTAAACAACGTGAAAATAAAAAAAATCATTTAAAAAAGTATATATTTTTTTTTTATTTAACTTGCATACATTTTAATGACTCTTACCAGTATGTTTTATGTTTACCCTTATAACATGTTGTAGCTCATCTGGTAAGTAAACTTTACTCATATAAGAAAATATTTGATCAAATATGCCCAATAGGAACTACTGTTGTAACTCAAAAGATGTTGAAAGAGTTGTATCTAACCTGTTTCTTAAACCTATGGAAAAATTTTCATCTTTAAAGGTTCTTTTACATGTAGCTTTCTAAAAGGGGGGGGGGGTGAGTCTTCGTCATTCAACATTATACCTGAAATCTAATAAGTAATTGAGCTGACAATTTGGCAGTCCTTCTCTGATGTAACTGCTAATGTGCTGTAATGTATAAAAACAAATTATTAAATTATGTATTTATATGTTAGTAATTCTTATTACTAAGGTGGTACTATTTCTTTTTTGCCCTTGTGTCAGTTTTCCGGGCTATAGTAGTTTGTTATTTTATGTTTAATATATGAAAAGGGAAAAAGTTTCAATATTCACTGTATTGTGTGAAAACAAAAGTAAATTTATTATAAATTTATTGTTTATTAATTTATAAACTCAATTAAAGCTTATTTCATCATAATCTTAACATGAATATTTTAATTTCTTTGCTGTAACTTGCATATTATTTTTTTCATAACATTTTAATATACATTAATTATAGCCTTAAAAATATGAAAAATTGCCTTAAAAAGGCCTTAAAAGGGCCTTAATTTTTCTTTTGCTAAAAAAGTAAGAACCCTGTAGAATGAATGACAGTGAAAAATTGATGCTTTCAAGTCTTTAATTGAAAAAAATGTAACAGGTACGTTTTAGGGACCTGCCAAAAACTGTCCTGAACATATCTGTCTTACGTTAATAGAATGAATTTTTAATTCTACAGATTGATAGAAAAAAGGGAACATACACAGGTGAGTCAAAATATTATAACTACTGCCCACCGCCAGATTGAATGCCGTCTGGTGACGTTGCGGGTACGGCATGCGATAATGAAGGCATATAAGCGGAGCAGAGTGGAATGGAGATTCATTCTAGCGACGATATACATGGCAAATGGAAAAATCCAAAAGGCGGATAGTTATGGCCCGGCGACGAGGAACGAGCGTCTTGGAAACACGCTAGGCTGTTTACGTGCTACTCTAGTGAGCATCTATGGAAAGTGGTTCTAGGACGCTGAAATCACGAGTAGACGGCAAGGTGGTTGACTTGCCCGCTCTGTAAAGCTCTGTGGCAGATCTAATTGCAGAGTATTATGCTGGTGTAGGCACAAGTGTTTTGGAGCACACTGCTCAGCGCATTTTGTTGAACATGGGGCTCCGCAACAGACTGCCCCTACGTGTTCCCATGTTAACCTAACGATATCGTCCATTACGATTGCATTGGGCACGTGAACGTCGAGATTGGATTAATGGAAACGTGTCACCTGGTTGGATATATCACGTCTCCTGTTACATCAGGTCGATGGTCGTGTCTGGATACGCCATCTTCCAGGTGAACGGCTTCTCGAAACATTCAAAAGCCACGGACGCGTTCACGCTACGAGGGACATTCACCTGGGCTGTGGTAATGATCGAAGGCACTCCAAGAAGCTGTGAACTACGTGAAAATTACTGTGGACCACCTGCATTCCTTCATGTCTTCCACAACTGCGATTAGCATCTTTCAGAAGGATAATAGTCCATGTCACAAGGCGACCATATGTTAATGTGGTTTGCGGAGCATTATAGTGAATTCACGTTTATGTGTTAGCTGCAAATTCGCCTGATCTCAACCCAATAGAACATATCAACGCCGCACCCACAAACAAGGATACAATTTACGGGAACGTACCTTTAGCGCTTAATACTTGCCATGAAATTACTACTCAAAATTTAGCAGCATAATCAGTGAGCTGTGTGTAAATCACAGCATCTAGGACAAACTGTTTTGTATCAAAAGGGCCGATGGATGTCAGTAATCTGCGGGCCTCAACATTTTCTGTATTGAAGGTCGTTGCCATTTATATGTTCCTGAAAAAAAAAGTAAGTTGGCTTAGGTAGTTGTAAGTTACAATACCACGAGCATCAATGCTCAGTAAGTCTTCAGGATTCCATCGTAAACTATCAGCATTATGTGTTAGAAATCAAATCTTTTGGTATTTTAGTAGAGGACGATTAAGGATTCTCACAAAATGATAAATTTTAATACACTCACCGCAAAACTGTAAATTATGTTTATTTGGGGGGGGGGGAGAGCGTGTTTGAGGCTTTGCGGCGCGTCGACGTTGGTATGATTAGAACCGCGAGAGGATGGATAGCAATAAACGGGAATGAATTCTGCTATTTTTTTATTTTTTTTTAAAGCAACCATCCCAATATTCGCCTGGAGTGATTTCCGGAAACCATAGAAAACCGAAACCTGAATCGTCATACTGGGATATGAACGATTCGAACGCCCGACGTTCAAAGTATAAGTCAAACTAATGGGGCTAGTGGAGTTTTTATGACGAACCGCTGGATTTTTAGTATGTTGGGATACAATATGAACTCACAGGTGTAGCAAGATAACTCAAAACAAGTATACTAGAACATATCTGCAAATAAATTTCAATTTCCTCTGGAATACTACGTCTTGGCAGAGTAACTAAACGTTACGGAGGTAATCGGAAGGTGGTTTTGGTAAGGGGTGGCTGTTAAATGGATTGATGTAAAACTAGAGTAATATACTCCAAGCATAAGTGAAATACTAATTTATGAAGTTTTATATCTTACATACTTGGGTAGAATTAATTTTCTTCGTTCCCAGAATCATGTTCATTCAGTACATTATAAGAAATTTCTCTGAATATTCAGCTTCAGCCGGTTAAACAAACCAATGACAATTTCGTCATGCACAGCAGAAAATGGAATACAAGCATTTTGTAGCTTTTAATCTTGATTTAATGATTTCTCGTAGTATTTAGTTTTTTAAATGCAGAGATGTAACAAAATAGATGCAATACTTGATTAAAACCTTTTCTGTCAGAGATCAGGTTAGTCTACTACCCGTCGAGATAAAGTTTATTGTTAGCTAACTCGCGAGCACCAGACGCCTGGCGAAAACAATGAATATTTTCATCAAATAAACTTTGTGATAATTTGCAGGGAAAAGAGGAGTAAAGAAGAAGGTTTGAAAAAATAACTTTCGTCAGATGATGATAACAGAAAATCTCCAGGGCCGGAAAAAAAATGATGTACATACAGTTTAAATCACATGAACAGTAGAGGGAGACTAGAGTTATAGACCCAATGGTGGGAATTTTTTGACACATTATTATTGGCTGCTTGGCTCAGAAAAGAAGGTGACTGATGACAGGGCCGGTTTAAGGCTACCGCAGTCGCGGGGGGCCCCACCATGATCCCCTTCAAAATTTGTCCTTACTTAAGGAACAATTCTCCTGCTAAAATAAATAATCTACAAATTTAGAATGTTAACAATCTGTGTTCACAATAGTCCTAATGTCGAGAGCACCTTCATTGTTGATCCTATTTTCCCATAAACAGAACAGATTTGATGAATACCGAGATTGTCGATCTTCTCTCGAACCGACGACGATATAGCTTTTAATTTCTCTTCCAGCTGGTTGCCGGCTTTTTAGGAAATATCAGAAACGTTTGATGTCGCCGACAGGTTCAATACGCCTTTCTGCTCACAATGTCACCTGGCTGTTTGGGATTTCCGCTTTTAATGGAGACAAGTGCGTTCGAATAACGGGCCCTAAACGTACATTGGTTCGGCAACCCAGTCAGGTGTGAAATACGAACACAGTTTGTGTGTATATGTCTGGTGGTATCAGAACCTGTGATTTGTTTCACTCAAGAGTGTAGAATGGATCGTAAGTACTTGTCAGGTGCTAAAAAAAGAAAACATATGTGTGATATCCTAAAAGAGCAGTTGCGGCAAAAGGGTTCATTAAATAAATTTTTAAATCGAACTAACAGTGTTTCTACGAATGTACATTGTGATATAAAATTCATTTGACACAACGGGCAGCAAGGCTTAGTCAGAAATTAAAGTGACATTAGTTGGGAGATCCATATGAGACGCATTGATAAAAAAACCAAAGACTCGGCGAAGTTGGTCCTGTTCAGCTAATACTTAGTAAACTGGCCCGTTTGCACACAGATTTAGAGAAACCTCAGTCCATTTTTTTAATCGTTGTTTGAGCTCTACACACAGATTATATATATATACTCGTATGTGTGTGTATGTGTACATAAAGTCACGAAAATTATCAAAAGAAAAGAAGTAGGGGGCTCCGAAATTCCTTAAGCCGGCCCTGACTGATGACTTCCGGCAGTGTTTCACAAATGAAAACGGATGTCTATTCTCTCCTTTGTCGTTGAGGTCTATTTATTCCCTCAGCTACAACCCAGCCCCCTTCCAAGCCCATAGCCAGTGGCAAACATCAAAGGGATAACTCGTTCCTGCTAGTGACGGAGGAAAAAATCAACGATTATTAATTCCTTTGTTGTAGACTATTTTTCGTTACAACCCGAAGACCAAAATTTCACTCCCTCAGCTCTATAAAGGCTGAAATCGACAGTTAATAAATTTTATTACAAATACAAATTTTAACAGTCCATATTTGATACAAACACTGCGAAATTAATATTTTAAACGTTGCAATAAAAAAAACTGACTACCTAGCTTCCCCAAAAACTATTTTTCGTAGGCTAGCATCGACTTCTAATAACTGTTTTTTTTTATACAGTCACTATGAAATTAATATCGCAATCAAAAACGGGTTTAGCTCGATCACCAGCTTATACCAAACATTTTTTTATCGTAGGATGGCATCGACTTTTATTTAACCCTTTCCTTACATCTTTTATAGCAGAATAACAATTGTTAACATGATAATAACTGCTTAATGTAAGGGTTTGGGAGAGACTATACTAGTCTTTTCCAACCAAATGTCAACCTCTCCTTCACGTGGTACACCCTGTTTGCACGGACGAGACTCTGGCGACTGAAAGATTCCCGGTATAAGGAGTCACCCACTGCTTGCCAACGGCCTCCGAAAGGAGGGCGGAAGAGCGGGGAGTGGTTCAGGGCACCCTCTTGCCCTTGGGGTTGGAAACGGCCCCTAAAGGCGGATGAATCAGAAATGATCAACGGCATGGGGATGCAGAAGGCAACGGGAAACCACTGCACTAAAGACCCAAAGGGTATCCCGAGGACATGTAATCCTCTCAAATTAGGCCTACATATATCATGATGGCTTCTTCCTGGGTAAAATATTCCGGAGGTAAAGTAGTCCCCCAATCGGATCTCCGGGTGGGGACTGCTCAGGAAGGAGTCATCAGAATGGATAGGAACATTCTACGAGTCGGAGCGTGGAATGTTAGAAGTCTGAATAGGGCAGGTAGGTTAGAAAACTTAAAAAGGGAGATGGAACAACTTAAGTTAGATGTTGTTGGGATCAGTGAGATTAAATGGAAGGACGCACAGGATTTCTGGTCTGGGGAACACAGGATAATTAGCACACAAGCTGTCAATGGAGTCACTGGTGTAGGATTTGTAATGAACAAGAAAGTAGGGAAACGGGTGAGTTATTATGAACAGTTTAGTGACAGGATTATTTTGATGAGGTTAGAAACTAAGCCCATCCCAACCACATTAGTACAAGTATATATGCCAACGTCACAGGAAGATGACGAAGAAATAGAGAAAATATACGCTGAAATTGAAGAATTAATCCAATATGTGAAAGGGGAGGAAAATCTAATAATCATGGCTGATTGGAATGCAATAGTGGGAGAAGGAAAAGAGGGGAATACTGTAGGAAGTTTTGGTCTAGGAGAAAGTAATGAGCGAGGAAGCAGGTTGCTAGAATTTTGTGAAAGATATAAGCTAGTAGTGGCGAACACACTGTTTAAGAACCATGCAAGAAGAATATACACCTGGAAACGTCCTGGGGATACAGGCAGATATCAGCTAGATTATATCATGGTCAAACAGAGATTCAGAAATCAAGTTCTAGACTGTAAAGCGTACCCAGGAGCAGACATGGACTCGGACCATAATTTGATAGTAATGAAGTGCAGGCTGAAATTCAAGCGAATAAGGAAGCAGCATAAGCAGAACAGACTGGCAGTGAATAAGCTGAAACAATCTAGCACAAGAGAAACATTTGCGGAAATGGTAGACTTAGGTCTAAGAAGTAACTGTGAAAGGAGCTCAACCGAGGACGAATGGAATGCATTAAAGACCGAAATAATGAAAGCTGGGAAAGAAACATTAGACTTTAGGGAACAAGCTGCCCGAAACCCTTGGATCACAGAAGAAATTTTGGAGCTGATGGATCAGAGGAGAAGGTACAAAAATGCTCAGGATGAAGCAGGAAGAGAGCAGTACAGGCAATTTAGAAATCAAATAAATAGGAAATGCAAACTAGCAAAAGAAAAATGGCTACAAGAAAATTGTGAAGAAGTAGAAAAGGAAATGGTCGTAGGAAAAGTAGATGTTGCATATAGAAAGATCAAACAGAATTTTGGAGAAATTAAGAAAAGAGGTATGAACATTAAAACTGCCGATGGGAAACCTCTTTTGAGCTAAGAATATAGAGCTAACCGATGGAATGAATACATTTAGAAACTGTATGATGGGAACGACTTGAACAATAGTGTATTGGAAAAGGAAGGCGATGTCGACATTGACGACTTAGGAGATCCTGTTTTGAGGACAGAATTTAATAAAGCTCTGAATGACTTGAAAGCAAATAAGGCAGTTGGAATTGATGAGATCCCTGCAGAACTTCTTAAATCTCTAGGAGAGGAAGGAATCGAAAGATTATTCAAGCTGATATCGAAAAGTTATGAAACAGGAGAAATTCCAACTGTGTTTAATAAAAATATCATCCTCACTCTTCCAAAGAAAGCACAAGCCGACAAATGTGAGAATTATCGCACCATTAGTCTAACATCAAATGCTTCAAAATTACTGACCAGAATAATATACAGAAGGATGGAAAGGGTAGTAGAAGAGATAGTAGGTGAAGATCAGTTTGGGTTTAGGTAAAATCGCGGTACAAGGGAAGCAATTCTGTCTTTAAGATTAATACTTGAAGGACGGATCAAGAAAAACAAAGATACTTTGATGGCATTTGTTGATTTAGAAAAAGCTTTTGATAATGTTAGGTGGGACAAGATGTTCAAAATTTTAAAGAAGTCAGGTCTAAAATATCGAGATAGAAGAATACTCTATAAACTATATAAGAATCAAGTGGCTGTAATAAAAGTAGAGAATCACGAGAGACATGCGTCGGTTAAAAACTGTGTGAGACAAGGTTGTAGTCTATCCCCGTTAATATTCAACTTGTATGTAGAAGAAGCAATGAAGAAAGTCAAAGAAAAATTTCCATGTGGCATAAGTTTTCAGGGAGAAAAAATCAGTATGCTACGATTTGCTGATGACATTGTCTTGCTAGCAGAAAGGGCTGAGGATATTGAGAAGTTATTGAATGGCATAAACAAAATACTGAAGGAAGATTTTGGACTGAATATAAATCAAAGGAAGACAAAAGTTATGAAATGTAGCAGAAATGATACCAATAGTAGCAGATTAAATATAAAAATAGGATCGGATGCAATAGGAGAAGTGAGTGAGTTCTGTTACTTGGGAAGCAAAATTACAACCGATGGCTGAAGCAGGAATGATGTTAAAGGCAGAATAGCACTAGCAAAAAGAGCCTTCATGAAAAAGAGAAACCTTTTAGTTTCAAATATTGGTGTAGGAATTAGAAAGAACTTTCTAAAACTCTATGTGTGGAGCACAGCACTTTACGGTAGCGAAACATGGACTTTAGGAATACCGGAAAGAAAGAAACTTGAAGCATTTGAAATGTGGTGCTACAGAAGAATGCTAAAAATTAGGTGGACAGGCAAAGTAAGAAATGAACGAGTTTTGGAAATGATGGGTGAGAAAAGAAGTTTATGGAAGAAGCTTACAGGAAGAAGAGACAGGCTGGTAGGTCATATTTTGAGACATGCTGGATTGGTTAATTTGTTAGTGGAGGGAACAATCGAAGGTAAGAACTGTAGAGGTAGACAGTAGAATATATGAAGCAGATATATGAGGACGTGGGTTGTAAGGGGTATGTAGAAACGAAGAGGTTAGCACAGGATAGGAAGGGATGGAGGATTGCATCAAACTAGTCTAAAGACTGACAACAGCAAAAAAAAACTGCTTAATCGGAGTTACAACACGTTACGAAAATGATGGATGAATGTCCAAGTTTGAAATACGGGGGGACGCATCCAGGATCATCAAAGTAGTTGAACGTTTGGGACTGGAATTACACAGAAGGTGTGTTCAACCACCTTCTGTATGTTTTACCAAAGTCTCTTCTCATCCTGAGCTCTGCTCTGCTTATGGTAATCTTTGTATTACTGTACAATACAATATTTCATTAACTAACTCCGCTGGTTTTATAATGGGTGGCAAAACACGTCCTGTATCTATCCAGTTAATTTTCGACATAAGTAGTTTCTAGTTACTAAATTATGGGGCATAAGTTGAGCAGGTACATCAGAATGACCTAGCTTTTCCCTGTCAGAAAACTTGTAGGATGGTTCCTTCGTGGAGAAAACATGCTGCAGACGAGGAATAGAGTCCATATCTACATATTTTCGTTACACTTTGAAGCATAGGTTCCGAACGCTTTTACCCTACTGCCTCCTTTTCGAAAAAAAAAATACTCTTCGTCTCCTTTACATAAAAAAATCACCCTGACTCCTCTTCTTGTAATAAATAATGTAACCCATAGTGATCCAACTGTTTTGACCCAATTTTTGAAACAGTAATTCAATGGCGCCCCTCTTAAGTGCAATTTATGTCATCTTGTATGGAAAAAGAAGGATTATTTTATTAAAAGATACTAACAATACTTGTGTATAGTTCACAGTTTTACTTAAAATAAATATTATAAAAACATTAATTAGAGGGCTGAGCTCGGTGTAATTACAATAATTTTTCGATATTTGGTACCTTATTTATCATCTTGCAAACTTAAATCGCTGTGTTCCACCATTGACAATCTGTTTTTCTTTTTTTTTTTTCTTAGAAAATAAATTGCTGACTACGCTAAATCATCTTTTCTTCGTGAGGATGCAATTAAAAAATTCTTTGATGTAACCCTTAAAGCAGGATATAATATAATACTGGAAAGACGAAGGCGACTGCTGGTCCTCAACGCTCCCTATAATCTCTTCAACGGCACCATTGCTTAAGTACAATAAATAGAAAAAAATATTAGACAGTGATTATGCACAACTCTTGCCTCTTATTTACCTTAAAAACTGTCTCCATATGTTTTGAAAAGTGAAGCAAGTTTTTTCTATACAAAAAACGGAATAATACAACCGAGGTATAAAAAAAATACTCAAAGTGTTATTGTTTTAAGATTTATTGAAAATACTTTGCTATCACGTTTGATCTACGGCATAGAATATTCACTGTTTTTGCTTGTTAAGCACGTTGAAATAAGTAACTGGCAACCTTAGCATATAGCTCCCAGATGAGAAAAGTTCTAAAAAGAGTTATTCGACATCGATCTTACCTGAATAATAATAGCCGCTTAGAGGTATCATAAAATATTCATTCGCATATTGTTTTCCAACTTTTTTAGTTGAAATAACGCTGCGTTTCAGTAACAGTTTAACAAACGGGATTTAGTAATTATGCGCTTAGTTTGGCCGAGAGTCGAAATTCCCCCACCCCCCACTCCCACCCACCCGTGCTTCCCCTCTCCACCCCGCCCCAAAATCCCATCGCCAGCGCTAGGCACTACTGAAAGAGAGAGAAAAAAGAATGGGACGCTGTAATACCATGGAGGAAGGAATATTCCTTCCTTCATGGTAATACATGTAGCGTAGGATCTGTGCCCAAGGAGCTTTGTGTGGCTAGCTCCAGAGAATCTCCTAAAAATATTCTGCATTTGTCGGCAGCTTTCTTCTTCAACGACTGCCTCCTTATTGCTTAAACTCGACTATCCTAGCAACATACAATTAGTACATATCAGTTCGCATGGCTGACAATTCAGTGAACCATCCCCATACAATTATACGATATCGGGGAAAATTGCGGCGCATGTTTGTAAGGCGTACCTGGCAGGGGCGGATCCAGGATTTTGGTTTGGGGGGGGGGGGCTTGAGCGGACTTTGGTTTGGGGGGGGCTTGGCTTGAGTGGATTTTTAGTCTCCTCGGGCCTCGAATCCGTAGAGCTAAAAAAAAACAGATGTTGAAGGTAAACCTAGATACTTTTTGGGGGGGGCTTCTTGAGCCCCCTAGCCCTCCCCCCCTCCTGGATCCGCCCCTGGTACCTGGTGCCTGAGATTCGGTTTCTTTTTCGTTGTATCCCCTCCAGTTGAGCGTGTGGTGGCATTAACATCACAGCTATGGAAAACCTACAAATCATGTGACTTGTCTCTCTCTGTCACACAGCTGCATTGTGAGTAATCAGATATTATTTTCCCACAGTTGGTCTGGTTTTGATGACGAGGCTGGTCCTAACGGGTGATTGCATCATTTTTGATGGTCACCGGAAGCCATTTTTTTTTTTTTAATTTAATTTAATTGCAATGGAGCACAGGCTCCGGTGGCAATTTCCCTACACAGCTATCTTCCCCCTATCCTGCACCCACCTACATTTGCCCTCTACAAATTTTTTCTTTAAATTCTTTCAAAGTTTTCGGTAAATTATTCATCGTTTCTCTTGGTAACTCATTCCAATCCCTGACACCCTTACCTAAAAAAGAGAATCTTCCTACACCCTTGTGCCTGAAATCGAGTGCCAGCTTGTGGTCATGGTCATCTTTTCCCTTCCATGCACTACTTTTCATACCTACTGCAATATCTTTCCATGCCTCATCACCAGTATATGCCCTGTACACTCCCATGACCCTCCTCATCCTCCTCCTGTCTTGCAATGAATCCCATTCCAGCTCCTTTATCATATCCGTCACTGATTGCATTCTGCGATAATTTCCAGAAACAAATCTAGCAGCCCTTCTTTGCACCCTCTCCAACTCCTGTATTTGATACGTAAAATGAGGGTCCCATACTACACTACCATATTCGAGCAATGGTCTGACCAAAGTTTTGTAACCCAATTCCTTGACTTCTCTCGTACATCCCCTCATAACTCTCTCCAACAAGTGCAGAACTCTGAAACCTTTTCCTACCACCTGTCCTATGTGTCCTGCCCAGTTAAGTTTGTTATCAAAAGTAATTCCAAGATATTTGCATTTCAAGTCTTCAGCAAGCAATTCTTTCCCCACCTTATATTCATAATTAACCTTTTGTTTTTTATTTGTGTATCTAATAAGCTGACTCTTCTTTGCATTTATCTTCATTCCATGTTTACTAACCCAATTAGATATCCTGTCCAGATCACCATTCAACTGTTTACAATCCTCTATCGTTTTGATTCTTTTATACAGCATTATGTCATCTGCAAACAATCTAATTTCAGATAGTAAACAGGCAACACAATTATTCATTAGAATAATGAATAGCAATGGTCCCAATACGCTACCCTGTGGCACACCCATTTTTACTTCCACTTCTTTTGATACTACATTTCCTACCCTAACTTTCTGTTTTCTACCTTTTAAAAATTCTTCTACCCAGCAAATCACTTTCTTATCCACTCCAATGGTTTTTACCTTATTTACTACCATTTTATGGCTTACTCTGTCAAACGCCTTAGACAGATCTAGTGCTACACTATCAATTTGGCCTCCCTTGTCCATTTCATCTGAAATATCTTGCATATATCCCACCAACTGAGATTCGCATGAATATCCTTGCCTGAAACCATGTTGCCTGCTTGAAAACCAATTACGTTCCTCACATATATTTCTGATGTGGTTGCATATCAATCTTTCCATTAATTTACCTACCACTGATGTCAAACTGATTGGCCTGTAATTCTCAACTCTATTTCTCACCCCTCCCTTATGTACCGGTACTACTATTGCACTTTTCCAGTCCTGTGGTAAGCAGCAAGTGTCTAGACTCAATTTAAATAATATTTCAAGATAAGGTACAATGTCACATCCGGCTATCTTTAAGATATCTGTAGTAATATTATCTTCACCAGCCCCTTTATGTTTTTTCAGCTTTCTTATTTCCTTCATGATTTCCTCAGGATGGATATCAAATTTTTTACTATCGTCATTTCTAATTGTGTTGTTAAGCTCGTTCTCCGAATTAGACCCTCCTGTTTCTGATTCATTTTCCCTAATGCTTTCTCTGAACCAGTTACTTAAAATCTCTGCCTTTTTCAAATCGTCAGTAACTTCTTCTCCATCCTTATCTATAAGTGTCTCTACATCCTCCCTTCCCCTCAGTTTCCTGATATAGCCATAGAAATTTCTAGATGCATCAGTCAATGGTCCCCCTGCACTGACAATACTCTTCATAAACCCATCTTTGGCCATTTTCTTTGCTGTTATTAAGTCCTTGTTTAGTTGTTTTAAATATTCCCTACTACCCTGCTGTCTCTTAACTCTGTTATGTTCTTTTCTTACCAACCTCTTTAACCTCCTCACTTCCCTATTATAGTACATAGGATCTCTACTTCTCTTTATTTTTTGCTGCCATTAATCGCCTTCATTTGTAAACCCATAAGTCTTTAATTATCTATCAAAAATTTTTCCCACCAGGTCTCATAATCACGTCCCTCCTCTATCATGTACTATGCATATAATTTCACGAAGTAAATTTCCTACAACGCTGCAGCATTTCATGTAAATTGCTGTATGAAATAGGACATTCTGAAACCTTTAACGAAACACCACAGCCGAAATAAAATATATTAATGAAGTATTCATTATTTTAATTACCTATAGTTCGCAGATGCAGAGAATAACATTTTTTTGATATCGTATTTTCGATAATTCCCTTTTCTATATCTGACATATAGTCTAAAACAGTGGTTCCCAATTAGTGGTATTTGTATCCTCTATGGGTTCATAAGGTTACTCCTATAGGTAGGCGAGGAAATGTCTTGACTAAGGAAATCGATAAGATATTTTTTTTTAAATTGTGTAAACGTTACTATAGCCATAATATATTTTAAAATAGTCAAACGAGGTGTGTGTGTGTGAATTATATTCCTCCTAGTGCTGTAGTTGTGCTGATGAACGCAGCGGCACAGGTAAGCAATAAGGGGTACGCGAGGTTGAGCTCTTTCTTGAAGTGGTAATCGGGAAAAATTATTTGTGAACCACTGGTGTAGAACCTATAATGAAGTGCTTAAAAAGGGTGTCTCCCAGTAGATCTGATCACGCGAAACAATTTTATCTGATTTTTGTGATTTATTTCAGCTTACCGCGTAGGTAGAATTATTATACTAGCATTATAGCTCTTATTTTATTTAAATTAAAATATTTATTTTATGAACTATGTATGATTTATTCCGTCTCTTCGTCTGATTATTCGTTTCCAGCTGATTACAGCCCTCTTTTGATCTGTTTACTTTCTTCCTGTAAAATTCTTTTATCACAGGCCCATCGAACATTACAATATTTTTGATTGGGTGAACTAGGGTAATTAAGATTGCAAAATATCCTACATTTTTTAATAGATTATTTGGATAAATACCAATGCAAAAAGACCTGGTCTCGAACTGTGTTTTAATTTAATGCGTGTATAGTCAAGAAAAAATTTCCGTGCAATGAGATGCCAAAAAGTAGAAGAAAAATATTATTTTTTTCTACTTTAAGTGCATTGTTTAGGTCTATATCCCGAGGAAAATTAGAAAAATTCAATAAATAAATAAACTATTATACCAGAAAAAACTGCACTCAACAATAAGCGTGAAAAGAAAATCTCAGAAAACTTCCACGGAAGAAGCAATTATGTGATGTTATTTATCCTCTGGAATTCACCATTGTGAATTTCGGCTGGTAACACGATTTGGCTGTAGGTGCAGAGTTTTCTTTTAAAATAAACTCCCAGCTGCATTTATTTTTATAAGTTTTATTTTAAATTTGTTCGATAAATGGAACTTCATCAAAAGGCAATAAAATACAAGTACTGAATTTTAAAACCGATCACTGAATTTATCAGGAATTCACCAACCAGGTGAGTATAGAACATTGTCAAAGGGTAGCAACATCGATCTGTTTGTATTACATTGCGTATGATAAGATTCTGAATTTTACTAATGTATTGTGTTGCACAGTGTCTGAACAAAGAATTTCATAACTGTAGATATGAGAGTAAAACTAGAACTCATAAAGCAGAAAATTTTGAAGCGGCATTTGCATGAGTAAACCATTTTTACATGAACTTTTAATCATTGGATTAGAGGGGCTAGATGTGTGCGCTGCTATTAATATTTTGGGAGTTATTCTGGGTAATATATACTGAATATCCCGTTATAATTGAATAATTTACTGGGACTGCATCACTTTCGGAACCCACGCGAAATTGGTAACAACCTGCTGAAATTTGGGGTTACTGTGCAAAGTACGGCCATTAGAAAAAACTGTTAATTCGGGTTGAAAATACTACTAGCTTCTTCCTTGGCGCTCACTCTTTAAGGAAAAGTGTACCTGAAAGCTGTACAATATTTATCAAAGGTGTAATCCGCGCCGAAACGTACGTTTATGCACGTTACTAACTTGGCGTTAATAGAGATCTTGAGCCGCCTGTGACGTAATTATAGTCAGAATTTGGCGTAGCCGTTGTCTTCTTCACTCAAAATCCTCTAAGCACCATGGAATATTATTAGTCATTTGGGTCCAGGATGGCATTCAGCCTAAACACAACATATTACGGCCAAAGAAGTTTGAATATTATACATACGGCATAAGCGGCAATGGACGTCTCGTTCCGTGTGTGACGTCATTATAGTCAGAATGCGGCATGGCGGCCTCCTAAGTAGTTCAAAATCCACTATACACTAGTCGTAATTCCGGTCCAGGCTGCATTTCAACCTAACCACAACGTCCACCAATACAGCTCTTTGAAAATCAACATGTGTACAGCTTGAGGAATAGCACATTCGCGGTAAAAATGGCTGCTACACATCGGCTAATATCGCACGTAACCCGACGAATTTCACTATATTACTTCTTTCCTACCTGTTTTATCGACTTCGCGTACACTTTATCTTAAATATAAATGCCTAAGGAATGCGTCAATCACATTTTCATCGAGAAATAACAGTTTTTTCTACTGGCCGTACTTTGCACAGCACCCAAATTTGGTTTAATTGCTTCGTCAATATGTCCTCTTGACGTTTTTAACTCTTGTTTTGAGGAAACTGGCGACTTTTCATCAAAACAAGATTGGAAAACGTATTGACGAAGCAATTAAACCAAATTTCAACAGGTTAGTACCAATTTCGCGTGGTTTCCGAAAGTGGTGCAGTCCCCTAATTTACCAAAACCGCTAGTAAAATAAGAATGAGGTGAGAAGGAAATGCTATTCATTTACCTTTCGAGAAAAAGTGTACATTAAAGCAAAATGAAACGTAACTTAGACGTGATGCCACGTGAAAATTATGTTACGACACATAATTAACAACACAGAATGCAATTTAGGATAAAATTATTCACGCCAAAGATAGTATCTGCAATGCAGCCTGGACCAGTAGGAAAAATACATGCATTTTGTTACAGAATAAATGCATTATATTCGTTATAAAACCGTAGGAGTATGTTCAAATTATATCACGAAACGTTTCCAGCGATATTAGATTCGTTGATGTCGGTAATGCAGATGATATCTTTGGCGTGAAATGTCGTCGGACATGGCGGTCTATACCATGGAGCCTTCCTCCATGGTCTATACCATGGAGCCTTCCTCCATGTTCTATACTACGAGCTAATGAAGTACCGCACCGCGACTTTCATGTCACATCACGTCTGCGGTACATCTCATTTTTCTTTAATGTACATTTTTTTTCTCGAAAGGTATGACCAGAGGAACGTGTGTCACAAATTTCAAGCGAATAGCACAAGCGCTTCTAACCTCGTTCTTATTTTACCGTCACCCTGTATTACTAAATTAGTTTGAACGTAATTCTGTGAAATATTTAATTCTCAATGTCTGCTTCTCTTTCTTCTGTGCCATTGTTATTTGACTAAAATAATATAATAATTCTACATAACTTGCAACCCAATAAATGAAACAATGCTAGAAACACGGAGTTTTTCATATCCAAACACAAACTTTAAATATTATTGGGGCAGTTCTATCATTACCGTGGCGCCACAATCCGATAGTGAATTCTTGTAGAACTCAACGAAACAAATTGAAAATAAAGAAGAAAATTTTTTGATATCTCGCTTGGTTTTCAAGATACAGCATACTAAAAATCAGTTATAGGTTAGTTCCTTGTGCTTTTGCTGGCGTTTCTTCTGGCCCAGGCCGTATTTCAACATAACAACAACCACTAGGAAGAAAATAAAACACCTATAGTGCATTTACACCTTGTATATATGGGGATTTTGGTGAATTTTTTTCTGGTCCAGGCTTGATCTCACCATAACCTCCTCAAGTTTGAGATATAATATCTCGAGAACTAAGTGAGATAAAAAATAATTGTATTCTTTATTTTCGATTTGACTCGTCGATTTACATAGGAATTACCGAGCTGGGTGGTGTAACGGTTAGCGTTCTCGCCTCGCATTCGGGAGGACGGCGGCTCGAATCCCCGTCCGGGCATCCAGATTTGTGTTTTCCATGGTTTCCCCAAATCACTCCAGGCAAATGCCGGGATGCTTCCTTCAAAAGGCCATGGCCGAATTCCTTCCCATTCCTTGCCCCCATCCTTGCCCCCAATCCTTTCCCGTCTCTAAAGACCTCGATGTTAAAAAGAGACGTAAAGCAGTTTAAAAAAAAAAATACATAGGAATTCATCTTAAAATTTGGTAACGGCGAAATTTTTCCTCTGGTCCAGGCCGCATTTCAACCTAACCAATTCTATTTTGAGATACAATATCACGAGAACTAAGTGAGATATCAATATATATATATATATATATTCAATTTGTCTCGTCGAGTTACATAAGAATCCTTCATCAAATTGCGGTGCCATGGTTATCGTAGAATCCCCATTACTGGTTTAGGGATCATAACAGTTTCACTTTTCACTTTTCATTTTCACTGAAATATTTTAGTTCTTTGGTGCTTTGCTCCAAGAAAGCTGTCTCAGAAACACCCATAAGAAACATCAACATATAGTAACACGTTTTTCATGCTTAAAAACATTTAATTTAATTGCAATGGAGCGCACGCTCTGGTGCCATTTTCCTTACACATCAATCTTCCCTCCCTTTCCTGCACCCACCTACATTTGCCTCCTACAAATTTCAACTCTAAATTCTTTCAACGTTTTTGGTAAATTATTTATCATTTCTCTTGGTAACTTATTCCAATCCCTGACATCCACACCTAAAAAAGAGAATCTTCCTACATCCTTGTGCCTGAAAACGAGTGCCAGCTTGTGGTCATGGTCATCTTTTCTCTTCCATGCATTACTTTTCATCATTACACCAATATCTTTCCATGCCTCATCACCAATATACGTCTCGTACACTCCCATGACTCTCTTCAGCCTCCTCCTATCTTCCAATGAATCCCATTCCAGCTCTATTAATCTGGTAATAGGCCATGTTTCCGCAGTTGCTGGACAATATAAATAGTATCGTCAAAAACAACTGTTTTCGTGAATTTTTGTTTTATTTTCATTCCCCAGACGTGTTTCTCCCTTGTGGTGTAGGGCATCTTCAGTGGAGATATAGTGGTAATCGTCACATGCCGGTCTGGAACAGCACTTCACACACTTTCACAGCACTGTTCATTGCAGTTCCAGCTGAACATATTTTACTAGTTGCTTGCATGCTGCACTTCAGGGGCGGATCCAGGGGGGGGGGGCTAGGGGGCTCAAGCCCCCCCCCCCCCAAAAGTATCTTGGTCCACCCCCGACATTGTAGTTTTGGGAGCTTTTTTTTTTTTTTTTTTTAGCTCTACGGATTTAAGGCCCGAGGAGGCTATAAATACTACCTTTTTCCCGACTCAAGCGCCCCCCAAAGCCAAAATCCACTGAAGGCAAGCCCTCTGAACCAAAATTCACTCAAGCCAAGCCCCCCCCCCAAAACAAAATCCTGGATCCGCCCCTGCTGCACTTGTTGTAGTGAATATTTTCTGTTGATTTTACACATGTATAAAATCAACAGAGAATATCAATCAGCAGCCCTTTTTTTGCACCCTCTCCAACTCCTGTAGTTGATACTCAATATATGGGGCCCATACTACACTACCATATACAAGCAATGGGCTGACCAAAGTTTTGTAACCCAACTCCTTTTATTTTTCTCGAACATCCCCTCATCACCTCTCCAACAAATGCAGAATTTGGAACCTTTTCCTACTACCTGTCCAATGTGTCCTGCCCAGTTAAGCTTGTTATCAAATATAATGCCAAGATATTTACGTTTCAAGTCTTCAACAAGCAATTCTTGTATGGAACTACCCATTTTCGAACCACTTTACACCATTAATATAAACTGGCGGTTTTAGTGTACACATTTTCTTAAGTGATGTCACCTAAGGAACTTGCGAACAAAATTTCAGACTAAATGAGCTACACCATGACGTCCCGTCGTTCGGATTCCACATTAAATTTATGTCGAGCCATGATGGAGGCGGAGTGGCGACAAATCGAAACTCCGTCACCATGTCGCAAGATCATTAGAATTTACTTCCATTTTATTTCAAAATCACAATCTTCGTCATTGAATTTGTTACTGATGCATTAGAATATTTGTCGAATATGGTTTAATCCGTCCTGTACAGGACGGTCGCAAGTAGGCGCCACGATTAATTACTAAGTCATAAGAAAAAACTAAATGCTTGATGGGTCTTAGTTGTCTTATTTGAGATTCAATTGGCGATTTCTTTTGGAAGAGAGCAAAATAAAATAGCTTCATTTATTATTCTGACCTTCTGAAGAAATATTAATTTTAATTCTCTGAAATAAAAATATTTTACACAGAAAAGCGAATGAGTACTTTATCGCTTATGTCACAATGACTGTTTAGGTTTGGGAATTGATAATATTGCGGTAGTGCATGGAGAGGAACTCTATGGTAACCTTGGCGCGCAATTTGATGATGGGTTCTTAAGTAAATCGGTGAGACAGATCGAAACTGAAATATAATATATTTTTTTTGATACATTGCTTAGTTCTCGAGGTACACTATCTCAAAGTGTGGTGGTTGGGTTGAAATGCAGCATGGACAAAAAGAATTGCCGACGTCACAATGAACTACACGCTGGATATACACGATGGGCGTTTTGTTTTCTTATGACTAGTTTTACTTTGGTTGAAATGCATGCTGGACCCGTAGAAAAATGTCGCAAAAGTCACAGGGAACTATATCCATAAATAATGTTTAACAATCGATATCTCCAGAACTAAGCGAGATATCAAAACATTCACAACGATTTTTCTCGTCGCGTTACAAAGAAGCAATTATCAAATTATGGCGCCACGGTTATGGTAGTGCTGCCTGGAAGGTATTAATAGGCGTGTAACTGAAGCCTTGATTTACCAGCGGCTCAGTTTGAGACTATGTTGAAATTTACAGGTAGCATAAACCAAAATGACAACTGAAACTTGTTGTTACAGCATAAGCGACGAGGAATTTGGTTTTTATTGATAGTTCAAACCATGTTAATGAAGTCACGTAACGCGATGTAAAGTATTAACGGTTTATTGCTTCGGCTTCTTTTTACGTAATGCTATTAAAAAAAAAAACCGTATAATGAGCGGGATTAAATTAACTAAACTAATAATCTGATGCTCATGAAAGCAAAATGTATTAATAATAATTTATACTTAAATCCTCCTTTCTTATGATGAACTGTTAAATCTTAATTATGGTGGTACAGGCTCAACAGATGCCGATACCCAGGAAACTACTTTCAGTCGCAGGAACTAATGACGCCAGGACTCATGAAAGCAACGTAAATAAAAATAAATACAAACTCATGATGCTTACTAGTGTACCACGGAATGACAGTTGTAATTCTGGTCTAGGCTACATTTCAACCCAACTCCGCTAATATTGCTGATGGAAAATCAAATTTTCTACCACACGCTTAAGTATATTTTTACTGTATCACGATATAAAGTAGAATCAAGAGCATGTCAATCGAATAGAGACAGAGGAGACCATACAGAAGGATCATTTCGTGTATTATTGATAGTTTTGAATGGAGCGTTTCGTGCAATACTTGACTCAACTCACGCATGTTTCAACACAGAAATGTGTTAAAAGGCAGGTCACGGTAACGTAGGGGCTGGAGCGAGTCCGGCTACGGCCATGTGTATTTAGGTTAAGTGTGTCTATATGTGTCCAGTGTTGTTCTACAACTGAATGTTTTTATAAAATTCGTTAAATCAAAATTGACGATACATAAAAATATTAAGTGCCTGTAAAATCAACTGCCCCCCCCCCCAAAACAAAAAACAAAAAAAAACTCTGCGTTAAAGGCTGTTGACTGGGTTTAAATGGGTAATGGCGTGGAACACAAGAAAAAGCCTTGTTGATTGCATTGAGTTAATCTGCGACAGATGTATTACCCAATCAGTTTCTTACGACGTAGCGAGGCTCGAATTTCAATTAGTCTTAATACTGTAACCGTCGAAATGCAAAATGTCCATAATAAACACTGAGTCGTTTCGCAGCTTCTTTTATAACTTTGATAACTGGGTACACTACACTGGAAAAAAATGCATCATAAGAAATCTTTTGTAATTAGGGAATTAAATTCAGCATGAAGAACTGAAGTGATTTTAGTTGTTAATTCACAATAGAAACGCTTCTATTACTACTTTGCTAGCCACAAGTCTCGTCACGAAAACCACTAACAGAAATTAGATTTAAAATTACTTACTAGTCGACGCTGACCCTTGGCTATTGAGCGATTAGGTGATGTGCAGATCAGTTCGACGAATAGGGCATTATCACGCTGCAGGTCATGATCATGAGGTGACCTGTGTCAACAGTTTGACAGTTGAGAGATGAGAATACACGGAAAAAGGTTTAACATACACGGTCTTCATCCATAAGGCTGCCATAACGATTGCATAGGGGAAGTTAGGGTCGATTGATAACAAGGTCTTCCAATGTTTTACCACTAGGTTGTTCAAATAATTTTTACTGATTAATCCGATTCATTTTGGCCGAAGCCAGGAAACCTGGTGAGCTGCTTTTTGACATAAATGTCGTAATTAGTTATTCATTGAAGTTTTATCAGCAACTATTCGAGCGGTCTGGTAGCTGGGTGGTTAAGTCGTCTGATTGAGATCTGAAAGTCCCCGGTTCAAATCTCTATCTCGGCGGGGATTTTCATATGCACTTAACCCTCTGGCACAGCTTGCTAGAACACTTCCGTGGTTCAGATTCTACGTTAAACTATAGGCTGCCGGGTTAGTCTAAGGCGGCTACGACAGGTGCGGAATATACAGCCAGTAGAAATCCTGTCACCGGGTCATTACAACCGCAGGAACTATTATTGTTATATAACAATCATTCTCTTTTTATGTGTGTGATTATCTGGAGGTAATAGTTCTCCAGCAATCATTTTAGAGCTTAGTTGAGGGATCTTGGATAAGAAGTACAGTGTTTGAAGGGGGAAACATTCTTTACTCAGTTAATTACCAGTCCTCTGTCGTAGTTGCTAAGAGTGCCGCTGAAAAAGTTGACAGTAAAATGCTACTTTTGTTTCCCTTGACCCTGGAATTGATAAGTATCTGTATATATATGAATTTGATACCTCTGGAAGATAGTGGAAGAAGTCATGGAAAATATTCAATGGTCCTGGCACACCGGGGAGATTCGCTATTTGCTATTGATCTTCTGAAAGATGATCAGTGTTTCAGCTTTATCCTTACTACTAAGTCATCTGAAGAGCCGGTAAAAATGTAGTGTCATTTTTCTTTGTGGAACTTCAAGGGAATAATTGTGGGTTTGGGTATCCATGGCAACGATTGGGGTTGATTTTGTAGTGCCTGTTACTGTTAAATGGATAGCGTTTTGAACAATTTTCAGCTTTTTTGTAGCCTTGGGTTAGCAGTGATCGTAACGTTTAAAGCATAAGTGCACAAAGTTCCTTCAAGATTGGATAAAAACTGTAGATTTGTGTATCGCCACATAAACTTTAAAACAATTTTCAAATTTCATATTAGACTTCCTCTGTCTGTCTTATCGGAATCGGTCCAGCGCCATTCGACAGGAAATGATAATGGGCTTCAGAATTTCACTATCGGCTTCTGCCGATTAATCTGCTGTTTGATTACTTTTCTTTAGTTTTCGTTTTGAAATAAACATTTCTTGCTCCATTCTTACTATCTCCTTAAACCCTTTCCACATCCCCTCCAGTGTACTGGTACATTCATTCCTAATGCTGAACTTTTTCTGAAATATATTTTCAGTTCTGAAATTTTTGCCTTTTTTTAATTATACCTATTCCCACCTTCAGTTTTGGCCACTGTTCCCTTCTATATTCGTCATTATTTTCCTTTCTTAGCGGTAACGTTCTGGACTCGCATTCGGGGAGAACGAGGGTTAGAATCCCCTTCCTGTTTGGATTTTCCAAGGTTCCCCTAAAACACTCGAGATGAATGCCTGGATATTTCCTTTAAAATGACTATAGCCGAATTCTTGAATTATTTTCGGTTCATTGGACACAATCCTTTCCCACCTCTAATGACCTCGACTAGGTATTATCCCGAAAAAAAGTAGAATTGTAATGTTCATTGTGCCTAACATTTCAGGCATTTTTTATTTCGTAGCTTCGTCTACGTCAAAATCTTGGATATGGTCGTTTAAAGCAATTCATTCTCGACCAGCTTTCGTTGTTACTTTCACATCGTCGTTTGATGTCGGACCACTCATCATCACGCGTTTCGTCTTACAATTTTACTTGTTCAAAAATCGTAGGTTGTAATTGCTGGTGGTTTGTTTCTCAATCTCATTCCATCACTTTAACAAGTGTTTGCTCTTCCATTTGTCGACGTTGTATATGATTACAAAGCTGCTCGCAACAAAACGTGTATGGATTGTTTGACTCATTTCTGGCAACCAAGTGCAATTTCCAATTAGTTTGTGTAAGTTTTTTCTTCGTGCGTCTTCAAGCTCTGTGTGTGCCAGGAAAAAAATAAAAATAAAAATAAAATAAAAAAAAAAAAAATACACTTTTCAATCGGCAACTACCGCTGCTGGGCAACACGTCTAACGGATAATCTTTCAGCTCCTTATTGAAAGTACATGCATAGGGAAGTTACTCGACCTCATTGCATTCAAGTCTTCTCACACATCGTGTTTTCATCGCAGAATTGTTTTAACTAGAGATCACCCAATGGACGAAATTCGACTGCAATTCATTAAGTTAATTATTTTTTTTGTAAAAGAGTAATAATTATTGCAAATAGTTTTTTTTTAATTTGTTCTATTGCGTTTGTCGCGAGCATAGATATATTATATACTGTACACATTGACGTTGTTGGCTGCGAGGGTGTTTATCTTGTGTTGTTTGCCTTAATTATAAAATAATAACATTAAAAATTTAATGTAACAGGAAAAAAACACAATTAACAGCTATTATTTGCATTTGCATTTGCATTTTTTGATACAATTATTTGTCAGTTATATTTTTAAAAATTATTATTGGATCAAATAAAATAAATGGTTTTCATTGAACATCAAATAGTTTGAAATTTAACAATTCAAAACTTCTGCGTAAATGATGTTTTTTGTGTAAACTCTTTCATCATTTGCTAAATGCCCTTGACCATTATATTCTGAAATATAAAATCTCAAACCATTGAATGATCGAACTCTACTTGCTGCGATGCACAGTTGACCATGTGTAAAGACTGGCTGCCTCAATAAAATTCCTACTTTTTCGAGGGTTTGTCCTTCAGACTTATTTATTGTCATCGCAAATGCAAGTATAATTGGAAATTGTTTTCTTTGAAACTTAAATGGTAAAATAGTACCGGGAAAAGGTAAATTTATACATGGAATCAAAATTCCCTTATTGCGAGCGGTTCCAGTTAAAACTTCGCAATCAATAGCATTACGATGCATACATACACTTGACGCGCATTCTTGCTCTATTGACTAATGCTTCCTTTGTATTTAAGTTTCTGCAATTAACCTTTCGTTCAAATGGTGGCTCACCATCATATTACAGATACATCATTTGAACTGCATCATTGTAACATCGTATATCTAAATCACGATTTGCTTTAATGAGCATACAAATTTCTTTATTTTAATTTTCAACTCTCTAACAATGATCTTTCATTGTAATGAATGGCTGAACAAAAGGATTAATGCATTCCGAATATGCTCCTTTTCGAAATGTTGCTTCTTGCTGCTTCAGAGATTAATCTCGACTATTTTGTTTCACAAAAGACCACAAAGTATGTATCTTAATGCCGAAAATACGCATCAGATAGTTGACTCCGATCCGATCCGATTTCACTCACACACACATACAATTAATGTATTTTTAAGACATATTATATATAATTTTAGCTTTCTGCATTTCTTCTTCATATATATACAAACTTTAAGTTCCTCCGTTTGGGTAATATTCTGGCCGCTACCTGCGCCATCTATCGTTTGTCGGCTCAACCAGCGCCAGAACTGAGCAATAGGTAGAGTGCTCTGGCGGCATCTGAGCGAACTACGTAGGAGAGCGAGTGTTTTATTTAATTTAATGTAACACATATTACATATAGATTTTAGCTTTCTCCACTTCTTCTCCATATAAAATTTAACTATGCCAAATCTCACATTCTCCGTGCGCGCAATATTCTTAACAGGGATCCGAAATTTTGGCTTAGCGTATTAATATATAGATAATGTAGCGGCAATTTGCTTTCTTAGGACTGTAACCATACTCGCAGGATTTGCCCTTATCGTGATTATCTGAGCCTTCACTGTCTTCTGTGAGATTTTGTCGTCCCCCCCTCCCCGTCCCCCTTCTATTGCTTTTCGCCTTGTCGTCGTGAAGGACATTAGAGGCGGGATAGGACTAAAGGCAAGAAAGAGAAGTAATTCGGCCATAACTTTTTCAAGAAACCATACCTACATTCGTCTGGAGTGATTTGGGGAAGCAACGAAAACCCCAAATCTGGATTGCTGGACGGGGTTTCGAACCCGTGATCTCCCAAATGTTACAGCTCGCCCACCACTTTTTTGTTGTGGCTCTTGTAAGCAGATAAAATCTATTCGTGTTTCCTCGACCATTTTCCTCACTCCATGTAAACCCAGATTGCTTCTCACGCAGTTTATGTACGTGCGATTTTAAGTTTTGTAGACTCATTTATGAGTACGGAGTGTGGCAATTGCATCGTGGCCAAGGCTGTCTTGATTCTAACATTATTTTCTATGAGTCATCGCAACAGGTAAATTTTATTTGAATTGAAATTTCATTCTATACATCTAATACTTGCTTAACTAAAATGAATGGGCTGAGTAGGTATGTTGTTAATTTCAAGTTGAATGCGATCAAAAACCTCTGGTTAACATCGCAGTAATCTTCTTGCGCCGAGTCTTTGGTGACATTTATTCTACTTTGTAGCTAGTCTGTGGGAATCAGGTGGAACGAGACAGGAGATGAATCTAACAGATTAGCCTACAATAAGGTTGGAATAGACTTTGCTCCGGTCCCAAAATCTGACCTTGCTTCGGTGATAACAGATAAAATCTTCGATGACTGGCAGTGGAAATGGATGGAAGCAGGGAATAATAAGGTCAGGGTGGTCATATAAACAGTGTGGCCTAGAGCAATTTCTTCCACCGAGTTAGTAAGGACGAGGTTATCCTTACTCGCCTTCGCACAGAAAGCTTCCCTAAGATGCGTGGACTGCAAAGCGGGATGCGTATGGCGTCTCTTTGAAGGTCTATTACGTTTTAAAATATCGTCTCTTGCTTTGACAGCATATCCTGTGGTATTTCGTCGGGGCAACGATCCAGCGAGTCCAGCTTCGATTACGTTAACGCATAGCGCAATGCGACGCGGCTGAAGGCCAACAACGAGGGATAGTGGCCCTCGACATCCGATTTAAAAAAAGAACAAAATCAATTACACAATTTGTAAATTTTTCCCGCATTTAATACACGTTCTCAAAGGAAAAGACACACTTTTTGTTTCACCGATACTCCCTGTTTAAAACATTTGAAACCCGTTCTATCCGCATGAAATACGGTCAATGACGAGATTGACGTGAAATACAACTGTACTTGGTGGCCATTTTGACTACCGAACTAATTACTGAACTAAAAGAAGTAGTCGAAATTTGTTACATGCTATGAATATGCTGTTCTGATCAAGCACTTTCTGTACCTCCAGGGCAGCATCAAAATGCGACTGCGATTGTGGTTGTTCATCTCCGTATGGATAGCCATCAGCGCTCAAGTCGTTGTCACCGAAGACCACAAACCAGAACCAGAGAAATGGACGCCAGAACACAAGACACGCTTTCTACAACAGATAGGACTACGAAGGTTGAAGAGGGATGACACAGCAACAGCAGCTGCTGCAACAGGTGATGCGGCAGCAGCCGCAGGTGATGCGGCAGCAGCTGCGGGTGATACGGCAGCAGCCGCAGGTGATGCGGCAGCAGCCGCGGGTGATGCGGCAGCAGCCGCGGGTGATGCGGCAGCAGCCGCGGGTGATACGGCAGCAGCCGCGGGTGATGCGGCAGCAGCCGCGGGTGATGCGGCAGCAACCGCAGGTGATGCGTCAGCAGCTGTGGGTAATGGGTCAGTTGCCGCTGCTGACGGGTCAACGGTAGCAACCGGGAATGGAACAGCAGCAACGGAAAAAGCCGGAAACGGCACATTAACAATGGAAGCAGATGGGGATGAAGCAGCAGAAGGTAAGTTCTGACGTACAGAAGCCTCGTAGATAGGTACAGATATTGGAGATAACCTCTATATTTTTAGATTCAATAATTATCAGTACTCTATTTTCAAAGAAGTACTAAATTAATATCATAGCGAACGCAATGTATTATATCAGATTTTAGAAGACTTATATCGTGGGCCAACATCCTGTCTCTTCAACTGTGAGACTCTTTCATAAACTTCTTTCCTGATTAATCATTTCCAAAATATGTTTGTTCGCTATCTATCCAATTAATTTTTAGCTTGCTTCTATAGCACCAAATTTTGAATGCTTCAGTTTTTCTTTTTTCTATTATTCTTGAAATTCGGGCACCACTTCCTTAAAAAGCTATGCCCATACACACAATTACAGAATGTTCCTGCTGAGGCTTGTTTTTGTAGAAGGCTGTTTATATTTTTAAAATCGCTCTTGCTTCAGACGTCATTTGAAATTTTGCTCCCGAAATAATACAACTTTCTGTCTTTTGGTCCTAAGTAGTTGTTATTTTCATTATTTCTGTTTTTGTCTTAATTTTGCTTATCTTTAGTTCAAAGGTTTCTTCCAGTATTGTGTTCATGCTTTTCACTATTTTCTTCAGTTACTCTTGGCTACCAGGATACTCCGTCAATTGCAAATAGTAGCATAGCTATTGTTTTTTCTTAAACCCTCACTCTATATTCAAATACCTCTTTCACATTTCTAGTTGCCTCCTCTTCATAAAAGATGAATACTGGACTCCATCTAGTCACACGTCCCTTTCTAATAATACTTGTCTCCCCTTAATTCTCTAATTTTTCTATAACCACCTGATTCTTATGTGGATTTTAAATTATTCTTATATCTCGGATTTCTTCAATATGTAGAACATTTGTCCCATTAAACATTATCAAAGACTTCTTCTACATCCACAATAACCATAAAATTATCCATTTTTTTATCTTCCCAATTTTAATCTTGGTGCTATAATTATTTCACCTGTTCCCAAATTGATCTAACCTTTTACACGTTTCTTTCCATTCTCAGTGTAATACATAGTACCTAGTAATTTGTAAGAATGTGATTTGATACTTATTCAGCTTTTACTTTCATATGAAGTATGTGGATAATGCTTTTATTAATGCTTTTCGAAATGCTTTTGAATTATCTTTGAACTCCTTCTGATATAAATGTTAGTAGCTCTACAGGAATATTATTTCGAGTTTTTCACAAATTTATCAATTGCTGTCGATAAATTATGATCTGGACATCGTTATCCCGTACCAGTTATACTTTTGTTCACACCGCGTATTCTTTCAAAGTGGTTAATTTTTCTTCAAAGCTTAAAAGCAGATGCACATTTCTTCAAAATTCTCTTTTGTCCTCCTTTACGCTTCATATTTTTTCTTTGCACTCTTCTTGCAGTCACTTTTCTTTGGTTAGCTTGTATTTCCTGTTTATTTGTTTTCCTAACAATCTTCTCTGATATTTCTGCATCAACTGTAGCATTTTTGTGCCTTCTTCTGTAATGCATCTCAGTCTCTGCAAATTTTTCTTTCTTGATCACTTTAAATCTTTTGCTAAACTCTTAGATCCCACTTGTTTCGGAAGAAAAGTTCCAGATAACTTTATCATGCACATAATTGTCAATTATAATAAACTGCTGTACTAAATCGCATACAATTAACTATTTTCTGACATATTTATTACACTTATTGTAACAACGAACTAAGTTTATATATTCTGGAGCTCATATGAAAAATATAAATGATTTATATCACACGTAGTCAGCAAATCTGCTTCTTTCAAACTAAACATCTTAACTTGGTGTTATGTTTTGCCTCTAATACCGAATATTTTGGCGTCCTTTTAATTTTCAACGACAACAAACGATATAATTTTGCTGTATGATTTATTTTCAGAAGTCCCAGACATAAAACCTGGATTTGAAGTGACTATCGACACGTTGTTGGGCAAGATAAAAGGTATCGAGATGAAAACTTTTGGCAAACGCACGATTACAGCGTTCTTCGGCATCCCGTACGCGAAACCCCCCGTTGGAGATCTTCGCTTTGCGGTGAGTATATGATATCTTCAGGAAAACAGTGTGTAAAGTTACAGGGTTGGTTGCGTAGCTCGGTTGGTAGAATAAGCTGAGGTTTTGTCTTCAAAGCTGAACATCGGGCATGATCACCCCCCCCCCCCTACCAGCACCACCACCACCACCACCACTCGCCTCACCCTGCTGTTCATTAAGTGTTGGAGATGGATTTCAGTGGAGGCCTCTGTAGTTAGCAGGTCAAGAAAATGAATACCGGCTTGTTTCTTCGTCCACGACTTATAACATAACGGGTCCTGTATGGCATATGGCTATAAGTTTTTGTTAAAAATGCTTTTTGAGACCCTCCCATCATTATTATCATCATCATCCTCAACAGTTTCCAGCATCTGGCAGGGTCTGCTTCATGCACATGCCTCTCCATTTCCTTCTATCATCACACCCTCTCTCTGTCACCACTTTGTTTCAGTCCTCTCCTCTCATCCGTACATACTCCTCCACTCCTTGCAGCCATCCATCTCTTGGTCTTCCTCTGGGCCGTTTACCATGCATCTTAATTTAATGGAATTTTCTTGGGATTGGGGGATTTGGACCCTTCCAACAATTTCAAAACGTCATCATCGCGATGATATGGAGATTATGCCAACTAGATTTGTACCAATAGTTTGTTGGTTTCTGTTGTTTCAGAAACGTCGTGCGAATAGACTTATCCATTACTCCTCAGAAGTGTTGCAGCCACATGATTGGTAGAAACAGTCGAGAATCCCCTATACAGTCATTATGCGACTATTTGGGACTATGACAGTTACATTGTACTACTTGAATATCTGACTCTTTTGAGGTAAAGATCACGAGGCTGTGCAACTTATCGGTCACTTAAAATCATTCCATTTAAGAAGAACACATTGGATACCATCGCTGAACACTTGTCGGCCCGTACGATGCATTGTTCGCAGCTGAGGTCAGGTCCTTACCCATACTTTTCCATCATAACAAATCTTCGCAACAAAATCTTCTCGGGTGTCCAGCCGGATGGTGGTGTAAAAACACGACTTTTCGACAGCTGACTCTGCTGTCTTCATCAGGTATCTTGTAGTTGTTCTCAGCTGACTGTCTCTGCCTCGACTGAAGACAGCAGAGTCAGCTGTCGAAACGTCGTGTTTTTACACCACCATCCACAGGACGCCCGAGAAGATTTTGTTGCATCGATAGGCCTGGAAAGTCTCCACTCACACATAACAGATATTGATTCATTTCGCAACATACACGCTCCCCGTAACTGACACTAGCCACCAAGCCTCTACGTTCATAACTTAGTAGTCTCAATCAACATGTACTGTACCTAATTGTACCACATCACCTTCGCCCAACCAGAAAGTTTATGATTTTAGGTGAGAAGTAGTCAATGGTATAGGAGAGAGGTGGTTAACATTTTTGGTTAGGCACCGTGAAAATTTGTATAACACTTCTTTTGTAATGTAATCGAAGACTTGGCTGATGGGTATTGGAGGGTATTATTTACCTTGAAAAAAATTATTTTCTTTCAATTCCTCAATCGCGCTCAGATATAATATTCCAGATCACCTTGCAGGTAAAAAGTCCCATCAAAATGGCCTGTATTTTTCAAAATATTTTTTTTTCTAGGTGTAAATATTATTATGTTGCAAATCTCAGCAGGCCTCAAATATATTTTTTCGACATTTATGAAACACAATTTTGATATAAAATAAAGTTTTTCTTGGCAAATAATTCGGCTATGCCCAACTACCCGTCAGCCAGATCATTGATTTTGTACTTAGACATTACAAAAGAAATGTTACACAAATTTTTACGGTGCCTCAAATACCTACCCAAAAATGTTTACCAGCTCTCGTACTATACGTTGTCGTCTGCTGTAGTATTCCAAAAGTGCTTACGCCTGCGCTTAGTTTTGGTGATAAGCTATTAACACAAAACTTTCCACGGTTTCTATGATAATCCTTTTATAAGGCAAATGAGGAATTTCATACAAGCATGTTACACATATCAACACTAAACGGGGAAAAGAACGCATATTTTTTTTAAATCAAAACGTGTCTTTGTTATTATTATTATTAATTTTTAATTGCTATGGAGTTAACTCTCTGGTGGCAATTGCCCTAGTCATCTAATTACCCCTTTTTATTTATTAAATTATTGGAGTGTTAAATTGCTCCCCCATTTACTTTTCTGACTTGCAAATTTTAATTTTAAATTCCTTAAGCGTTTTTGGTAAATTATTAATCACTTCACTTAGTAATTTGTTTCAATCCCTGACACCCTTACCAAAAAAGAAAATCATCCCACTCTCTAATGCATGAAACCGAGCGCAAGCTTGTGGTCATGGTTGTCTTTCGGCTTCCACGTAGAGCTACTATTCCTAATTCTTTGACCAATATACCACCAAGCCCCATCACCAACGAATCCCAATCCAGCTCCTTTGTTATATTAGTTACTGACTGGGTCCTGCTATAATTTGCTGCTCTTCTTTGCGTACCCTCCAACTCCTGTATTTGATAACAAAATGTGGGTCCCAAACTACACCACCATATTCAACCAATGGTCTGCCAAAGTTTTGTAACCCAATTCCCTAAGTTCTCTGGTACATCCTCTTATTACCATCCTCAGCCGCTCAAACTCTAAAATATTCACGTCACCTTTCCATGACGAAAGTGTCCGATTTTCATGCACACTGTAAGTACATCTCACTACTGCAACTAGTATGCAGATTTCCAAACTATTTAATTTGAATGTGGAGGTCAGAATAATTAATATTTAAATTTAATTTAGCAATGTTATTTTTACAGTGGTCAATGCCAACTCTACTCTGAACATAAAATTTTGCAACGTTTCCTATCCGTTAACCAACTTTTTTCTTCCAGTACGTTCGCTCTTACTCCTTTTTCCTTGACTGTTTTCTTAGCTCGATTCAACCATGTTTCTCGATCTGCCTCTCATCCTCTTTCGTTTCAGTTCTACTTCTTCCACTTCTGTGATATCCCTCCCATTTCCTTCACATGCCAAAATCATTGCGATCTTAAGGTGAAAAGTAGTTTAAAAAAATGAGTGAATGAGGCATTATCAATGACACTGAATTCAGAAGGTAAAGAGAAACATAACTTAATATGGAAATAGGGGAGTCACTTTTTTATTTAATTTTTTGTAGAGAATTTTATTCTTGTATCTAAAACTGTATCCTCATGTAATATTTCACTGCAACTTTTAAATTATTTTCCAAATCTCCTCTATAGCGAATTCAGGCAATAAATCAGTGTCTTCAAAAGTGCAATATTAAGTTCATGAAACAACAATGAATGCAATTTTGGCATTTTACTCTTCATTATATTATAGCGAATTAGGGCAATAAATCAATGTCTTCAAAAGTACAATATTAAGTTCATGAAACAACAATGAACGCAATTTTGGCATTTTACTCTTCATTATATCGATTCAAATATTTCAGCTCCTTGATTTATAGTATATTACACTGTTACGTATTCAGGTTTGTATATCTTATTAAAAGGAGATTTTTTTTAATAGCTTCCAGAGCCAATAACTGGGTGGACGGACGTACTTAATGCTACGTCTCCAAAGAAAACTCATAAATGCATGCAGATTAACAACTACTTTATGAAGAAGCAAGTTGAGGGTAGCGAAGACTGCCTATATCTGAACGTATACACACCAGCGGTAAGTAACGAACTGCTAAAACTCCAATGTTCAAAACCGTGTTCTGTCGATGTACTGTACGTCTCTTAGGTTTTGCTTCCATCTTTAAGTATCCTAAACATTAATACTGAACGCACGCAAAAATTTTGTCTGGTGTAACTCCTCCCACATTCTTCATGGGAAACCATTCGCCATTTGTCATCCTCCTTTCATATCACTATTGGTTTTTATACTGGAGTATCTATGATTAAAAGAAACATGTTGCGTCCTACTTGGGTGAGATTGATTATTTTTAGTTCGGCGTCATGAACCAAATGGTTGTGACCACCACCCACCGTGACACTGAATGCCATCTGGTGACATTGCGGGGTCGTCATGAGGTAAGTAAAGTATGTAAGTGGAGCATAGGAACATGGAGAGTCATTCTAGCGATGATACGTGTAGCAGATGGGAAAATCCACTCACTGACGTAAGTGACTTTGACAAAGGGAAAATTGTTATTGCCCGGCGTCTGAGAACGAGCATCTCGGAAACAGCGAGGCTGGTGCTGTAGTGACCATCAAAGGAAAATGATTGGAGGACGATAAAACCATGAATCGGTGACAAGGTGGTGGACGTCCACGCCTCGTCACAGAATGTGGAAGTCTGACACTTTCCGTCTATGAGATCTCACGGCAAAGTACAATGCCAGAGCAGGCACAAGTGTTTCGGAGCACACCGTCCAGCGCATATTGTTGAAAATGGACTCCACAGCAGACAGCCCCTTCGTGTTCACATGTTAAACCAACTTCATCGTCTATTACGATTGCAGTGGGCACGAGATTGGACCGTGGCTCAAAGGAAACGTGTCGCCAGGTAGGATGAATCACATTTCTTGTTACACCAGGTCGATGGTCGTGTCTGTATTGAACGGCTACTCGCAATATGCACCGCGCCATGGACGCAGGCCGGTGGGGCAGTGTTGGGCTATGGGGGACATTTGTCTGGCCTCCCATGGGACCTATGGTAACGATCGAAGGTACCATGCTAGCAGCAGGCTATATCGAAATTATTGCGGACCACCAGCATCCCTTCATACTTCATGTCTCCCACGACGGCGATTAGATCTTCCAGAATGATAACTACCCGTGTTATAATGCCAGAATCTGTCTACAGTGATTTGAGGATCATGATAGTGGGCTCACTATGATGTCTTGGCCATCAATTTGGCCTGATATTAACCCGATAGAACACATCTGAGAGGCTATCGGCTGCCAGCTCCGTTCCCACAAAACACCAATCCATATTTTATGGGAATTGCGTGACCTGAGCACAGACATCTGGTCCAAGATAGCTCCGTACACCTACCAAGGACAAACCCATGTCAGGTTGCTGTATTGCGTTCCAAAGACGTAGCAACGCGTTATGAAGCAGGTAGTCTTAATGTTTTGGCTTATCAGTGTGTGTAACCGCTTGAATGAGTCTAATTAATTTGATATTGATTGTATATGAGATGGTGAACAAAGTATAATTAGCATGACACCTTCCAATGATTAACTAAATTTGGGTAACTGATGGGAATAAATGAATTGAAAAAAAAGGTTAATTTAAGTAGCTAAAAAAATCATTCATCATTTTATCATTGAAAGGAATAACCGAATAACTTTATTTATTACTTCAAGTAATGGGAAAAAGGAAGATTAGATTCCGGAGTGGATTAACAAGGTGTTATTTACGGGTGCATTGATGTCTCTTCAGACCTTATGTGTTTACTGCTTAGAGGAAGTACAAGTGGATATTCCAGCAGCTCCGAACTTCTGTAGTTAATGAAAAATGGCTACCCACTTTTATGTTGTTGTTGTAATTGGTAAGGATTGCACTTGTGATACCGACGTTTCTACTCCTTCCTATGTCAACTTCTTTAAGTGCGTTCAGAATTTCATCAAATAGAACAGCAAATGAATTTGTTGCAAGATGTAAATTTTTGGGCTCTGTTCCGTTCGACTTGAAGAACCTCCTTCGGTCAGCAGAAAGTTTTCATAGGGCAGTGTGTAAGTATATTGGTACCGGATAGATATCCGAAACTCATGATTGTTATTAAAGATGGTTGCTGCATACGACTGTTGTAAAAATAATGTTTACTCGTCACCGACCCTTCACATTTGACATTAGTGGATACTGCATACATTTTGGTTTGGGTCTGAGACAATTTGGCCAGCTAATAATTAACGTGGAGCCATGTACAGATTTTACAGGTAATTCTTCTCGTCGTTTGACTTACCATCACAGTTTATACTGGGAAGGATGGTAGTTGAAAATGATTTTTTTGTTGGTTAATCATATGTTTACAGACTTAAACAAACTTCATATAGAGCTGAGCTTTTTTAATTATTATGTCTTAGTCTTGAAGGAATCGTGTGATTGTTTTGTAAACTTGAATATTTTTCTTTGTTGATGAGAGCTTTCATAGACACCGGCAGAAATTAGTGTGTTGTTAGTGGTACCGGAACAAAAGAACATGACATGATTAAGACGTGAAGTCTCTAGTGGATCGATTAAACACATTGCTGAGTATATTACTCTGATGCGATATAGATGGTTCAAATAGTAACCATGGTCCACATTCACGGTGTGTGATGAATTTCCGGGATACATAGTCCCAGCTCGACATTCACGATTCGAACCAAGCTTCTAATGTTTGTGGGTAGCCTGAAAATGATCTTCACTCCATGTTTGCTCAACATTCCCCTTATTGTTTTCACTTAACTCAGACATAAAGGGAAGGGCTTGGAGTCATCACCTTTTATCTGTCAGTCTTCATTCTTCGTGGACGCAAATCAAATTTTCTCCACGTTGTAATCATTTTTCTTTAGAAGAACCATACAACGCCGGCCCCATATAAGACTACACGCATTATAACATGGAGTGAAGACCATCTTCAGATCACTCGCAAAGATTAGAAATTTGGTTGCAATCGTGAAGGACGATCTCGAAATTCGTACTCCAGAAGTTTACAAGATAGCGTATGAATGTGGGTGGACTTACATCATACCAACGTTGTATAGTTTAGCGGTGTGTGGAGCAAGCAGGAATAGTTCGTCTGGGACAAGAGGAATAATCAGTGGTGGCTGAACAAAACAAACAAGAAAAGCACACTTTTAAATTTGAAGAATATAAGAAGATTTTAGCTGGAAAGCGACTATCAGATCTTACAGAAGCAGCAATTTCTAATCTTCCATGTTTGGTAAAAAATCTCATTATTTTTTGCACTTAATACACAAATGTATGGAAGACAAGGCGCTTGGGGTCATTTGTCAAGTTTTGGTAGCGAAAGTTTGCCAAATATGGCTATTTGACTCACGGCTGGAGGGAACTTCGGTTCTCCCTTTCATCCACAGTTGGTACCAGCTCACCATTTTAATTCAATTGGCTGAAAATGAGAGCTAAAAATTGGACCCTGAAAACTTCCCAGCGGTATAACATTTCGACGCAGTTGGAATCTCGAGAATATTTTATCAGTCTACGACGCCTTGAAACTCTTCGATCTTACATGTTCAGTAATGTTTGTAAATAATTCTGGTACCTCTTTTATTTAAAAAAAAATAATAAATAAAAATAAAATAAAAATAAAAAATAAAATCAGGAACTATTTTACCATTACATCGTAGCAATATAAATCTAGAATCCATATAATAAGGTTTCTGCTATGTATTCACGCATTCTCAGTTTCTTTTTCGCTATATTTTTGTGAAAGACAAATAATTGATGCCTTTTGCAGGTCCGCTCTAAGTCTGCTCTCTCCAAAACAAAAAAGTTTGGAGTGGTTGTATACATCCACGGAGGAGGATTCTTCTCTGGATCAGGAACGTACGGATATGCCGCACCGGAGTATCTCCTGGACAACGATATCGTCTTAGTGACTTTCAACTACAGACTGGGACCATTCGGTAATATGATTTTACTACTGCTACAGTGACTTCAAGCATTTATTTTACACTGTAAACAGAATACGCAGAGCTCACTTGGATTCATTGCTGTGGAGTATTTGTTTGTTCCTATGACGATCTTAGATTTAATGTTTTAATTAAGTGTAATGTGAAACATTTGGGTGTCAGTTGATTTTAATTGCTGGTATGGTTTCCAGCGGTAAATTCATGTGACTGGAAGTAATGTATTTTTACTAATTTTGACAATCACAAAACATGGTGTGAACAATTATGTAAAATCTATTGTTTTATGTCAGCATTGTGCATTCTAGAAAAAGTCTCTCCTGCTTGATCACTCAGATCGCAATAGTCTCGTCCCACCTCTGACTCAAGAAGAAGTAGCACTTGTGCAAACACGATTCCTATACGGAAGGATTAACATTATTCATCTTGAATAAAAAAATTTCAGGTAACTAGTCGAGTTGGTCCATCGATTAAACGCGACGTTTCAGCGGACAGCACCTCTACCGCCATTGTCATGTGTGAGTTACTTGAAAATGGCGGCAGAGATTGTGACGAAACGTCGTGTTTAATCGATGGACTAACGCGGCTAGTTACCTGAGAAAATTTTATTCATTTGCAACGCCGAGGAAACCTCCAGTCTTATATTATTCATCTTGACGGAGGCCATCACCTTAGTGTCCACTGGACGTACTTCATTGTGGGCTTTGCAGGTTTTCACCAAGCGGACTATTTGCACTTAAATAACCTTTTGGTTTGAAATTTCGACAATCTGTCTTCAGCAGTATCGATAATCACATCCTAGTCCGAGCGTTCCGAACCAACAGGTAGTTTAGTTCGCCATGGTCAGCAGATCACTGTTTCTGTTGAAATAATTGTTATCAACTGTCATGTTCCAGACAACCTAGAAGCTATATTCTAGAAAAACAGTATCTCCGTGGTTCAACACGATACATATTTATTCCTATTTTCTGCCAAATAACTATTGAGGTAGTGTGTTGAGAGTAACCAGAGAATCGTGTCTTACTGGCTGAAAATTTAATTTTGTCACAGGTTTTTTCACCACTGACGAAAGCGTCATTCCTGGTAACCTGGGTATGAAAGATCAGGTAGCGGCCCTGAAGTGGGTACATGACAACATCAAACACTTCGGTGGCAACAAGAAAAGCGTTACCATAATGGGTGACGACGCCGGTGGAGCCAGCGTACACATGCACATCCTTTCACCCATGTCAAAAGGTAAGTGTGACGTGGCAAGTGCTCTACTCTTTATGATATCTCTTTCTGAGTTCATACATTTTGTTACTGGGATAGAATTTACAAGGAATGTAGTTTGCTTCGACGTGCGCTTTTGCCTCAGACTTCACATTTGAAACCTTCAGGGAATTATTGAATACTGTGAGTAAGAATGTTCAATCCAGAGCAATGGGAGCTGAATGTAAATAGTCTTTACTAGTCAATACGTTGTAAGAGAGCAGAAATAGCTTAAATTTGTAGATATAGGGGGTAATTATTCTTAATACTATCAAGAGATAAATCAAATACTTATATTGACACAACTGACAGACTCGCGGTAGATTTTGGTAGGTCATCGAGAGTACATTGTTTTTTTTAGTGTTAAGGGTGTAGCTTTATATCGTCAACTGAAATCAGTGGTAAGAGAGGAGACTTGGAAGTAGGGACCGCAAATATTGAGAGATTATCGATTCATTATAGAAATTATATTATTTCTAAGAGTTGTTTTTATCTCCCTTCATACCCAACCGAAATCAGTAAATGAGGTTTCATTTTAAAGAATAAGATCTCCCCTTTGGTAGTATCATATTTGAATTAGACTCTTAATGGCGAAAGGATCATTATTTCTCAATCGTATTTTTTGTCACGAGCCACTTGGTACCTAACCGAAATCGATAAATGAGGTATCAGCATGAAGATTAAGGTCTCTGCTTTGATAACATCAAATTTAGGAAAGGAATTTGATCCTCAAAGGGCAAAACTTTTTACTATCAAAGTCACGCTTATGAGACAGTTCAGAGCCAAGCCACTAAGCTTCGCTGGCGTCGGTAACGATTGACCTCGTACTGCTAGATAGCAACACCACATATCACAGAGATATAATAAACTGTGTGTGCTTTGTTCAGCTTAGTTGTATACCGGTGAGATCTGTTTCAGATGTTTACGTTAAACAGGATAGCGGCAGGATAGCATACTTTAGGTGAAATCAGGAAGATGTTGCTGTAAATGAGCCGATTCTTCTTTCAACGTACTACAAACAAAAAAATCTCATTCAACATATTTTATTCACAAAATTTTCGTGTGGATAATTCTTTTGTTATACGATTGCTATATAAACATTTTAACCATGAAATTTTCGCACTGGTCATCTAGTTAATTGATATTTACAAGTCTAAAAATATACCAACTGTTTAAAATGTCAGTGTACTCAGCTTGTAGTTTTCTAACAATTGGCTGTTTATTTCTTCGATATTCTAAGGAGGACATTAAGGTGTAGGAAAATTGACACAGAAGAATGCTCTCCATTTCAGTTAAATTAATTAATTAAACCTTCATGTGGCAGTCAAGTTGTAGTCAAATGGCTTGTGATAAGCATGAGTAAATTGCTATGTGACGAGACTTTGCTTGATGATCGCTCGTGATTTCTGCTTCAAGGCAGCTAGCTTATCTTTCATTGTCTTGACGGTTCATTCATTTACTGGAGTCAGAAAATCTAAATGCCAGACTCTTCGCACCAACGGCGATGTACCCATTTTTATAAGGTAGCTATCGATTCGTTACAGGAAAGTAATCGAAAAGCTTGATTCCTCCAAAATTTACCCAAGATGTCAGCTATCTTAATAGCTGTGTGGATGTTAGGGGTAACAGTGCAGCGGCATCGGGTTACGATAGTTCCATAGCGTATCGCCACAGCAGGAAGGATTCATTGATTGTGTGACTCGTGGAAGATAACCAGTCGGAACGGAGAAAAATCATATACGTACTGTTGTCGCCATCTAACTTAGAAGTCAGTTTTAGCCTTACCAAATTCAAATCAGACTCATTCATGGCTCGGAATAGTAAGCAACAATCAGTAATAATAAAAATCCCGTGTGGTCGTAATGACCGGTTTCTTAACGGTTGCTCAATCCGCCTCTATCGTAGCTGTTTAACCTAACCCGTTAGTCCAACCGGGTAAACGGTAACCTACAGTTTAACGTGGAATCCGAACCACTACAGCGTTCTGGGCTATAGTTGAAGGTTGGGTTAAAGGTATTTGCAAATCTCAACGTAGACTGGGATTACAGCCACGTACCTTTCGATGTCCAGTCAGACGCCCATTGTGTCACCATACTGCTACTAATATTAGCGAAAGGCTAAAAATCTGATGTATTGTTCTCAGATCAACTTATCAACAATGATTGTAAATATCCAGCATTTACAAGTTACTCTTGTTTGTCCTGCAGGTCTATTCTCCAGAGCCATCTCGTTGAATGGTGTTGCAATGAGCCCTTGGACCCATTTCAATGACATTATCGACATGTCAAAGACTCACGCAGTTACTCTGGGTTGCAGGCCGGGAGACGGCAAAGCACTGTTGGAATGCATGAGGAAGGCCAGTGCCAAAGAAATCATGACATCACTCAGCGGACTGCATGTAAGTGTCCAACTAGATAATTAGGTTAACGAACAAGTATCAACAAAACTCGCAGTATGTGAACAATACGTGCCGTGTGTACCTTATTGCACCCTTCATCTCAAGCAGCGATACTAGCTAATTCTAGCACGTAATGGCTAAGTTATTGATCTCCATCCCATTATATGAAGGTATATTATGTCTACCTTATTACCATGTTTCCAATTTAAAACCGTAACTTCATTTCATATACTAAAGGAAGAACTAAGAATTTAATAAATTTTTATTAGTTACAATTAGGACTGGATATTTTAACCACACCCCGGCAGGAAATCTGGCACCATGATAAATGCCATCTGGTACGGAAATCGTGTTAACATAAATAATTTTAGAGAATGTACAATTACTGTAAGCACAATTTCCCAAAATTGCTGTTAACGTAACCATAAAGGATATTCGAGTTACTCTTTATAGTGATTTTGCACGAACTTTTACGCAGCTTTAATTATTTATTTCTTCAGGTTTTTTAAAAAAACATTGTACGTCAATTACGCGGAAAACGTAAATCGAATCATTCACATTGCCTGAGGAACACCCGACATAAGAAAGAAGTTAAGTGGGAGCAAATTTTTGGGTAAAGTTGTTTTAGGCACCTTCCAATGTAAATTTATACATTGCTCATACTCTGCAGGTATCAAGTGTTGTAAAATATGTTCCACGCCAAGAGTGGGCACCAAGATTGCTCGTAGGAAGAAGTGTTTGATTTCTATGAACTTGGAGCAAGAACTGGATCCCTCTTTCAACTCCAGTTCCTCCTCTGTTTTTTTACGTTATGTGCGTTTCTTTTCTGATTTTAGGGATAGGTATGTTATTATGAACTTCTAGCTAACTCGTCAGCAGCCAACCCTGTTAAAGCCACGTAGCGGTTTTCTTTGGCATCTAATTTTTGTGCTCATTCCCCTTAACAATACGCCTCTGCCTTTCGCGAGCCAAGCAAGCGGAATGGTCCCCTTTTTCATAATGGACCACATAATGCTGCTTGAGTGCTAACGTAGGCCGTGCATATTGGTGTTGGGCATTGGTTGGACGCACCTAACTGGTTACCTACTATTTGCATATCGCTGCTTTCAATCTCAATTAATGATTCTCTCATTACAGTAGAAACTATTCTTTTATAGATAGTCGTCATATTCTCGGGGTATTATCAAAAAAATTCTTCATGTTATTTTTATTTCCAAAGTAAAGAGAAGCTCTGTGGCTTCAAAAATTGATAGCCGTTGAAATAGTGCATTTTCCAGACTTCGTTCTTCTATTCAAATCCTAAATATAGATCCCGTACAGCATCACAATATAACGTATAACATTTCATTTAAAAATTCTTTAAAATTCTTCAACCGAGCGTGGTTGGTGAGTGGATAACACTCTGGCCTCGCATTCGGGAGGACGGCGGTTTGAATCCCCGTCCGGGCATCCAGATTTGGAATTTCCATGGTTTTCCCAGATCACTTCAAGCGAATGCCGGGATGCTTCCTTCAAAATTCCATGGCCGAATTCCTTCCCGTTCCTTGTCCCTAGTCCCATCCTACCTCTAATGACCTCGACGTCGACGAGGCATAAAGCCATAAGCAAAAAAAAAAGAGAATCTACAAAATTCGGCATAGTAATCCCAATCTAGAATTAGCTTTTCCAAAGACCAGTACGTGCTGCCTGCAGTTCATGTTGCTTTGTGCTATGATATCAAAATACTTAAAGCATTCAGCCTTCAAAATTTTTACTCTTGGACAAATGGTTTATTTTTGGTCTTTATACGCATTTCATATTGCAATTTCATGTAAGCTGCCAGGGATGAAGGTGGATGATTTAGAATAAAACAGAAGACCAAGATATTAAATAAGCATTTTAAAAAAAATGAAAATATGAAGTTTACTGTTGTATGCCTTCATGTATTGAATCTTAACAGAAATACGTCACTATAGCAATAAAGTATAAAAGCTTACTTCTTGAAAATTTTCCTTCCTCTTAGCATTTAATGATTCATCTTAAAAAATGGTAGCTGCATGCTGTAAAACACATGCCATTAACAATCCATATTTAGTGCTGATTAATGGAATGCTAATCACAGCATGATCAGTTTCTTTCCTGTCATAGAATACATAAAAGTTAACAGATTTTTTTTGTGTCTTTCGTAGCACCAGAACTTCCTAAAATCTCAGCGTTAACACAGTATATTTTCTTATTGACAACAGTATGCGCCAATTTCCCCGTGGTGTATGCTCCCTTGCCCTTGAACCACCATTTTGACACTACTTGTGAGTCCCTGGCACATGCTGTACTTGCAAGATGAAATGAAATACATTTGATTTTCGTTCCAGTACTGGAATGTCGAGCAGCTGGTGAAATACAGACCAATGGAGGAAAAAACGGAAACTGGGAAACCCTTTGTCACAGCATCTCCTTACGTCAGTGTTTTGACAGAAGATTTCAAAAAAGTGGACTGGTTAATTTTCACAGTAGAAAATCCGGGCTTCCTACACACACTGCGTAAGTCAACAGTAGTAAAAGTATGGTATATTTACGTTTAAGGAAATTATTACATTAATTTTAGCTCCGTAAAATTCTGTGCCCTGTCTCATACACTTTCTTAAAGCAGTTTTCCTGAAAAATAGTATGGATTAGATTAATACTATTCATATAATACTATTATAGTTTTGTGAGCATTTTTACTGATAGACTTAACTAGGCTTGTCAAACTTTTTGAAATATCTTTTATTGTATGTGTAATCTGTAACCTGAGTTTCTCCTATTTTTACAGAGTATAAGTTGGATCCCTCTTTGTTTGAGGAGCTGAAAGAAAAGGTTAAGGACTTGATACCAATGATCCTCGAATATGATTGGAGCTTCCTGACAGTGATCAGATGTCGGAAGCCCTCGAGACTACTTTGGACATCTACGAGCATATATATCCTGGAGAAAAACGTGGTGACTATACGTTCAAAATGATTTCGGAGGTTGGTGAATTCCCTTTCTTTTATAAAAACTAAATGACGCTTGACTGCTAGACCACTTCCTTATTGTATATACAGTTTCAAAAAGTAATTTGCAACTTTAAAAACTTGTTCACCAAACTTTCTTAAAATCTCATGTTACTTTTAATGAAATAAGGAATCTCAATCTTTGGTCGAAGAGCTTGTGTTCCGGTTTAATTTTTTACGGTACTTTCCGCAAATTACTTAATGGGGGAGATCGAAAAAAAAAAGATTCAATTCTTCCTGCTCACAATTTAACCACGCGTGCGACTTCAAGGGAAGCAACGTTTTCTGAATATTTAGCCATGCAATTAAATCTGATACCGCAATGCATCGTAGATTATGAATTTAATGTTTAACCATCTTACAATGCGTATAATCACATTCACTACTACTTCTAGGTGCATTCAACACAGGTCAGTAATCACGACCATTGCATTAAACCTTTCATTCCTGAGGCAGGATTAAATGCATAAATATGCATCCGAATTGGTGCCAATGCTAGTTTTTTTACAAATTCAAAATACCAACCTAAATATCCGTTATGTATCATTTTTAATTTTCGATTTAGTAAACCTGTATTACTGATATCCATTGTGCGTCGTATATCAGTGGATTGTTTGTTCAATCGTTCTTCGAATTCATGATACCTGTATTTCTGAAATAGTGTTAATTTAGAATTGTATTCTGTTAGTGGAGGAAGGAGGGAAACATCTTTTTTCACCCTAATTTTAACATGGGCTCTTATGCAGTCCAGCTGTATACCAGTTTGTTGACAGATTTTGTTCTTTTTTACTGTCGTCAGTCTTTCGACTGGTTTGATACAATCCTCCATCCCTTCCTATCTTGTGCCAACCTCTACATCTCCAACATACCCCTTACAACCCACATCCTCAAATATCTGCTTCAAATATTCTGTTCTCTGTCTTCCTCTACAGTTCTTACCTTCGACTGTCCCCTCCACCAGCAAATTAATCACTCCAGCGTGTCTCAAAATATGACCTACCAGCCTGTCTCTTCTTTCTTTAAGCTTCTTCCACAAACTTCTTTCCTCACCCATCATTTCCAAAACTAGTTCATTTCTTACTTTCTCAGTCCACTTAATTTTCAGCATTCTTCTGTAGCACTACATTTCAAATGCTTCAATTTTCTTTTTTCCGGTATTCCATGTTTCGCCACCATAAAGTGCTGTTCTCCACACAAAGAGTTTTAAACAGTTTTTTCTAATTCCTAGATCAATATTTGAAACTAAAAGGTTTCTCTTTTTTATGAGGGCTCTTTTTGCTAGTGCTATTCTGCTATTAACATCATTTCTGCTTCAGCCATCGGTTGTAATTTTGCTTCCCAAGTAACAGAACTCACTTACTTCTCTTATAGCATCGGATCCTATTTTTATATTTAATCTACTAGTATTGGTATCATTTCTGCTACATTTCATCACTTTTGTCTTACTTTGATTTATATTCAATCCAAAATCTTCCTTCAGTGTTTTGTTTATGCCATTCAGTAACTTCTCAATATCCTCAGCCCTTTCTGCTAACAAGACAATGTAATCAGCAAATCGTAGCATACTGATTTTTCCCCCTGAACACATGCCACATGGAAAATTTTTCTTTATTGCTTCTTCTACATAAAAGTTGAATATTAAGGGGGATAGACTACAACCTTGTCTCACACCCTTTTTAACTGAGGCATGTGTCTCATGATTCTCTACTTTTATTATAGCACTTGATTCTTCTATAGTTTATAAAGTACGGTATTCTTCTATCTCGAAACTTTAGATCTGACGTCTTTAAAATTTTGAACATCTTGAGAGGATTACAAGTCCTCGGGATACGCTTTGGATCTTTAATGCAGTTGTTGCCCGTTGCCTGCTGCATCCCCATGTCGTTGATCATTTCTGATTCATCCGCTTTTAGGGACTGTATCCAACCCCAAGGGCAAGAGGGTGCCTTGAACCACTGCCCGCTCTTCCGCCCTCCTTTCGGGGGCCGTTCCCTTATACCAGGAATTTTTCAGTCGCCAGAGCCTTGTCCGTGCAAACAGGGTGCACCACGTAAAGGAGAGGTTGACATTTGTTTTGAAAATGCTAGTATAGTCTCTTCCATACCCTTACACCACTTAACCGATTTGTGGGGTGATTAATTTTTGTTGCATTTTCTGCTAATTACGCGTTGTGGATGGGCCTCCAAGATCGGTCAACAGTTTTTTTCTTCGGGAGATGTCGTGCGTTTCCTACTTAGCATATAAAAGCAATAAAAATAAAACATCTCATAAATCCGTCAAAAAAATTGGTACAGAATTGTCGTTCATAGTAACCTATGTCAAAAATAGGGTGCAAAAAAACGTTTCCTTCCATCTAATGGCTTACGCAAAAAGTCTCTAGGATGTCGCCACCCACAAATTATATTAAGTTTTACACCGGCATTGCCACAAATATATATTATTGAAAGAAGCTGTTGCGTTCTTTTAGCCGTTACAGCGTTGATGGTTTGTTCCTCTTCAGCTTACTCTGCAACAGTGATTACACTCTCAAAGAAATCACACCCTTCGTTCCTCCTAACTGGTTAACGGCAGTAAAAGAAACCAATATTGAACTCGCTAATCTGGCTGTGTAGGAATTAGCCTTTTGGCATCAAGGTTCGAGTCCGTCCTCGATCAAGACGAACTAAAATATATGAGAAATAATACATGTAAAAGGCAGATATGATATTGACTTGAAAAATCAGTGTACATTAGCAGATAATAGTGATAAATTTTATGCAGCTGGCTAAATGATTAAAAAAATCCCAAAGCCTTAAAAAAATAAAAAATAAAAATAAATAAAAAAGATTGCACTCTCAGCATTTGGCACTTCTTATTAGTACTGAGTTCAACTAAAAGTAGAATGTTCTGAAGTGTGCATGAATATAATAAACCAAGTTACTGTGATTTAACTTTAAAATATATTTGTAAAGTGTACTCCAATTCGCACCACCGGCGTTCTATACCAACGGTTCCCAATTTTATTGGCCACCAAACCCTAATTGATCATAAATTTTTTTGGCGGATCTCCATTTTTATAAGCGTAAGCTGAAAAACCAGTCTCGCATCGTTAAGTCGTCACAAACGGAAGCAGAACCATGAAAGCCTTCTCACGGCGCGGTTATGACTCTTTTCAGCGAACATTTTATTTAATTCCCGGACGGAACGCGGAACACTTATGACTCTTCCACGAAACCCCAGGGTTCGTCGGACCACCATTTGGGAACCACTGTTCTATATAAAAAAAAACTAATCATTAGTTACTGACTACACGGGATATTGCTATGTTAAAAATTTACACATATTCTTAAAATTTCTCCCTAAATGATTCCATTACACCGTATACTTATGAATATCCACCAAACTAAACTATGTTGACTTGTTATATTTCGTACTTATTGCTCCTGTTACGCTTAATTAACACAACTAACGAATCACTGCACCTGAGCAATTGATGAAAGACAGAATGAACCAACTATTCCGCGACAAAATATGACGAATGATCGAAAAACAACATAACAATGAGCCTTCATACTCCAATTCCGAGCCCTCTCATAGATTCGAAACGGTCTCAGCAAGTGAAGCAACATTCATGCGGTAATGTCGAAGCCTACTGTGATGTCTTGATACCAAAAATAGCATTTTCTGCTTTTCACTTCGCAACTTTCCGATTATAATACTAGAACTCCCAACATCTCAGGAAATTGCACAACAACGTATGGTCCCGACTATACTCATTTATGTCTATCATTACAACCCCCACAATTTTTGACAAGATGAACTTTATGAATGAGTTATAAATTAAGTTTAAGAAAAGCCCTCTCAAAAAAGTTTCTGGTGGTCATTTATATAATTTTTCTTTAAGGTAGTGGCCTTACCTAAATATTCCTAATCTAAACATACAATTAGAACTTTGTTCTGTATGCTAGAAGAAAATTATGAAGACCATCATTTACCTAAACTTCGAAAATATAATTTGTATACGCAATCCCTAAACTACATAATTTTCCAATCTCTAATACTTCAGTGGTGCGGTGTGTAAATAAAAACACAAGATATGCCCTGGCATTTTTTTAAGTAAAAAAAAAATAATAATCAGAGTGAATCCATGGGTACAGGAACCGTAAATCCAATACTTTCGAGAAAAAAAAAAAACGGAGAATACACACATATTTACAAAGAAATGTTTTCTCAACATTCTGCATAATGTTTTCCTGGATAGTACACCTATCCAACTTATGAAAAATCTAACTTACTCTTAGAGAAAAAGAATTGGACGGTGTAGGTTGCTATGGAGATAAAAAAAAATAATAAGGCTATCGGCGTAGAGGCTGCTTGGAATTAACATTGTCTTCACGAGATTACCTAGTTTCAATGTAGTTCCTAGACTATTACAAAATATACAATAAACTTAAAACTGTCTGAAAGAAAAAAGACTGAATTTTTTAATAGTTATAATCAGTTCACAAATCATCAGTTATAAGTCGAACCAATCACAACGGTTACGCGACATACTCTCTAAACTTAATCAAATTAATAGCAAAGATTTTGCTTCAGCAAAACAATTTCTTTTTTTCACAGATGTATGGAGACCGTGAATTCTACATACCCATAGTGTGGACCCTGATGCATCATAGCGCTGCCGAGCATAAAAATATTATGGCATTAAACTTCAAATACGTCGGGGAACATTCATTCGCTACGTACGCCAATGAATCTAGCACCAGTAAGAGATTTTTATGTCTATAGTCGGTAGAATTCATTGTCTAACAAAGAGGAAATTTTATAAGATCCCTTTACATGTTGCAACACTTCCCACACGAAGGTAAATTATGTAATGACCACTGTTCTTTGTTTTTAAGAATAATACCATTTTTGTGCTCTGTGGTGGACGATCGATCTTTTTTTCTTGTTTTTCCGCCTTGCCACCTCCCGAGATGAATATATATATAACCTCTAGTCATGTGATCAGTAGCACTTATAAATAAAACTCTCAGTAAGGATAATTACATATATATACTGTATTACATTACTTATGTACATCAAGGCCTCTCCTAGCTCCCTCTATCTTTTCATAGCCTATCACTCCCAGCCTGTTACTTTAATCCTTGCTTTCTACATTGCTTATAAGTCACTGCCTTGCTCCCACCTGTGTTCTGCCTGTGAAGTCGCCGCTCTACATCACTTCGTAGTCTTCCGGCTGCCACCGCCGATGGCGACCTCCTCTTAGATACTCGACTAGCTCGATGATGACCAAAACAAAGACAAGTCAAGAACCCTCCTCAGCCTGTGCAGTCCAGTTTTGTGCAGATCTCCCCCCCCCCCTTTACCATCGTAGTGGGGAATACCTTTGGCCAATAGGAATAATTCTTTCCCTCCCATCTGCCTCCAAATGACGTCTTGCTAACTCCTAATTTTACTGACGATCTGTTCCACTTTGGAGTCGTTGCTGCTATCATGCTTAGATTCCACAGCTTCTGATTGTTTTGATTCGCTGTTGTAACCGCCCTGATTCCAGCTCTCCTATATGCAATCATATTCACCCAACTGTATTAACTTTTTAGGAACTGTAGCCTAAAATTATTGACTGACCACCATTCCTTTACTACCTTTAATCAGCTCGAGGTGGATGAGGTGCAAAGAGCAAAGGAGTAATAAATTAGATTTCTGAATTATCTTCTGTCGTATGTCGGTTAGTTTCCGTTTAGCTATTGAACCAACAGGAGATATTAAGGCCAAGAGTTTGAAGCACGAGCAAGGAGCGGTTCTCGCAAAAGGATCGGAGTAACTAGACAATCAACAAACAACTATCAACATATTACCTATCAGCAAGTACCACACACAAGCACATTAGCAAAACACAAAAGCTGCTATAATAAATATGAGAACCCCACGTTAAGGCGACATTTATAAGAATTGGCATTTTGATATTCTAATGAAAATGTGGTTCGTGTCGTCTGACCTAGTAATATTTTTATACACTACTGTTTATGAAAACTGTAACACCTAGATGGAATATAAGAGTGGAGGCTTTCTCGGCGTTGTATACAGATGAAATGTTCTCGGGAAACTAGCAAAGTGAGAACGTTCTCACTCTGCTAGTTTCATCTATACCCAGAAGGAATATTCTGAATCACTCCAGAATCGCAGGAGTGTAGAACCATAACAAGTGATTATTGCAGAAATATGGCATGCACGTAGTCCGCGCAGCGCCCTTTTTTGTGTGACCGCTCAACTCAATGTTAGGCCACGCTCAGTCAGTGCAAAGCCGTAAAACGAAGTGCAAGAAGTGCCAATTGCCCGATAGGAGTCGAAGGGCACAATATCAGCGTGTGAGCGAGTTCAAACGTGGCATAAAGATTAGTATTTGGGAAACGGGTTTGTCGTACCGTGACATTGCGGCTTGTACGGACCATGCTGCTACGGGAGTGATGCATGTGTGGAACAAGAGGATAGAAGAGTGAATACACTACAACGAGCGAATGTGGACCACACAATGTGACTACAACGCAGCATTATCGCCATCATGTCCATATGGCCGTAATCGACAGAACAGCTTCGTCCGCGGCTTTGTAGCACTGTAGCGGGAGTGTACATACCAGCGTCGACGGTTCAACGTCGCTCGCTGAGGAAAGGACAGGTGGCATTTGTGACATTGCTTTGGCTTCAATTAACCAGAAACCTCAAATCTCTCACACTGCCATGGACAGATGAACCGCATCATCGGTGTGCTGAATGGAAAAATGCAGTGTTTTCGGACGAACCTCGCTTCAGCTTGTGATACAGTGGTGGCCGCGTACATATTGGACGCTACCGTTGTGAATGCAATAGGGAAGACTCTATTGTTGAGTAGCATAGCGAACAATCATTTAGAGCGATGGTTTGTACCGCCATTGCTTACTATGTGATGCTACCTCACAGTCACTGAGGGTAATCTGAGCAGCAGCATCCTATCATTGACGTTTTAGAGCCTGAGTCTCTTCCCCTGCTGTAGTCAGGAATGTGCAAGCTTTGTTCGAAGAACGACGGGTACCACTGTTTCTCAGACCAGCACGGTCGCCTGACTTGCCTGTGATATTCTCAGTCACTTACGTGTTCATTCTGATCCTCCTGCAATCACTGGTTATTTTGGATGAATAGTTGCCGGACATAGCAGTAACTAAACCTTGACTCGATCGAACACACTCAATCAGAGATAGGTTGCATCAAAACATTTTCCTAGAGAACTGAACTTTGCTAAGTAGGTGACGAGGCATTGGCTACTACGGGTTGATGAATAGTTCACCTAACTCCTGCAAGCCGTGGTGCCCTTTAAAAGCACACAGGGTGGTTGACACGAGACGCGCCATTCACACCTGTATCTCACCATTTAGTGACAGCAGGATAGGACACGCGATTGATCAGAAACATAGCATCAGAAGTTTGGTTTACATTAAATTCATCTATAGGTTGAATTCAAAATCTTCTCCACGTGTATTCTTTTGGTACTCTCTTATTATTTCTGGGGTTTGTGCACTTTCTTGGTCGTAGGTTTCTGTAAAGAAACACCAAAACTTCTTTACCAATGGACATTCGTAATTATCCATCATGGGTCAATTTGTTACTATATTTCATTGAGTTTCCTATAATTTGTTAATTACCGTATTTCTCCGTGTTAAACTGAGTGCCCGCCCGTCCACTTAACATCGTTTCGAAGAGGGTAAGGGTGTACGGAAAGACATCATAATGCGTGCAAACAAAAGCTGCCACCCCACTTTTTCCAGGCGAGATTTCGTTGGTCTCGGGAAATCAGGTTAATGCTTAACTGGGGACACATTTTTTTTTTTTTTTTTTTTTTTTACTGTTGCTTTACGCCTTGTCTACGGCTAAGGTCATTAGAGGCGGGATGGGACTGGGGACAAGGAACGGGAAGGAATTTGGCCATGGCCTTTTTGAACGAAGTATCCCGGCATTCACCTGGAATGGTTTGGGGAAACCATGGAAAACCCAAATCTGGATGCCCGGACGGGGATTCGAACCGCCGTCCTTCCGAATGCGAGGCCAGAATGTTAACCGTTCACCCATGACGCTCGGTACATTGTTAAAAAACTGTTCGTAACAGCTTGGAATTCTGATGCAACAAACCTCTGACGCTGACTAAACTTTGAGGAAATGGTTTGGTTATAATACAAGATCGTTAGGATCAGAAAGATAGAAGTCACCACACAGGGTCAGATCAAACAGCAGAGCTTATGTCCTCATAACCGGATGCTGTTTCGAATTGGACACTGTTTGGCAACAGCCCACCGCTTTTCGAGCCAGTAAGCAGAAGGAAGTATTGCGTGAACATAGCCACACCCTAATGAGGTCAAATACTTGGAGCTCTTGGAGTCGAGATGCACGCTGGTTTCTCTTATGTTGTTTGTAACCAATGTGATCTTTACTCGGAAGCAACTGGTCAATTTCCATGGGGCATTCACTCTGACACTGTTGGCCCGTTAAATTCAGTGTGAAGCAGGGCAAGCAGACCTCCTGCATGGTCTGAGCTCATTTGTTCCACCAACTCCTGAATTGCCCAAAAGCGACTTTTACCGACAACAATCCTATCAATCAGCAATTTGCCGCGGGTTCTGTGTATGTTTGCTCACCTAGACTGTGATTTGAATATGATTGCACCAGTTCTCAAATCTTGAACAAGTGGAGATTATTATATGAGCAACCAAAATTTCTAAACAACAATCGGTTCAGTAACAGAAAGATGTGTGTATAAGCATTGATTGCCGAGAAAATTTCCGTCAAAATATTAACCTTATCACAGAAAGTTGGCAGCAATCAGTGACGGACTTAGTAATTTTCCGACCCAGGGCAAAAACTTTGAGATTGATACCCTCTCAAACAAAAGTCACCGCCACACGAATTTCGCTGTCCATTCAAACATAATTTTACCATCCACATGGTTTCTACAAGTAGCAGTAGGAGAGCTTTAAAAAAAAGAAAAAGGTCGCCGCCACATGAATGTCATTTTCAACCCCTTCGAACATGGTTTTGCCACCCCTGAAGCCAGCAGTGTGCAATAAGTGATGTAAAACCGAAATGCCATTGGCGCATGCATAAATGAATTGGTGAGATGCAGAAGGGAAACATTCCATGTAACCTAGTTTTTCAGGAAACGAGAAAAACGTTATAAAATGGAAACGGTAAGTGGGAGAGAAAAAGTTACTATTGGTGGTTTGTAGTACTAATTGAGGTTAATATTTTCCACTTGTTCAATGTCATGTAATGTTCTCCATGACCTTGTAATTTCGTCCAAAGAGCATGGAATATTTTCCTTTTGCATCTCACTGATTGCTGAATGAAGTATTTTTCAAATATTTTTGTTAATTAGAAGTTTATTCCAAGGTAAAATTGAAAAAAATTATAGCAGAATTACATTCAGAAATACTTATACATATAAAGGTAGACAAGAGCAAAAATCACCATATACATGTAAATAATAAACAAGAAAAGTGAGTGACTAAGTTTGAATAATGTCTCCCTCGTAGACTGTCCTCATACATTTAGTCAATATCTTCTGTGTCATTTTCTGCTGACCATTGCAATATTGTGTTGTAGAATTCTTTATGTTCATGTGGAATATACTGCATTATCTTTGCCACATCCATCATCTTCTTCTGGTCGATGGGAACTTTATGATCGTAGGCACGTTCTACTGGTAGCATCAAGTCACCACAATGTTTGTATAGTTGAAAAATATCACTATTCAATCCATTTATGAATTTGAATGCTTCAACAAACCCTTTCTGATCTCTCCTGTATATGAGATTTCTGTATTGACTGATCTGGAAATCTGCTCGATGATGGAGACTCTTTGTATACTTCTTGAATATTGAGGGCCACCATTCCTTGTAGCTGACTATCTGCTCAGTTTTGACAGATCTCACTTCAAATGGTGATTTTTTCTTTGCATTTTGAATGAGGGTATCATACTGTAAAGGTGTGTATATTCGATCTTGGCGTCGCACAGTTCTCTTGACAATGGCAAAATCTCAAAATGTCCACGTATTGGGAAGTACTGATGAATTTTTTCAAACCGGCCAATCATGGTGAGACTCAATAGAAATCTGACCAGAGTGTGGTTTCGATTTTGCCCGCCACAGGCATCACTGAACACATGTAGAGTTTTCACTTCAGGCGGTACACATGTGTTTACATAATCACACAGAAAGCTACAAACTTCATCAGGTCCCTTTTTACAAGTCCCCTCGTGATAAGTATAAAACACAGATTTACCATTTGCAAGGTTGTGGATACAAAAAAACAATGTGCGATAATTTCCTCAAATAAAACATTTCCTGAACGGGAAATAAAGGAAGAGGGAGATTTTGCATATAATCAAATACTATTCCTCCTTCGTCAATTTTGTTTTTACATAGCGCAGTTACTTCATTCAATTTCGTATAAAATTTCTTGGCTCTGCGTTTATGAACGAGAAGTTCAGCAGTTGCAACCCTTTTGGCAGCATTATTAAGTGCAGGGGATTTTATTTTATTTCCCAGTTCCTCACATTGTGAACACACATCTACTTGAGGACACCCAAATCGATAGTTAAAATTTTCTTTGAAGTACCTCAAATAATATTCATATTTCACTATATCTCTCAGGTCTTGATGCTTATCCAAAAATAATTGAAACATAATCTTACATGTCAAACCACACTCCAAGTACACTAAAGGTGAAGGCATGTAATGGGAAACCTTTGTGGGAAACGATGATATGTGCTGATGAATCTTTGTTATTACATCATTGGGAATACGAACACGGTTATTGTGCTTACCTCGTAAGTCTGTAGGTAGTTCATTCTTCTCAACCAGATGGGCCAAACGAAAAACTGCCTTGCTGGAAACACCGTGTAAACTTAGGAAGGCTTTTCTGCATACTTCAACTCGTGTATTCCCTTTTACTGCAAAATACTTGTAGCTTGATGTGATTTGCTTGGAGTGCTCATATTTAGGTCTATGTCGCGCCACATCATGTCTCTCAATGAAACTCATCAAATATGTATCTCGTTCATTTTTCTCCCTAACACTATAAACGTTCACAATAATTCTGTCCTTCTCTTCTTGATCAAAATTCAACATACACTGTTTTTTACATCTGCAATCTTCACCAGTTTTCTTCTTCTCTACAAGAAAACCTTTATCAGTCACAAACTCTTCCCCTTTATTTCGGGCTTCTTTCATACACTGTCTCAAATTTCCCGAGCACCTTCTTTTCTTCTGGGGGCTATCAACCTCAGATTCTGACAGCGACATCACACTATCACCGTTCTTCTCTTACAACACACACTTGATACAAAGTTTACACTGTTACAAGAACGCTGATTCACTAACAACAATCACAATGTTAGAGCTATAGGTCTGAAATATCACAACAATTTACCAATGTAAACATATAACAACAATATAAATCAAAAGATCCTTACTATATTTCCACATTCTAACGTCTAGAAGTGCGCTCTGCCAAAGAAAGTAGGAACTAACAGACTAATGAGAGCAAAAATGAAAACATTCCTGGAATCTTTTCTTTTCATGTCTCTCAAATTTTAACAGCTTGTTTTAACCCATTAGAAGTGGAGGAATTTTTTCTCTGTTTAGGTCAATAGATGGAGGAAGGGTTGGTGAACAAAATGGCTATCTCAGTTTAAAACGGCCAAAAAGTGGAATGTTTTCCTTCTGCATCTCACCAATTCAAATCGTATACGTACAATAATTGAGACAGCATGATCTACGAGAGGTCACTTAATTGCCTACTTGATGTAAACGGTAAGGCTGCGTTGTTCAACATGTAAACGCCTTAAAAAGTCGCCTCCATTTCATCAATATAAGTATGTTAAGGTATGGCTTATGGGATTTTGTAATATGGATGATGGCAAGTTAAAATGCATCAATACAGTTTTCTGAGGAGAAATCAATAGTATATGCAGTAAGGAGCGTAGAAAAATTTCCACACTGTCTTGAGCCAAGTGATAACGTTGAGAAATTTTTATGTCCACCAAGGCTCAATTCTGCATGGGTTGCTTCCATTGAGTAGCTGGCTGCGTTCTTGTCAGTTTTACTGTAGGTCCCCGGAATTTTAAGTCGCTATTCTCTGCCTTCACTACTGATAAACATGATTTGTGTTTTGTGGATATGAAGAAAATCAGTATTTTTTAAATATTCGAAATATAGTTGTATCTAACCATACACCGACAATAAATGATGTGACAATATGTTAAAGAGACAATTCGGCTGTACATCTTTCAAGATTATGTAGAAGGGTATATTAGAATGGCAGAATATCAAAGCGGACAACTTACCAAAATTACTTTTTTGTTCCATATCTTTGTATTCACATCTGTTTATTTGTTCTCCCGATACATATGACTGTACCATTTTCAAGAACTCATTTTACACTACTAACATTTAATTTAACAGCGATGAAGCGTATGCTCCGGTGGCAATTTTCCTATGCATCCACTTTCCCCATTTCCATGGTCTTCCTGCTTTTGATTCTGCTAATTTTTACTTTAAAATTTTTTCAAAGTGTTTGGTGAATTATTCATCAATTCTCTTGGTAATTTATTCCTATCCCTGACTCACCTACGAAAGAAAACCTTCCCACACACTTATGCCTGAAATCGAGTGCCAGCTTGTGGTCTTGGTCTTCTTTTCCCTTCCACGCACCTCTCTTAAGTCTTCCACCAATCTTTCAATGTCTCATCACCAATATACGCGTTGTACACTCCCATGACTCTCTTTACTCTCCTCCTCTCTTCCAATGAATCCCATTCCATCTCCTTCATTATATCAATTTATAATTTTGTTCTGCGGAATTTCCAGAGACAAATCTAGCAGTCCATCTGTGCACCCCCTCCAACTCCAACAACTGATAAGTTTGCGATCAAATGTTATGCCAAGGTATTTAATTTCAAGTCTTCAACAAGCAATTCCTTACCTGCTTTGTAATCATATAATATGAACAGAAACTGGTAAATACGGAAGTACAAGTGCTATGAGATAGTGATTGGGTTTATAACCTGGAGACAAAGGAGTGGGGTTCAGTTTATCTAGCTCACTGGACTTGTACCTTCCATATTCTTAATGTACGGAATAGATACAATAAAATATTTCATATGTTAGTCGGATTACCACAGTGGTCCCAAAACCAAAATTTAAATCTAGCTTCGTGCGCAACTAATCCCTTTCAGACGAAAAAAATTTCTGGAACTGACGTAAGAAGAATACAATAGTCATATATCCAAGGAATTTTCTTTACTTTCAGTCAATGTTATTAGTAATTGTTATTGCTGACATTAGTAAATTTTTCACGAATTGAAATATATTATTGAATGTTTACAGAATCTGTCAACGGTGACGATCTGATGTACGTGCTCTATCGGCCTTCCATGTTTCCCAAATTCACCAAAAAGTCTGACATCAACGTAATGAAGGCGATGACCGAGTTGGTAGTAAAATTCGCAAATCATGGGTGAGTCACGTATATTTTTGTCTTTTATTTTAATATTTCCAGCAGTTTGGCAAAGTGCATTAATGATGCTCCACATTGTACTTAAGATACTATTGGTGTAAGTTAAAACCGCACCTTCCCCGACCTAGCCAACATCATCACTGGGATGATCAGGTTTTGTATAATCATTTAGATGAAAGCTATCGCTGTTCCCAAATTCTGTCTGAATTATTTTATAGCTAGAATAAAATAGAATATATTACCACAAATCTAATTGAAGCATGTTTGAGCACCAACGATGCATCGAGTATTAGGTTAATTTTAACATTACTCGTGAGCTTGCTGACACTTCAGTTCTCGTAGACATAGTGTGCTGAAGCCAGGATAGAATTACATAAAGTTTTCAGCCATGTACATATTTCGCGCATCTCGGTTGCATGAACATGACGAAGTCAAGGCCAGAAAGCATAATTGCAGTTTCCTTTAAGCAACATAAAATGCATTACTTTTTTTAAAGTAACTTGCGCCAAGTTTTCCTTTATGTTGTGTACTGTGAGTTAAAGAGTATTTATAACATATTTTCGTTTCAGTAACTTGGTATTCAATATACTACAATTTCTTACACAGTTGACTATCTCTAGTGTGTGTTTTTATAGCTTATTTTGATATTTCTTATTTTTCAGACAGCTTTTAGTAATTTATTAATGGCTTGATATCTGCATTATGTCGAAATTTTTCACATTGTTTTTCTGTTGTAACTTTAATCTTTGCTTTTTTTTCGATTTTCTTTGTATTGTAAAGTCATTCCTGTTGGGAAATCTAACACACTGAAGTTGTTATTTCTGAGGAATATATATGTTGGGAAGAAAATACATTGCAGTTGTTAGCTATTACGATATAATACAAATCTAATTTACATTTAGGGCGCTTTCTCATACTCGTACACCGACAAAACGGGAGCCGGATGCAATGAAATCAAAATAATGCTTTCACATGCAGCCGATGTTGAACTGGCCCATTCCTCACGCACACTTGTCCACACTAGTGCTGGTGATGGAGATATGACCTAATTACAGAAACAAAAATTTTCCGCATAATTGCGTAAAAATAAGTAAATTCTTGCACGATATTATGGCAGTAATTGAGTTGGTGGTGAGTAAAATGTGTTTGTGGGGTGAAACAGCCCACTGTTTCAAAGACAGGATAGAAAAACTAAGGCGCAGAAAAATATATAAATATTTTTGGAAAAAAATTTTGAAGTGAAAGAAAAAGAATAACAACTGACAGTAGTTCAGTTATACATTTATTATTATGCCAACATTTAACAGTTAAAGCATTATATTTTGTTCATTTCTCCCCTCAGTACTGACAAACTCTCAAATCATTTGCAGTTCTTGTTGGCCGATAACATACAGCTACGAGTAAATTTCGTACCCTTTGAGTCACATATATTATAAACCTTCTAAACTATAATAATCCAATGAAGTAAAGTCTTTTGAATGCTGCACACGTCCTTGTTCGGCTAAATTTAAATACTTAATGCACTCGTTGTGAAAAGGTTGGAACCGTCTCCGATTTTGCCGGTTTGTGTGAAAACGTCTTTACAGTTAAACCTTTCGTCACAACTCAGTTACTATTCCCAGCATAGGTTATCATTAGTAATTTAAACTGTCAATAGGCCAGTGATTCATGGCAATTCTAATGTGGATCAAACACGGCTCTGTATATTTTATTAGTTCTATCACTTGACTGATCACCCTAAACTTTTTTCTGAATGTGTTAATATTACGTAATTATTTTACATTACCGTATCTAAAATCTCGATCTGATTAGGCCCTATATATTTTTTCCGTAGTTTTGTATTACTCTATTTCCTCGATTAACTGAGCTAAAATATGAATTTTCCCTTTTGTTAACAGTAACACTTATCCAATACGAGTTAACATCGAATAATGTTTTAAACCTTAATCAGTTGTGTTATTATTTGAGATTTTTGAAACGATGCTGATTGAACATTCCATGAAGAGGATTATACTTATGACACAGATTTTTTAAATTTCATATTTTGTCTTAGTTACAATTGAAAGGAATATTTAAAGCCGTATATTTAAAATTGTTGTTTGAGTACGACGTGATCGGAATAGCAGCAGGTAAAAATGGAATTTATATAAACTATCTTTTTGAAAGATGGGCGGGTGGTAAAGGTAACGGTAGTCTCTTTAACGTTTGTATGAAATGAATTTTATTCTATATTTTGCTATAAAATTTCATCTGTCAGATTTCCACAAGATTCTCTGTTATCCAGGATTTCTCTGGGCGACTCTGGCATCGCACCACTCGGCAGAAAGCCTAGATTCGGACAGCTCGGAAGAAAGCATAGAGTCGGATCACATGGCAAAAAGTCAAAAACTCATCGGCTAGCCAAAAAGTCAAAAGGAAAAAAGCATAGCAAGAGGGAGATAAATGATACCCTTGAAACTCATCTAGAAGATGATCAAAACGATCAAACCGAAGAAAAGAGGAAAAAAAATTCATTCAAAAGTGACAAGTCTGGAAAACGTAAGAAGTTGGACAAGGGCAAAAAGAAATTGAAGATAGCAACCAAACCAATAAAGCCACTTGGCTGCTACGAGAACTTCCCGGAGCTGTTGAGATCCCAGAAACCTGATGACAAGGGAGCAATTCCAACGCCACTGGCTATAACTTTGTAAGTTTCTATCTCAACTATTTATTTTTTACTGTTATTGCTGTTTTATAGCGACTAAACTATATTTTAATTTTTGTAGATGTTTGGAACAGCTGTCCCTAACAAGAACAGACAAATTACTTTTTACAGCAAATTTAGGCCATTATAGTAATTTAAAACGAAGAAAGATTGGAATGTGATGTTGCAATCAAGTTTATAACTAATATTATACACTTGCTACTTCATTGTAACTATTTGGCGTCGAGCACCGACCATCTAGTTCTCCCTATTTCTTAAATTTTCGATTTTAGCAGCATTCCAGGATGGCGTCTTTCTACTGACAGTGGGAAGAGGAAAGATTGGAAAAGTTGTGATGTGTCGCTTCAGTAATATTAGTTCGGAATTTTTTTCCCATTTTCCTAACCAGATTCTCTTGGTTATCGTAATCCAATCTCAATGCAGGTCGGTTGTATTGTTCCAAAAGGGAAAGAAATGTCTTAATAGATAGATTTGCGCATAAAGCGAAACTTCATTATCCGAGGAAGCTGTAGCATTGTTTTGACCGCATCAGAGGTCGGTCAAAATCAAGGGCAGAGCGGGTTTTGCAATGCTCAATACACTGAACCAAGTTGTGCCCATGTCACGGCACTTTACTTGGCTTTGTCGCTGCCTCGAGAGGCAAAATGATTTGGTCCCACTGATGTGTTCCTGCAGCCTGACTGTGTTGGATAGTTTGACATGATTTGATTTAAGAGAGCGGAGGTTTAGCTGTGATTGTAGTTGCGTTCTTTGTTTTGTATGCGACAAGAGTGCTATTATTTGGGGTTTTGCTGAAGTAGATTTTCTTGCATTTTGCTATGATTTTGATAGTGACTCCATTAGGAGTCTTGAATACGTAAATGATTTTCATTATGTTCGGCTTCGTACCTCTATTAAAAAGAAATTGCATGTCGCGGTAATGATTACGTCGTTGTTTCTACTCGGTAAATGGGTCAGTGAATCATCCGGTGTAATGATAGCGGACAAATCCTGTATTTATTGCTCTGCCCGCACCTAAATCAGCGTTCATTCGTGTGCCCATACTCCTGTCAATTATTGCAGAGCTCATCGTTGTACGGGCGTCCTGATACGTTATTTTCTCTCTACTCATTATCTTTATATATAAAAATTCAACTTCTCTTTGTGTGCACTCGCAAAACTCGAAGATTAATCACTCGATTGACTTGAAATTTTTGGAGAACATAGTGGGCGGCACGAAGAAGGTTTATAAAAAACAAAAATCCAATAACCACCCCTTCTTCACCTTTACACCTCTTAATTTTTATACAAATCCATATATTTAATCAGATTTTAATAGAACTTTGCGCACATATACTTTAAAACAAACAGAAAAATATTGCCTACCATTTGGTTTGCAAACGTCCAATCCCTCTCCCCCTTTCCACCCCTTATTTTTTGTCAATGTTCTTTATATACACCCACAGCTTATATTCGATTTGGATTGAAATTTGCACACGTATACCTTAAAACAAACAGAAAAATACTGCCTACCATTTGGTTTCCAGAAATCCAAACCCTCTCCCTGTTTCCACTCCCTTAATTTTTGTCAATGTTCTTTATACAAAGCTACAGTATCTATCCAATTTTGAAGGAACTTTGAACAGGTATACTTTAAAGCAAATAGAAAAGTGCTGTCTACATTTGGTTTGCAAATTTTGGTTTTAATTTTGGCAAATATTCTTTATATAAGCTACAATTTTTATCTTATTTCTATGGAACTTTGGATACATATACTTTAAAACAAAGAGAAAAAATTGTGTATCTGAGATTTACAAAAACCCACCCACTATCCCCCCTCACACTATTTAAACAACAATTACATTTGAAACCATTCAATATTTTTACAAATATCTCGAAAACGGTAGGGAAATCGATCAATGTGTGTAGTGATATTTTGAGAGCCCACAAAATTTCCTGTCAAACAGCGTTGGATCGATTCCGATCGGACAATGCTCACCGTCAATTTGGAATTTTAAATTACTTTAAAATTTTTGTGGCGACATACAAACCTACAGTTTTTATCCGAAGGCACATACGCTTTAAAGTAAGTTAAAAATGTTATTTACTTTTGTTTCACAAAACTGTACCCATATTAAGGGATGTGTCACTTTTGTTTTGCATTTATATCAAAAACCGTTGGGAAATCGGCTAAAGTGGACGGTGATGCAGAATGTTTACGAAATTCCGATCAAGTGATAAAACATCAGAAGTTCCATATTCAGCCTCTGAGCAGAAGACTAAAGACGTTATGTCTCCCAAGGCTCCAGTATAAACTTATTAAAATTTGGTTTATGCACACAAAAAAAAAACATTGTCTTTACTTGATTTGTACATATATATCGCTATTGAGAAATAACAAAGGCAGAACTACAATATTCGTAATTTTACAGAGGGCAACAAAGAGAAAAATACTGTGTAAAAGAGCCCACACACTCTCCCCCATCACCCTTCTTAAACAAAATTTTTCAATCATCAGTAGTGCCTCTCCCAAGTTCAAACATAGGCCGCCGTTCTCGACACACAAGCACAGAACTTCAAAGGAGATCAACCGCATTGATCAGGAACGTTTAGACGAAAATGAACGTGTTAGAGTCAGAACTTATAGACGAACAGAAGAATTGATCGAAATACTTCATAGCCACAGCAACACAAAGCAGGATATTAAATTGAATGATGTGTTTCCTCGGTGAATCTATGTTCCATAGAATACTTTTATTTACTTCCCTATTCTTTTCATATCAGACTGAGCCACAGCATGGCCAGGTTTAGCTAGGTCTAGTCTGGTTGTATAACTCCGTGTCGCGTAAGACGAGATGACAAAGTTATCTGCGACTAATCCATTCAGTTATTCGGAAATAATTCATATGGCACTTCTGGTCGGAGCGAGGGACGAGGGAGAAATTATGACGCGTCACATACTTATACGACCTCAGTCATGTATAGGCTACGTGTATCATGTCGCACCAATCCAGCTTCCTGTCGAAAGGGTATTATGATACCATATAAACTAAGGCGACTTATGGTCGGCTATTCAAGTTACCAACTTGTAAAACCAGTTTGCAAATGCGTAGACGATCGTTTTTTAAACATTGATACGCGCATTAACTTCTGGTTTATCAATCTCAACTTAGGAATAATATTAATCCTCTATAGTGCCATCGACTTCTTAATGATAGCCTCCATCCTGCTCTCTAAGTTTTCTTAGTCCACTACAATTTCAGGTGGCGTGGTTGTGGTTGTTGCCAACCTTTATAGCCATCAATTTGGTTGTCCTTTCTTCTTAGCCCACACATTGGAGCGCTGCAAGCTTAGGTGGGCATTGGGAGGTGACAATTCCTGTTTTTCGATAATCCACTATGACTACCCCGCATACCATAAGAATCTTTCTGTTGCTGCACCTTAACTTTTGGTTCACTTTCTGATTCACAATTCCAGTATTATCCATATAATACTATTACACATCTCATTTCGGATTTGACTTTGTTGAACGCTGCACATATACAATTCAAATTAACTGTCGATATTGATATTATCATTGTATAATCATGTTAATGACTATCAGATACCTAGTTTCAATTTTTTTTGAAACTCGCATCAATTTTGAATTTTACTTTCACAGAGGTAAATCAGAAGCACGACTTAGTTAGGACTGTTTGGAATATAATAAACTGGGTGTTATACAGATACCTCTGATTGCTTTATTTTGTTATAATTTAAAAATTAGTCCCGAACCGTTTCTGGTACTTAATTCAAATTTTAGTTACATATTGTTTGGGAGTATTAACTGTGACAGATTATCTCCTAATATCGGAATTGTATAATTACTATCAAAATTTTCAAGATTTTAAGTGTGAGACCACTAACTTTTAAAACTCTTATCAGTGTTACTGACACAAGATTGGGAACTAATATGTGAGAGTAGGATGTTATAATGCAAATAAAGTACTTCATACATATGTCTAATTAATATGAATGACTTGTCCTTAGTATTCTGAAACATTGCTTTTCTGAATAACTGATCTCTTCTTTTGCAGTGAAGGCAAGAAGGGTCTGGTATGTTACGCTGAAGATGATAAGATGCCAATTGTCAAATTCATGCTATCATTGGGAATGGCGGAAACTTCAGCCATCACGCAAGTGGAGGACTATTACGAAGATGAGACTCAGAAACCGGCAGAAGAGAAAGAGACAGACTATGAAGAATACGAATGGCCTACCTGGGTGATTCCGTACTTTCCCGATTGGTCAGAGATCGAGAAACCAGCCAGACCACCACCACCACCACCACCACCTACAGTCGGACCACCGCCTAGGCCATTACCACCCAGGCCAGCAAGTCATTCAGGTAATGTAGTTGAGTTCCTTCAGGAAACATACTTTTGCCAACGCCAAAATATTTCTTTCTTTCTCAGTGTATTTCCTATTTGCTTGTTAATCCGTAGATAATTGGGCACCAATTTGATTTGTTGCTACTCTCACGGTGGAAATTTATTGAACCTTCTTTTTACTCTTTCACGTGTATTACACTTAACATTACTGATTATTTTTTATACCAAAGTCTTTGATGGTTTTTGTGTCGTTTCATTTCTACTAAGATATTGGTATTTCCGTCAAAGCATACATTAAGTTCAGTAGTTTATCCCTACGTTTTACTACATTTCACCAAATACTTTCTCCCTGTTCAATCTTGTCAATTACGCCCTTATCACTGACATCATATGTATGTTTTATTATCTCTCATTTTTTCTAAAACACTACATTTATAATTTTTTACGAATCTTCTTTTCCCTTCTGTTCCATTTGTCTAAATTCAACATCCACAAAGAGATATTCTCCATACAAAAATCTAATTGTATTGTAATTATTATTAATTTCAATGAAACTTATATTTATGTGTCGATTTCCCTACAAACTTATAACTTGTTCCATTCCTTGATTTCCTCACATACAAAGAAAAACTCTTAAGTAACAATTTATATTCATCATCATCCCTTCCATTGCAGGTATTAATAGTAAATTCTTCGCCAAATAAACATGCAGGCCTCGTCGCCAGTGTATATGTGATAAGTGGTTAGGTATGAAGGAAGATAAATGGCTCGTGTCAAAAAAGTTTGAGAAATTATGATACTTTTGCTCTTTAAGGATCAAATTACCTGAAATTCCTTTCTTAATTTATGAAAACAGGAAACCATAGCCTTTAAAATGATTCCTCATTTGTCGATTTCAGGTAGGTGTGAAGGGAGATTAATGGCTCGGGAGCAAAAAACACATTTTAGAAATAATGATACTTTTGCCTTTTCAGGGTTGAATTCCGAAAAATTCCTTTCTTAAAATATGATTCGCTCAAAGCGCAGACCTTATTCTTAAAATGATACCTCAATTATCGGATTCGGTTTGGTATCAAGGGAGATAAATGGATAGCAACAAAAACCACCTTTGAGAAAAGTTATACTTTTGTCCTTTAAGGGTCGAATTCCGAAAAATCCCTTTCATGGAATATGGTCTCACCAATGTGGAGATCTTAAACTTTAAAATGCTACCACCTTTATCGATTTAGGTTAGAAATCGAGGGATATAAATGGATCGCCGCAAAAAAAAAAGCGCGTTTAAGAAATATTGATACTTTTGCCCTTTAAGGGTTCAATGTCGAAAAATTTCTTTCTTAAAATATGATGTGAACATAGCGGAGACCTTAATCTTTAAAATGATACTACATTTTTTTAAATTTCTGTCAGATATGAACGGAGATATTGGCTTGTGACAAAAAAAACATCTTTTACAAATAATACATAAGATATTTCAAAACTTAGTACCGCGTATTTCTATTGTCAACTTTTATAATTGTTTATAAAGTTGCTAATAAAGAACAGAAGTCAGAATGGAAACGGCGACACTTTTGGTTAGGACAATGTGCTAACCACAACGCTGTCGGGGCCGATTCCAAGCAGACGTCATCATCTTTAAGGTTTCAATCACTGATGGTTTGTTCCGCCTTCACACATTTTGTTGTTTCCACCTCTTCTAAGGTCGACATATCCTCCTCCTTTCTTGTTTTGACTTATAATTGAGCAGTATCTTTGCTGGTCTGGTGTCCTCCATTCTTATTGATACTTCCCGGATCGTATATCGAATTTGCGAACTTAAGATAATGACTCAAACCTGTAGGCTTAATTATGTCGCTTTTAACAACCAACCAACTCTTATACAACCACAGCACGAACGTAACAAAATCTCAAGGAATCTATATGTACATAAGTTGTAACGGATAGCAGCTCATTATAAAATAAATAAATTTAAGGGAATAATATTGCTAAATTAAAAGTTTAAAGAATTTATAAAAGAGAATAGCAAGTCTAATAAATATTGTTTACTCCGAGATGTTTGAAAATATATGATCTCTGGAAAAAGTAGAAGTTAAGAGAATTGTTGGTACAGTTCATGGACTTTCCTCCATGGTAGAGCTGGCGAGTAGAACAGATTGATCTAGTAAAACATTAAGTTTGGAAATAATAAGAGTTGTATAATGAGAAATTTCGAACGTCATATTAGCGGAGAGAAAACTGATTAGATCTTAAATAGAAACGAACCTGAAAATCTTTGGATCAAACTTTATTCAAAAATTATTATAGACACGGTCAAAGGTTGTTGGTATTGGAGGATTTTAGGCAGAGCAAACTAAATTAAATAAACTGCAAAAGATTACATTCAAACTCTGTCTACAAAATCTATTTCTTATAATACCAACCAAGATATTTAATGTGACAAAGTATGCTTACATTCCATGGAATAATATAAAATATGTGATCGTCATAGTTTGTAAGCTATTTCCTCCCTACCCAGATGATCACGTTCTGTATCGTTTACGTGATTCTGTTACTATCTTTCCTACTTCTCTCGTAACTACAGATGTTCGTTTTTGTACTCAATTAAATTTTCTGCAGAAAGGTTTTCTATTTGTTTCAGATATGCTTCTTTCTTCTCTTTAATGATCTTTGCAATATCATAGATCCATATTTTAATCTTCGTTTGGTATATCTTTTACTACGTTTTCCCGAGGCCTTTAATACCATGGAGGAAGGAATATATGGAGACGACGCAAGAGACCTTCACCACGCATTGAAATGAAGCAGGGCGGAGGAGGAGTGGGGGGCATGGCCGGAGTGGAGGGGGCATGGCCGCTTCCATACAGACACGGGGAATATGTACAAAAACCTCAAGGGGACTCTAGGATAGAGGTGACGCCGCAATCTGGTGATGGATTATTATGTAACTCGGTATGACAAATAAAAAATGAAGAATAAAATTTTTTGATATCCTGCTTAGTTTTCGAGATATTCTGTCCCAAATGTGAAATGGTTTTGGTTGAAATTCAGAAGAAAAAATTGGTCAAAATCAAATTTGATGATGGATTTTTATTTAAAAAGACGAGACAAATGAAAAATAAAGAATAAAATTTTTCGATATCTCACCTAGTTCTAGAGATATACTGTATCAAAAGTGAGGTGTCTTGAGTAGAAGAAAAATTTCGCAAAAGTCAAATTTAATGATCGATTATTATGTAACACGACGAGGCAAATCGAAAATAAAGAATAAAATTTTTCGATATCTTGGTTAGTTTTCGGGATATACTGGGAACATCGCAATGTTTGGAAGCGCAATACCGCTGCTGCCGCCATGCGGGACAGTTTAGAGCCTGCTTCACCGATTTAACGTCACTTCTCCTCCATATATTTCCTTCCTCCATGTTTAATACAGCTGTTGTAAGCAGGGGCGTAGCTACTATGGGGCTAGGCGGTGCAGTGCACCGGGGCCCTCACGCTCAGGGGGCCCCCAAGCATACCTCAAGGGGCCCTTAAGCGCAGTTTAGAGGGCCCCACGAGCCTTCACGGCATACTGGCGACCTTTTTTTTTTTTTGGGTGCCCCTGAGAGTACAAGAGCCCCTCACTAAGGGCCCTCGCTGTGCTCATGGGGGCCCCAACCACTGCTCAGGGGCCCCTAAAGAATAATTCAAGGGCCCTCATCCTCAGTTCAGGGGGCCCCTTCCAGCACACAAAGCAAAAAAAAAATGTCGCCCGTCTGGCCTGAGGGCCCAAAATAAATTTTTTGCACCGGGGCCCTTGTTGACCTAGCTACGCCACTGGTTGTAAGGATGTTCTTAATTGCTTCCCATTCTTTATTAGCGTTCTGCACTCGAACTTTTCTTATTATATGATCAGGTCTTTGTTTAGAGAGAAGACGTATACTTTCTTTTTTACACAGATGCCGGGCAGCAATTAGGCATAGGCTACCTAGGCTGTAGCCTTGGGGCCCACACCACAAAGAGGTCTGCACGACATACAAAAATAAAATATTTTAGTCGCTGTCTTCCTGTTGACACTTGTATGTGAATAATCTATATTGTGTTCTTAATCTTTCTCTGATGCGTGCTTTGGTGTTGTTAATCATCTTTTATTGTCTGTTTCATCTTAATATGTAGGCTTACTGTTTCATATTAATATTATTAAAACTTCTGAGTTTGAAATTCCGCGGGCTTTAACTCAGGGTGTTTGGTTGCAACAACACATCTAAAATAAGCTGCACCATATCTATCGATCATCAGTCGAAAAATAACGTGCTAGCATCACTTGCAAACCTCGTACACTTCAGTCTCAAAATCGATACAGAAAGCACGTTTCGAACTATCGATTCTTCAGTACATTATCCATGTATACTTTTACTATAATTTCGTTATTCAATGTTGTCAATATTTTACATTAAAAGGTTTATTAATTTAATAATAATTAATCGATATATACAAAGGACCCGCACCACAGTTGTACGCTTGCGGCCTCCTAGGGGCCCACAGATCCTAAATGTGGCCCTGCACAGATGTACTTTAAATGTCTCTTTTAGAGGTTTTGTAGTTATCTTGTAAAAAGTAATCACTGTGCATATGATTGCCTCTATATGTTCTGGTGTCATTTACAAGCATTGCCATCTTCTCATTTGCTATAATCCATTATTAAATGTGGAAAAATCAATCAGCAATTTTACATTAGAGTTTTCTACTCGCTCTCCATGGTCCCATTACATTCTGTATGGAACTATTTCCAACTCGAGAATTTAGGTCCCCTGCAACAACCGTATAATCATTTTTGTAGGTGGTATTAAGGGATTCTTGCAGTTTATAACAGAAATACTAAGCGTCTTACAATCGTTCTTCTTCTGGGCTGCACCCTCTCTCTATAATTCTGAGCTTTATTATGCGGTCATTGTAATCCATTCGTAAGTATTAATTCTAGATTTCCACTGCTTCCTAATCATTATAGCTACTAATCACGTGGCCCTCTTTTCTTGAGGTACACCACTGTAAATTATGATATAATCATTCAGTTTTATGCTACCTTTCAATTTTTTCTTACTTTCTGCCATTATAACCATATCTATCATCATATCTTTCAATTATTTCTATAATTTTATTTATTTGTTACTTAAGCCTCCGGTGTTCATTATCTTCCTGTCCAGTTCCAAAATTCTAGGTCCTTTTCCAAGCTTTTTTCCTTGACACGGAGATCCGACCGGCTTCTATTCTCTGTATGAAGGCTGTGAATAGAAGGAAGATTTCCCCATTATGGGTTACCAACCCATAGCTGGGTAAGTTACATGATGAGGCTGCCACTTTTAGGCCTTGTAACTTGCCTGTTTTTCTGTAGGGGTCCCTTAGCCGGGACGTCCCAGTTTTAAGACGCCAGGAAATCACCTTTCACCTCTCCCGTCTGCTACACCCCAGCAGATGTCTGCAGAAATATGCAATTATAATGACAAATTTACCGAATGTTGTAAAATTCTTACAACTGTCTAAGTGAAATTTTATATTTCCGGAGAAAACTCTAAAGCAGGTTTCTTATCATACCATCTTCATGTACTTATTTATCGCAGGGCTAGCGTAATATAATTTAATTTAATTGCGATGCAACGCACGCTGCGGTGGCAATTTCCGTAAACATCTATTTTTTCCCGTTTCATGTAACCGCATACTTTTGCCCTCTACGAGTTTTAATTTCAAATTCTTTCAGCGTTTTTGGTAAATTATTCATCACATTGCTCGCTTGGAAATTTTTTCATTTCCTGATTTCTTGTCGAAAATTTTCCCGCTCTCCTATGCCTGAAATCGAGTGCCAGCTTGTGGTCATCGTCATCTTTTACCTTCCGAGCACCACTCTTAATTTTTCCACCAGTATGTTTCCATGCCTCATCACAAATATACGCCTTGGACCTCCTGCTGTCTTGTAATAAATCCCATCCCAGTTCCTTTTATCATTTATTGTGTACTGCAGCAATTTCTAGAAGGAAATATAGCAACCTTTCCCTGGATCCCCTCCAACTCCTTTATTTCATACCCAAAATGAGGATTCCATATCATGCAATCATATTCAAGCTATTGTCTCACCAAACTTTTGCAACTTAGTTCCTTCACTTTTCTGGTACATCCCCTCATCACTTTCTCCAATAAATGAAGAATTTTTGAAACCTTTTCCTGCCACCTGCCAAATGTGTCCTGCCCTGTTGAGGAGTTTACTGTCAAACTTTATATCAATTTATTTACTTTTCACGTCTTCGCCAAGCAATTTCTTCCCCACATTATAATCATAATCAACATTTAGTTTTTTATCTTTATACTTAATAAGCTTACTCTTCTTTGCATTTAATTTCATTCCATGTTGACCAGCCCATTTAGATGTACTGTCCAGATCACACTGTAGCTGTTCACAGTCTTTTCCCACTGCCCTGAAGCACTCGCATTTTCAATTCCACTTCTTTTGATATTGCATTTCGTACACTTAGGACCATTAAGAATTCTTCTGCCCAGAAAATAACTTTGGTTTACCAATGGTTTTTAGCCCACTTACGACCAATTTATGGCTCACTCTGTCAAGTGCCTTAGAAAGATTTAGTGCTACATCAACGTGGGCTCCTTTGTCCGTTTCATACGAAATATTATGCATATAGTTCGCTATCTGAAGATCTCATGAACATCCTAGCTTAAGGCCATGTTGTCGATTTGTAACTCAGTTTCTTTCCTCACAGACATTTCTGAAGTGGTGGCATTTCAAACTCTCCATTAATTGATGTCAAACTAATCGGCCTGTAATTTTCGATCTTATTGGTCACCCCTCCCTTATGGACCAGTACTACAATGCATTTTCCAGTCCTCTGGTAAGCAGTAAGTCTCCAGATTCAATCTAAATATCATTTTCAAAATTTTTTTTTTTTTTGCTTATGGCTTTACACCTCGTCGGCGTCGAGATCATTAGAGGCAGGATGGGACTGGGGACAAGGAACAGGAAGGAATTCGACCATGGCCTTTTTTTTTGTAAGAAGCATCCCGGCATTCGCCCAGAGTGATTTGAGGAAACAATGGAAAACCCAAATCTGAATGCCCGGACGGTGATTCGAACCGGTATCCTCCCGAATGCGAGGCCAGTTTGCTAACCGCTCACCACGCTCGGTTTCAAAATAACGCAGAATATCGTATCCTTCTGTCTTTAAGACATATGTAGTTGTGTTGTCTACACCAGCCCATTTATGCCTTTTTATGTTTTTAACTTTCTTTTAGTTACTTCATTAGGTACTCGGGATGAATTTCAAATTTTTTAGTCTGATATTTTCTAATTGTGCCGACAAGCTTTTCTTAACACTAGGACAAATCCACAAGGAACGCAAGTCACTATCAGCTTGGGGAAAGGAATAAATTTATGATTAGGGCTTTATCGGGATACATTTCGAATAAATAATAAATTACGATGTCTCGTTGAACAATTTTCTCTGTCAACATTGGTGAGCTTGTCATTCTGAAATCTCTATAATACTCTGGAAAAATAGGAGAGGTAAGGAAAAAGGTTTCATCTAAGTTTGATCCCCTGGGGATCGATAAGAGTTCTGCGGGGGTCGATTAATACCCGGGGGTCGATTGATAATAAAGAGGATCAGTTAAATGGTCTACGAAAAAAATGGGAATATTCCAACAAAAATCCAAAATACCTGACTACCCCCATTATAATTTGAGTTTTACCGAAGCCTGCATCGCTTTAGGTATGTGTTAAGAAGAAAACATACTGGAGCGGAGAACATAGCAACGACGAGAGCGAAGAACAAAGGAGCGAAAACAAATAAACCAATTGGATTGTTGCGGTGACTCATACTGGGGCGCAAAGCGTTAAGGTAATAATGGAGCAAAGCTTAGCGTTCAAACTGTTTGATTTCGCCGCTTTATTCTTCACTCGCATTGCTGGTTTGCTAGTGGTTGTTCCTGTTAGAAACGAATGTAGACCAATTTACGAATTGTCTCTTCTAAGGTCCGTCTTTGAGATAAGAAAGAAGTTCATCATCACAATTATTTTATTTTAGCTAAGTTACGTGATGAACTCAACAAGTATTAAAACTTTATTTTTTTATTTACTTCGGTTATTTAAGCATTTTATATTCGGGAGAACGCTGGTTCGAATCCCCTTCCAGGCATCCGGATTTGGGTTTTCCATGGTTTCCCCAAATCACTCAAGGCTAATGCTGGGATGCTTCCTCCAAAAAGCCATGGCCGAATTCCTTCCAGTTCCTTGTCCGCAGTTCCATCCCGCCTCTAATGACCGCGCTGTCGACGAGACGTAAAGCCACGGGGGGGGGGGAGGGGGGGAGAGAGAACGCTGCTGGTTCATTATACACAAATTGCACTGTTAAACTCTAGTAAGGTTTCCACGCTGTGTATTGTATATCTAAATGTATATTTTGTCCTTTGCATAGAAGGTATCGTAATATATCGAAAACCATTAAATTTAGATACTTCTTTTTTATCTTTTTCCTATCTAATTCTATTGAATAGGTTACTTTTAGATGTAATTATTATTCCTTCAAGTGTAGATATCTATTGTTAGCAAAAAGTAGCAACAATGCACTCTGAGAAAGTACAGGCAGTTCTCTATAGCTCGTGCGGTAATAAGTTGCGTCTCTTACTGCTGCTGTTTTGTTGTGCTGCGATCGTATCATGTTGTTCATATTATAAATCCGAGTTTAATACCTTCAATGTCGTCTACCAGTGCTAAGAAGAAATGCAGACAACACACGAGTATTTGAAATACGGTTTTGTGCCATCTTCTGCTAATAAAACTATTCCTATGTGCTTGTTATGTGAAGGAAAAAAAAAAAAAAAAAAAAAAAAAAAAAAAAAAAAAAAAAAAAAAAAAAAACTTTCAGCAATGATGCTATGAAGCCGGCGAAATTGAAAGACCACTTGGAAAGGATCCATTCTGGTAAGAAAAATAAATATATTGAGTATTTCAAAATGTTAAAAGAGAAATTGAGAGATCGGCCAAAATTAAGTACATATTTGAAGTCATCTGCTAGCGCTGACCGTGAAGGAGGACTGAGGACATCCTACAGCATCTCTCTTAACATAGCAAAGAAAGGCAAACCGTACACTATTGGTGAAGAGATTATAATACCAGCTATAAAAGATGTAATTGAAAATGTTATGAAGAAAGACTCTCAACTATTTTTAAAGTGCATACCATTGAGTGCAAATACTGTGCAGCGACGTTTAGAGGAAATGGTCGATGATGTGGAAAGATCTTTGACCTCTGAGCTCCAGCATTGTAAGTTTGCTATTCAACTTGTCGAATCAACTTTCGGAAGTTCAAATCTTCTCATGGCTTATGTTTGGTTCCATAGTCCATTCCTGAATGACACTGTTGATGAATTTCTGTTTGCTAAATATCTTCAAAATGATTCAAAAGGCGAGACAATTTTTTTATGTTTGAAAGATTATTTGAACAAGCACAACATTTCTTTCGGGAATATTACTGCAGTAGCTACTGACGGTGCACCTGCTATGGTAGGCCGTTATAGAGGATTTTTCATCTTTCTGAAGGAAAAGGTTCCTAATGTACGTACCGTACACTGTGACCTACACAGGCAGCATCTTGTAGCCAAAAAATTGAGTGGCGAGCTGCATGATACTCTAAAAGTGTGCATTACGTCAATTAATAAAATTAAAGCTCATCCTTTCAATTCCCGACTGTTTGCGAAGTTATGTGAAGAAAATGATGAACCTTTCAATCAATTACTTTTGCACACTGAGGTAAGGTGGTTGTCAAGAGGTGATAGTTTGCAGAGGCTTGTTGACTTGTACGACTCGTCTGCAGAGTTTCTTCAGAATGTGGATCCATTACTATGTGATGAGTTAAAACAGTGCTAGAACCATCTTGTTCTATTTGGCAGATCTTTATTCGAAATTTAACGAAGTACAGAAGCGTTTGCAAGGAAAAAATGTTACAATTGTTCAAGCTCGAACAATTATAATGGCCTTTCAACTAAAAATAGACCTGTTAAAATCTTCACTGCCCCGTAAAAATTTTAAATATTTTTCAAACTTTCGACTACTAAAAGAAAATGAAGAGATACCCGACCGTGATTTGGAGATATATATTAAACTTCTCGATAAATTAAGAGAAGACTTCAAAGCACCTTTCGAAGACTTGGAGAACATGCATGTTCCTTAATAGTTTGCTTCTCCATTTGATGTTAAAATTGATAATGAAGGTAATGAACGTGGCTTTGGAGATGAACTGATTGAAATATGCGTAGATCTGGAAGCTAAAGCGTTGTTTAAAAATAAAAAAACTCAGCGAATTTTGGAGCAATAACAATATTGATACAAAATACCCCAAGCTCAGAGCAGAAGCCAAACCTTTCTTACTTTCATTCCCAACTTCATACATGGTTGAAGCTGGCTTTAGCCACGCAAACGCTATTTTGACAGAACACAGAAATAGACTGAACTTGGAAAACCGTGGTGATTTGCGAGTAAAACTTACCAATTTTCAACCGAACCTCAGTAATCTTGATGCTGCCCTTCAGACCCATCCATCTCACTAATATCAGCTACTTTAATAAAAAGGTATGTTAACATGTTTTTAATGTATTCAATAGTAGTCGTAAAATAGCAGATGTTTTTTCATCGAATATAATTTATTTAAATTTTTAGTGATTATTTTGTGTTTTACATTTTATGACACTTACGGCTATAGGCTAGTTTCCTTCTATCTATAATTTTGTTATTATTTTTTACGATTATAGTAACAGTGTAAAATGTGTAAAATATCTCCTTTTTTTGTTAGTGTTGTTGGATGGATTTTTTAAGGTGTGGGAACTATAAACACTTTCTTTGGGTTGTTATGCAAGTCTCCTTATCGCTTAGCATCAAAAATGATTTAAAATTTTCATCAGTGGCGGATCCAGGAATTTTTCGAGCCGGGGCAAAAACTGTAGGAATGCCGCCCCTTGCAACATTATTTGGTGCTCCCATTTTTGCCGTCTGACCCCAAGTGTCGCCGCCTCCTTTGTCGGCCAAACACATTGTTGTCGCCATCCCGATTGTTGGTCAAACTCATTGTTGTCGCCGCCCGGCGCCCAGTGTACTAGTAGAGCTAAAAAAATATTTCCGCGACTTAAATCGCCGCCCTTCAAACATGATTTTGCCACCCCCTTGAAGTTGGCACCCTGGTGTACCCCCCCCCCCCCCCCCCAGATCCAGCACTGGTTTTTTTTAAACGTTTAATCTGGGGGTCGATGAGAAGACAAATGTTCTATGAGGGGGTCGACGTGATAAAAAGTTTGGGGACCCCTGTGCTAGAACATATTGAAAGTATTGTGTAAATGAGGATGAGGTATTATAATATAAATGTTTGGTTTTTATGTTGAGTACTGAACATATTAAACGATATATATTTATAGTTTGCTCTTTGCTCAACTGTAATCGTTATGTCTCTTTTTAAAATTGATTTCTCAATTACAGGTCATAAAAAATACAAAAAAAGCGGATGCTCAAGGCCCAGAAACACTGCGGCGTCAGATGTTGTTAGAGCGGTAGCGATTTGGTCTTCATTGGCGTACCTTGTAAATCTGTATTGGGGCTGTTGACATTGATATGTTCTGTGCTCCAAAACAAAATTGTTCGCAGTTGTATTCACTAGTCCTGTGAAAATTTACAGTTTATCATGTGCCAAAAATTAAAATTTTAAAATCCTTTTTGTACTATAGTGTGTTCTTTATTTGATTTCTATGTAGAATCTTGTGGCAAAAGAAAAATGCCAACTCTTTAATCTGTTTTAAAAAGTTAACATTAATATGATGATTTAGAAAATAGCTCAGACACTTTATGGCTAATCTAGGTATGTTTTTATATTTAAAAAAAATGCAGAACTGTAAAATTCTCTGTTATACTAATACAAGGAGACAACAGTATAAATTAAGAATGCTCCTACTTCGGAGAAGTTTCAAGAATTCTGAACTTTTAATGTAATAATTATACAGGGTCCGGCAATAAAACCTCCCTCATTTTAATGTGTTATCACATAAAAACTAAATGTGATAGAGAATAATTACTTTTATTTATGAAAAATACATACTTTGCCATTTTTAATTATTTGGTTTTAAAAATTATATTTGCCCTCCATTTTTGACACATTAACAAAGTCTATCCAGAAAGTTCTCCATACATTTTCGCGTCATTTCTCTTGGAATGGCTGCCAAGTCTTGGGTAACTGCCTCTTTAAGTGCTTGCAATGTTGTGGTACGATGTTTGTACACTATAGGCTTTAAGTGCCCCCAAAGATTGGTGAATATTGCATAGACACACTCAAACGCGCCAAATTTTCCGGCGTTGTTGCAGTCCGAGGACGGCCTGTAGGTTTTTTTTAGTGCTGAACCTGTCTTTCTAAAGTTTGACACCCACAGTTGAATAGTTTTTCTATCCGGGACATGATCATGTAGGCCAAGTTCGAATCGTCTCCGAAAATCTGAGAACAACTGTTACGAATAAATTCGTCCACAACACACGCACGATGCTCACCAAGCCATGACATGGCGCGCCGCACACTGAAAATGGCAGGTACACCTCTTTAAAACAAAACACATTCCACATCAGTATCCTCACTACAACCCGCACACCGGCTACGTGAAATGTGGGAGGTTTTATTGCCGGACCCTGTAGAACGTCCGCTAGCACACACTACAGGGTTAGTCAGAAAGGACTTCACAAGAGATATAGATATTTGTTGAGATAACCTACAGAATCGGTAGATGTGTCATTTTATTGCAAACAACCTCAAGTTTGATGCACGTAGTGCATCAGTACACCCTTCCGCCACCAGGAGCGCCAATGTAGTGCACAGTTAAATTGGCTACTTTCATTGGTGCGGCGCGTGCTCGCTGTTTTGGTCTCATGAAGCGAACTCTGCAACTACTGTACGGCGTAAATTTCGCACCGAATACGCTAAAGAATTTCCAAGCAGGCCTACAATTTACGCCTGGCACACTAATTTTGTTGAGATTGGTTGTTCACTGCGACATTATACTAAATCACCAGGTCGCCCGCGTGTTGGTGATTATGTCGAACAGTTTAGGCAGAGCTTTGCCAGCAGTCAACAAAAATCAACTCGGCGTGCGTTTCGCGAGACCGGCATTCTACGAAAGACTGTTTGGTGAGTACTGTGTAAACGTTTACACTTGAAACCATACAGATTCACGATGGAACAGCACATTAGTGATGCAGATAAGGTTCCTCGTGAGGAATTCTATGCGTAAATGCGACGAGAGATTCCAGAACAGAATAATCTTCAGCGATGAGTCAACATTTCATATCAGTGGCATGGTGAACACACACAACTACAGAATATGGGGCAGCGAAATTCCGCATACAGCCCTGGAACACGTTCGCGACAGCCTCAAAGTTAATGTGTTTTGTGATCTTAGCAAATTGAAAGTGTACAGACCTTTCTTCTTCATGGAGAAAACTATCACTTGTATTGTATATATGGATATTCTTGAAAACTGTTTAATTCCACAGATCGATGAAGATGACCGAGATGGGTTGGTTTACTACTATCAATACGGTGCACCACGTCATTTCCTCACGGAAGTTCGAGGTTTCCTCGATAATCGCTTCCGAGGTCGGTGGATTGGTTGTTGTTGTTGTTATTTGGGTTTTAGGGTGCGTCGACGACGGGGTCATTAGCGCCCGGTGGATTGGCCGTGAAGGGCAAATCACATGGGTAACTCGATCCCCAGACTTGAAACCAATACATTTCTTTCTCTGGGGTTTCATTAAAGATCGTATGTATGTTCTTCCCCTACCAAAATATTTGGCCGACCTGAAAAATCGAGACTACGCTGCCGTTGCACAAGTTACGCCCGATTTGCTGCAAAGAGTGTGGGAAGAAATTGATTACCAGTGGGATGTTTGCCGCATGATAAATCGAACCAAAATAACACTTGGCACTTGTATATGAAACTTGAGGTTGTTTGCTAAAAAATGACAATAATCTCAATAAATTTCTATATCATTCCAGAGTTGTAAAGTTCTTTTAGACTCACCCTGTATATATAATAAGGAAGTATATCAGAACATAAAAAATAAACAATAAGGAGAAAGGGATTTGTTTTTCGTTATATATATATAACGGATAATAATAGATTGACGAAATGGTATTAGACTACATTCGGGGTAAAAAAAAATCGAAGCTGGATTCAAGAGTGTGATGCCACAAGGCAGAGATATTAGATAAAATCTCTAAGAAACTCTAAGTGATTGTGTTAATAGAAAATGTGGAACAGGTTTAAGAAATTTTAATTATGGTAGCAGGAGTGAGGCAGACAGCAGATTTTATTTAAGAATTTTAGGATATGGCTACAGCGGCAATTATGGCATCAAGGTAAAGCCGGAAGGTCAGTCACCCCTTTTTCTCGCTCTTACATTGGCGCGGAAAGAAGTGCGGTCTGCCGCCAACCCATGGACGCGAAAAGGCCTCTTCTGGGAAGGGGTAGTATCTGCGAAGCTCTGAGCTTTCTTCAATTTGGCAGAGATTGCGTACACGCCAACTGGGAGGCCAGAAAGTCAATGTTGGAAGTACTCCTCCCAGAAGGACATCAGTCCACCTCGAGTACAATTAGCCGGGGAATGTTTAAGGCCCCAATGACACAACAGCGTACTTAGTTTTGCTCAGTTTTTTCTCAGTTGGTCAGTCCTCAGTTTCGCTCCGTGTGGTTACGTGCGGTGATTGCCTGCATGATCTAAGTCCATGTTATATAAGTCTCTCTCTCTCTGTGTGTGTCTCTGCCAATTAGTCACTCTCGGTACAGTAATGTAGTGAAGTTAATTAAGTACATGAAAAGGGAGTGTGCTGAATTTGTTATTGAAGTGCGAGTGGTTCCATTTGGTCATTTTTGTTTAGTTTGCAGTTTGGCCTAGGCATGGTGTCAAATTTTAACTTCTCAACACTGCTGCTTCCAAGTTTCTGAAATAACAGGTATCAAGTAGAGAGCTTATCGGGTTACATGACATTATAATTTTTTCCCCTAAAGCACATAATTCTTACGAACGAAGCTAGTTCTCAGGGTATAATACTCAAACGTCAGAGCATAAACTATAATGATATATTGTATGGTCAATAATGACATACTAGTAATAGGAAATTATCCCTGGATTGTGAGTAATTGTACCAGGTCTTAATGAATATGAAAAAACAGAATGACTAATTTAATCGTTAAAAATAAAAACAGTCAAAGATATATTGCTTAGGACTTGGGAAAGTATTTTGAAGTATTCGTCTGCGCAAGTGGCCACGAGTTAATTACAACTCATAAGGTACAGTTTTGAAAATTATTTCAGTGTATAATTTAAAAATATAATTTCACACCTTCTACGTCAGTAGAGTTCTCGCCTTTTCTCAACAGAGTTGGATGCGTACTGGGTTGATCAGAATGAACTTGTTAATAGATTCATGTTACAGAGTTATCAGCAGTACATATTGCACACTCCAATATCAGTGATTGAAGAACTTAGTGAAAGAGACATAATATTGTAACATGATAAAGTTGTGACACAGATTCACAGATCAGCACCCAAGAATACGTATAGTAATGAAAGTATTTCAACATCTATGGGAAGTTGATACTGTGTAAGCGATGCCATAATCTCGTAAAAAAAACAGTTTATAACAAGTACTACTCAAAAACAAGACTGACAATGTGGTTGTCGCAGCTAAAAAGTGCATACTAACTGGCAGTAATTTACATACAGGCATTGGAAGAGTATGGTACAATTCACAGTTTACGACACAATTTACCATTGTAGTGACCCTTTGGGGATTTTTGGGTAAAGTTTGGCAGTAATTATGATTATGTACAGCGCCAGCCAAGGCAGGACTGTTGTAACAGCGAAAGAAAACAATTTTGGGTGATGGAATGTTGTTATGCAGAAGGCAACAGTCAAGGAAGCCGGTCAGACGTCAGCAAAAATATGCTGAAGCGCGACGTCATTCCGCAAAGGATGAGAGCGGAGCAGGAACCACGATTGGTGGAGAATCCGCCCTGCCACTTGTTCTATGGTGGGAGGCCGGGATCTAAACCCTGGTGCACTGAGGAGGACGGGGCCGTCGGTCAGTCTCAGGTCGCTCTCAGCAGGTCTTAGCAATGTCAAGCTAAGCTCAGGGGTTAGCAGCGGACGATAAAAGTCGACACCAGTCGAGTCTACAATGGGCGCAGCCAGGAGCCTACACCAGCAACAGTAATTCTAACCAACACCATCGAGAAAACAAGGTCAGGTTACGGGTCACAGGTAGTCTTCGATTCATCCATATGTCATGTATCTACTATTTAGTTCAGCTCTCTTGACAATATTTTCCTGATTTGATTTAGACAACCAAATTACGTTTTAATTAGAACAATTAGTAAAACTCAACGTGTTGTCAGCTTATAGTTATTTTCTTAAGTTTTGAGGAATTATTAAAAATAAAACGCAAAAATAGTTTTATGAAAATATTTAATACATTTCTTATTTACAGGCAAAAGTTGAAGGTATTTATTTCTGAATGCAAAAGTATACAGAATATAAATCATACAGAATATACTTTTTTTATTGACTATAAATTTTATACACAACTGTGACAAATCTTATACCAGTTTCATCCTTTTAACCTCTGGCATATTTTTATTAATAATGAAATAATTTTTGTTCTTAGTATATTTATTCAGTAAAATGTTGATTGAACTGCTCAAAACATATTTTAAAATGACAGATTTATCGTGTTTTGTGCAATTATGTCCCAAAAAAAATATCCTCCGGAAAGAGGGGTAAAATTAATTTTGCAACTGCTTTTTTTTTAGTTTCCTAATTTTAAAAAGGTGTCTTCCAATTCACTAGAAATTAGTTTCTGTACTACTACATAAACATAACTAACACAATGAACTGTATCAAAACTAGGAAATTGCAATCCACCTGTATCATTCGCAATAATGAAAGACTCTGCAATTTCTGATGTAGATTTACAAGATTCATTGTGTTCAGTCACTAAGAACATTTAACAGAAATCACATTTCAATGCTTTAACACACGCATATGAAGAGTAACCAGCAATGTATGTAATAATAGGCCAAAAACAATCTTTAATAGACTGTAAGTCGTCATCGTCAACTGTTATATTCAAAATATTGTGAGATAAATTCTCAATTCTATCAGTGTTTGTGTCTTTCGTTTTTAAAAAATTTGAATCCATCGAAAATATTAAAAGAACGATCTGTGTTGCAGTCCGCAAGTGTTTCCAAACTCGCTGAAATAGCTTGGTTAACACCTTCAAAACCTTTGCACCATGGGATCTTCTCTTACTTGTTTTACTTCTGGCTTTGTTAAATCTACATCTATATCTACATATATACTCTGCAATTAACAAAATTGTGGGTGGCAGAAGGTGCTCCGATGCAAAGCTAATCTCTTTGCTGTGCATTCCAATCCCTAACGGTACGAGGGAAAAAAGAATTCATATAAGTATCAGTCCGGCACCGTATTTCTCTAATTTTATCTTTCCCGTCCTTCCGACTCAAATAGGTTAGTGGAAGAAGTATTTCACTACACTTAAAAGTGAAAGTGGGAGTACGCATGTTTACCAATAAGTTTAAACGAAACGTGTGTCGTCTATCTACCAGAGACTCCCAGCCTAGTCTACTAATCAATTCTGTAACGCTTTCATAAGGACTGTAGCAAGCGGTCACGAATCGAGCGGCTCTTCTCTGTACTTTCTCTATACTTTCGATCAACCCCTTACGAAACGGGTCCCAAATGGCACAACAATAATCCAAATGCGGACGCACAAGAGATTTGTACGCTATCTCCTTTGTTTGTTCGTTACAATTTTTCAAGATTCGACCTATGAATCGCAGCCTAGAATTTGCTCTACCTACTAACGAATTAATGTGTATGTCCCATTTCATGTTCCTTTGTACTGTTACTCCCAAATATTTCATAGAATCGACCATATCAATAACTGTATTGTTTAACTCGTATTTCTGAACAATTGGATTCTTTTTGTTAGTTATGCTCATTGCCTTGCACTTTTTACAATTTAGAGTAAGTTACCACTCAGCACACCAAGCCAAAATAACATCCAGATCGCGCTGAATTTCTAAGCAATCGGTCAAATTTCTTACTTCCCTATAAATAACCGCATCACCATCAAACAATCTAAAAAGGCTTTTCACTTTTTCTCCGAGATCGTTTATAAAAATTAAGAAAAGAAATGGTCCTATTACATTTCCTTGAGGTACACCGGATGTAATATCTAGATTAGAAGAACTTTCTCCTTCAACGACAACATACTGCGACCGACCAGTTAGAAAATCCTTTATCCATTCACAAAGCTGATCCGATATACCGTACGCTCGAAGCTTCGCGAAAAGGCGGTTGTGTGGCACAGAGTCAAAGGCTTTCTGGAAATCTAAAAAAATTGCATCTACTTGTGAACCTGCATCGATAACTTTCATTACGTCGTGTGTAAATAGGGCCAGCTGTGTTTCACATGATATTTTCTTCCGAAATCCGTGTTGTTTTTTTGTAAGCAAATTATTATCATCTAGAAAATTCATAATGTTCGAGCATATAATATGCTCCATAACTCTCTCTACTACAAACAGATGTTATAGATATGGGACTATAGTTTCCAGGATCACTTCAATCACCTTTTTTGAAAATCGGAGTTACTTGCGCGATTTTCCATTCTGAAGGTACTTTTCGCTCTTCTAATGATTTACTGAGTATATCAGACAGAAATGGCCCGATTTACGCCGCATACTCTGAAAATACTCTTACTGGAATTCCATCCGGGCTCGGTGCTTTCCCCCACTTCAGGAGCTTTAATTGCTTAATGATACCTGCAGTATCTATTCATAATGATTCCATCACCGACTCGCCACGGCGTGGAAAAACGGGAATACTATCCTTATGTTCATTTGTAAATGAATTTTTGAATACAGTATTTAGTACGTTAGCTTTATCGCTGCTTTCATTAACCTCGGAACCTTCACGAATTAGTGCTGGAATATTGTTGTTGGTACAATTAACTTTTCGTACATACAACCAAAATTTCTTTGGGTTTTCTGTGAGACTCTTAGAGAGAGAGTTGGAGTGAAAATCGTTAAAGGCCTCGCGCATTACATTCTTAATACGTCCTCTTAAATCAGCTAAGGTTTCTAAATCGCTGCGACACCCCTTCCTTCTTGAGCGTGCGTGTATTTTCCTTTGTTTTTTGAGTAATCTTTTGACTTCGCATGTGTGCCACGGTGGATCATTCTCCCTCTTTATTGTCCGCTTTGGTATATGTATTTCCATGCCTTCCCTGACTATATGTATAAAACGCTGCCACATCTCTTCAACGGTGTCCTTTGTTGCCTTGAAGTTATGGTAATTATTCCTCAGGTAGGTTCTGAAACACTCCTTTGAGGCCTTACTGAATCTGTATACAATCCGCCCTTTTTTCCTTTTTCGCTTGGTCATTAATTTGATAGTCGCAATTACCGCTTTGTGATCGTTTATTCCTGAGGTCGTTGAAATGGCGGTGAATAATTCTGGCCTGGTGGTAACCAGCAAGTCTAAAATGTTTTCGCTACCGTTATGACACCGCGTAGGTTCATTTACTAGCTGCTCGAGGTGATTATCTGACAAAAACTCAAGAATTACTTCAGAAGCCGCCTTATCCCTGCTACCTGTGATGTGAACGTAATTACGCCAGTCAATATAAGGCAGATTGAAGTCGCTTCCTAGAATCATAGCATGATCCTTAAAACGGCTAGCTATAATATTTACATTATTTCTTAACTCCTCGACTATAGCTATGTCGGAATCGGGTGGCGGTAGAAGGCGCCTATGACGAGTTTTGACCCAGCAATGTTGAGTTTAATTCATATGATTTCACAGATCGTATCGACGTCTATTTCATTAAATGGGAGAAATTTACTCACAGCTATAAATACCCCGCTTCGATGAGAATGTAATCTGTCTTTACGAAAAACGTTCATGATATCTTTAAAAGTTTCGGCGGAACTTAATTCCGATTTCAACCAACTTTCTGTACCGATAACGATATGCGCTTCTGTACTACAAATAACGCTTTCAAGTTCCGGTTGTTTGTTGCAAACGCTTCTGCAGTTAATTACGATAACTTTTAACTGTCGAGATTCTTTTACGTTGCGCCTACATTCCGGTGTTGCATCTGATTGGGTTGCCTGTAACTGAATTTCGTGTTTCGGGTCTTCCTCCCCTACCCAGTTCATTCCACACGTCCCCTGCCACCCGTGTAGCCGACTCACGTGTGTAGTGCACACCTGACCTATTAAGGGGAACCCTACATTATGGCGAAGATCGAGAAATCTGCAGCCAATGTCATCACAGAAACGTCGTAGTCTCTGGTGCAGCCCCTCAATACGGCTCTGAACTATAGGTCTACAATCAACTCTGTCTACGATGCCATCCGAAATACACACTGAATGGACGCTGGATTTCTTCCCCGAGGAATCCGCCATTTCCCTAAGGGGCTCTAATAACCGCCTAACATTATAGCTCCCAACTACCAGAATGCCCTTCTTGGGGCAGTTGAAAAGCCGTGACGGAACAGCACCTGCATTATAAATATTCTCATTACTTGTTGCAATCTTAATAAAGGAAATACTTTAAACCTAATTAAAATTCATAAAGCTGCAAATGTTGTAATAAAATTCTGTTACCGACCAGGAATAAGCCTCAGATATGACAGAGGAGCAGAAATTTCTTTATTATTTTTCTCATCGATCATACGAATTTCCCTCTGTATTTCATGCTTTTGAAAATTTAATTCACACACCTAAAATAAAATAAATATTTGCTTTGTATAAAATAAATAATAGTTTCCCAGCTGGTAAACATTAAAGCTTTTAAACCTAATTCAAGTGGTCAAAACAAATCACGAATTATTTATCACTTACAAAATTACTACATAATTATAAAATTCTTAGAGATTCTTACCTTAGAAGTCTTGGAGGGCGTAAAATTTTCACGTTTAATAGTGTGTAACCACTTTCTTCTTAGCTCCTGATCGGTTGGAAAACCAAACATACAAACTTTTGGACCGTTAGGATAATTACCCTTACAGCAAGATACACAGCAACGGTAAGGCATTTCTTGCTTATTATTATTTAATTATATCACAATAATTAACCAAATTAATATTAATAACTAACACAGAACGCAATAACAACGAATAGCAGACGCCAAACAAGTGATCGTTTCAACAAATGCAATAGCAATGGCAGCCAGTCATGCACAGTCCAATGACTACGTGTGCTGACGTCATACGTTATAAGATTTGCTGTCCCTAGGCCTTGTTTTCTCGGTGGTGTTGTTCTAACAGGTTGGAGGAAACCATTAGAGAATCATATCTGGGATGTCATGCGATAGGAGCAAGCTACTTAAATTTTGAAGGAAAGCAAGGAGAAGAGGAATGATTAATTATGTATATAATCCTGGTGTAAATAAAGTTGTAAATATCCTTACTGACAGTATCATTTACGATTAATACCACTCACATGACATAGAGTCTTACCCGCAATGTAATATACCTCTCGGGAAGTGGCAGAGTGAAAGCAAAAAGATTCGCCAATCCACCACACCATCAATGATACTAGTTATTACTTGTTCAGATCTTGAAGCATCGATAGGTGAACAGCTAAACAGAAACATAAAGAATGCAATGCAGAAGGAATTTGTCAGACTTTTTGTTGGATTTAATTACGCCCAAAGTTGATTTCCAGTTACAATATGAAGTGGTATAGTACTATCAAGACGAAGCTCCGTGGCATTAGTCATCTCGCTACTGTCCAACGTGTGCAGTCATATTAAGACTTCTTACTCCAGCAAAATTCAAGTTGGTAATCATGTTAGAGTCAGAAGGTTTGAAGAATAGTTTGAGGACGGCTACCTGCCAAACTGTTCATCAGAAGTGTTTCACAAGTCCGACACTATATGGTTTTCGCCGCAGCATGTGGACTTGGCATCACGAGGAACGGTGCAGGTAGCGATACGATGGTTGACTCCACACCTGTCTTCAGTGCACTCGCGGGCCAGATGCCCACCGAAAGCTGGCATCTAAAGCACTGGGGGAGTAATAGCGGAAACCTCATCTTTTTCTCAATGCGTACCTTGTGCCCAAGGATGAGTTGGGGCGTATCTTCACTCTTGAATGGGCTGTCAGGTTGAAAGGTGACCAGCGGGAGTCGATGCTCGGTCCCCGATCTCCTCATTTGGTGCACGCCGGTGGCGACGATTCCGCCGCTCTTTAGCACTGCAGTAACCTCTTCCTCCGCAGTTTCCTTGGCAATCCGCGAATGACCATTTTGGCAGGTCGTAACGGTGGTTGGATGGAATGGCGGATGCCATTCCAGTCCAGGAACCTCTGTAGGATCAACTGCTGATGCAGATGCTGCGGTAGGAAACTGAAGCCCCCCCCCCCTTGCACAGGGAAGCCGAGGATGACCGAGGATGTTTGCGTGCAGAAGTTCAATAAGAGTTACATGTAGTTGCCCTCAAATTGAACTATGACGTGCAGCACTGGGCCAAGAGCGATGGGCTGGACTGCATTTTCTTCCATGTCTGCGTCGGAATAGTCTTCTTTTCTGAAGCCAGCAGCTATGTCAAGTAACACATGCTCCTCTTCCTGCATCGGAGTTGCTGGTGTTTTTGGGGCTTCTGGCGTGGCCGAGGAGGTGTTTGTGTCGACCGACATTTGTTCATCGTCTGGAACCAGGGTAATAGATTCTCTTGAGGTCGATGAAGGAGGTGGCTTGCGCTCCCCAGGCAGTTTGTTCTTCTGAGCTTCTAGCTGCAAAATTACTGTAGAGAAATTGCTGTGGTCTAAGTGGCAGAGGTCCTCGAAAGATTTGATATTATGGTTTAGCGACTTGAGAGATTCAGGTTTCCCCATCTATCATCGTTCGAGCACTTCAAAAGTTGCAATTTTGCGAGCAAAGGTATACGATTTCCCCATCACCCTTGACGCAACAGATTTCTTCTTTTCTTTCCCCATTTCTGGGTCGAACACAAAAATAAGACATAATAACTGTCGGTACGATCTAAGACTCTATATCAGGCACGCTCCCTTCACTCCCATAGCATGCATGGATGGTGGGAAGTGCCTCGAATAGTGGGTGCGTCGTGAGGAGGAACCTCCGAGCAGACAAGCTGGCGTAACCGGCTGCACCTTATGTCGGGTGCCAAGAAGGGACCTCATCAGCAGCGAATAGCAAGTCGGCCAGATGCCGATAAGAAGAGAGGGCGGGGCGGCAAGCGCCCTCCCACCAAAATATCACGTAGGGCTGTTTACATCAACTGGCCGGCAACAACACAGGCGGGAGGACGCCTCACCCCGACAGCGTCTCCCACCGCAGACATCTCCGTCATCGCGGTAGCACAACTGGTGCAATCTGCAGCCGACGCCATCAAGATGTTACCACAACTAGCTGCGAGTGCTACCGCACAGGTAGTTCATACAGCAAAAGCGGCTAGAAATGCTTATAACCTAGGGAAAAGACATCAACCAACAGCAGCAACAATTTGGGGCAGATGTCGCCAATTGAGGGCGGTAGGTACGCCACCTTCAGTCCACCCAGCGCCTTCGGTGCTGGCAGAAGTGCGCTTCTTCCAAGCCCGACACTTCGCAGGAAGATGGAGTGGGTGAGAGACGTCGCATCAGACTGACGCGCTCCTTCGGTGGGAAGCTCATTGTAGAATATGAGAACTGGGACGTGTAAGAAACCAAGAACCGTGGTATCCTCAGGATAATTGCTACGGTGTTCTGAGTTACTGGAAAGATGCAGTCACAGAATAATATGTACGTTGATTACACATGATTACTAAATTTACACATGATACTGATAATTATTTTGGAAATGCCTTTGAAGAAAAATATTTTATGTAGGAAAAAGAATTCTCAGTTAAATATTTTAATTTTCAATTCCTTGATGGAGCTAAAGTAAATAAACTCTTGAACGCTTCATTTAAATCAACATAAAACTTTTTTCAGATATTTATAATTAACAACGTTGATATTGTTATTAGTCAAAGATATATACCCTTTCCAGTGTCCAACTTTGGTTATTTTGCATATTAATCTTATTGTCTTTGGTGCATTGCTTGTTATTGCTTTGATCGCATTGTTTATTGTGATATTTATATTTGTGGCGGTGCTGTTTAGTGGAGGAAGTACCTGTTTTGTTTACTGTATCAAGTACTTGAGATAAGGTGTCATGAATCTTGAGTTGTTAGGTAAGAGTATAACTCTCAGATGTTAGTAATATAAGAAATGATGATTGATGTTTCTAATACATACAACATTTAAATTTTCAGAATCTTTTGGACAGAATTATCCTGAAGTGAGTATTTCGTTTTAATGTTCTGTTGTTAAAGCTCTGTTTTAAATCAGCTGGGAATATTATTTACTATTGTAATATTCTGTTTGTTCCTAGGAATTCGATGGGGCACTTGATTGCATTTCGTTAGCCGTCACTTGCGCTTTTAATAAACGTGGAACGTTATTGGCCGTGGGGTGCAATGACGGTCGTATCGTAATTTGGGATTTTCTTACTCGTGGTATTGCGAAGATAATCAGCGCTCATGTTCACCCTGTTTGTTCACTGAGGTAAGCATTTTATCTTTTAAGACTTTCGTCAGTGTGGTGCAAATGAGTCTAAACAGAAAATATTGCTGGTTTGCTAAGCATGGATTTAAAAAAAATAAATGGTTAGAACAGTCAGCTTATGAGGTATACAGATAGGAAAATAGTTGTATTGTATGATTATTCAGTAGAAGGGGTATTACTAGTTGAAGGATTGAAATGTAAATACCAGGCAATATCAGTATACTGTTTCTAAACTGGAGAGGGCACATTGGATAAATCATACGGAAAGGCTTCCAGGTACTGTATCTATTGAAGACAATAATAAGAGTATCTACCAGGGAGTACCAGACCTGATAAGGCCTTTGCTATGGTATTGAGGGCTTATAAGCATTCCATATTATGGGTGGTTTAATCCTATATCGTGGAAATCTTGCAGTATACATCCAGTCTTTTCTACGCCGGCTGTTCCAGACTGTACGCTAGAGTACACTGCAGTATATATGATTTTTAAAATATCAGAGACTGGTGATTAATGAGTTGGTTATGAAAGAAGAAGAAGAAAAATGCTAAATTGTGAAGAATGCTGCCTGTACCATAGTAAACTATAATTGTTGCACACTATATTTTGAATGCCCTATTTTCATGTTCGCCCGTTGGTGCAGGCTGTATTACAATCTAAATGGAATTTTTTGTTTGTTTTGACTATAAGCACAACTTGTGGATACCCTATTTTCATGTCCTGTTGTCACTTTTATTCTACATGATTAAATGTGTTTATTGTTTTATCTTTTATTCAGATAATCTGTATTACAGCAAAACGTCACTATTCAAGAATGATATTCCTTTAAATACAGCTGCCTACATAGCGAACATATACAGTGTTGTCTCTGGAGTGCCGTCCGGAACGACTGGCGTAAAAATATACTGGATGTGTGCTCGAAGATAGTCCTATATTGTTATACCACTAGAACACTGTAAACATTTTCTGCCAATACCTTTGTTGATATAGGATTATAGCAAACTAAACTGTTATGCTTCTTCCTAGCAGTTGTTGTTAGGTTGAAATGCAGCTTGGACTAGGAGGAAAATTTCGCCAAAGCCATAGGATGCATACTATCTATTTTACGTGGTGGGATGTCTCTATCATTAAGTTATGAAAATATTTTGCCGTCATAAATTTCTTGTGAACAACAAAGCAATTGGCCAACATTTCATGTGATCAGTATTAAATTGTAGTACTGGTGGCTTAGCGGTATTGCGATCTAGAATCAAACCTCGTGGGTATCAGATACTGGCATTGCAGCGGGTACAAAGTAGGGAAGCTAAATTTTCTGGGAATTATCAAAGGATGCACTCAGTAACTGAAATAATATTATTTGTGTTTGGAGTCGTAGCACAATGGGAGTTGGTTGAAATAATTGTAAGGAAGACGAAGGACCATCTGCCAGAGTTGCTGCGTGCTTTAAGGTGCCACCACACTGTATGCGGACAACAATGATGTAAACACTTACTCCAATGTTGTTTATGGTGTCATTCTGATGTTGCCGGATATGACACATACACTGCGCAAGCAGCTACAAATGGTACTGTTTTTCGGGTGGGGTCAAACGAAATGCAATATTTTTATAAATTTATATGACAAGAATTAAAAACTTTCTATAGTTCTGATATCGGTATCTAGAATTAAATCCTTCTGTATATTTCTATATCCAGCTACCCAAAATTATACCCATAGCTACCATTAAAATAAGCAGCAGATTTATTTTGCCAGTAAAACATAAAAACTACATTATCTGTTCTTGTCATTTCGACTTATCTCCATTGCTAAAAATCACAAGAAATTAAAGTTAGCAAATATTTTCCGCACCTTAACAATGGATACATCTCTCCAAGTTGAATCGATAGAGATCGAGTGGTTTTGCTGTTTGCAAAAATGTATTTCAATGGCTTTTACAAAATTTTTCTCTTGCTGCATTTCAGCCTAACCACAAGCACTGGGAAGGAAACAAGAAACAAAACAGTTATGTTGATATAATCCCTGTTCCTACAACGGTACTGGCGGAAAGTATTTAGAGCGTTGTACTGGTGTTACAGTTTGTATATCTACAGTAGTTATGGGCGGTTATGTTTTATTTACTCCTGCCCCCCCAAGAAAGCCCTATTTCTCTTGCAGCTTCTGTAAGTGACATTTGTAGCTGCTTGCATGTTTAATACGTCAAACCTGGAAATTGACATCATAAGTATCGGTGGCAGTTTGTGTTTACATCATTGTTGTCCATGTGGCGGTATGTAGTGGTAGTGGTATCGCGATCTAGAACTGACCTAGTATTACAGGACTGGGATCGAGTCTGACCCCCCACCCCCCTTTTACTGGCTTTCCTAATTGTGGTTTTCTGCATCTCCCCAGGGGGACGATTCATAATCTCTGCCTCATGACCAAACAAACAAAAAACTTACTACACAAAAAACATAGTTACTTGTTTCACAGACAGATGGCAATGCAACATATGTAGAAAGTAACATGATACTACCACATTAATAACAATGCATGGTATGACTCTCCAAGTGGAGGAAACATGGAGAGCAACCATGTGAAAACCTTCCTTAGGGCAGAATGTAAATGATGATGACATGCAAGGACTATTAGCAGTTGATTTCATGCATAAGGGAGTAAGAAATATTTTATTTTTAGGTAGTGGAGTGTGGTGAGAAGCAGGACCGTATTTAAGCATAGGCTACATAGATTGTAGCCTAAGGCCCCGCACCAAAACCCTGGATTCCCCGCCTGGGCCAGTGGTAGAGCTAAAAAAAAGTCGCCCATAAATATTTTGTGGCCGAATTTCGAAATTTAAGCATCCGTAGCCAGGGGCACTGCCGACAGTTTGGCCCGCACCACATATATAGCTTAGGGGCCCACAGAACCTAAATGTAGCCCTGCCCTGGTGAGAAGGTATTGAACAACATACCTAGACTGTAAAGGAAGTTAATGTAAAAATTCATACAAATTATAAGTACGAATAGGGAAATTGCCACCAGGACATCAAATTGATAATTATAAATAATTTTATACACTGGTGTGTGAAACCTAAGGACAAGATAGATAAACTAATATAATGAACTACTCAGTGGAAATACAGTAAAGTGTAGGAGCATGTTGCTAGAAGTCTCCCACACTTGCACAGAAAGCTGGATGTCAATACAACTATAGCACTAATGTGTCTGCCACACAACTGGACTTGACAATTTGTGTCAATCAGCGAGTGATTATCATGCAGTGTGGTGGTATTCTTCAATACAATATCTGTATGACCTAGCATGTGGAAGAATGAACAGAAAACTGTAGGAAGGACATAGTGTGATGAGTGTTGCTCAGGAGTATAGTATTGCCTATGACATTGTTTTGCTTGCATGGAGAGCATTCCAAACCAAAGGCACTGCTCCCCCAAAGGAGAGGAGGTAGTTGACCACTGTTAATACAACAGCATATGACATTTACTTTGTGCAACAGGCAATAAGTATCCCATATCAAACATTGGATGCAATTGTAACTACATTTAACAGGACTACAAGGCACGTATTCTCGCTCTCTACAGTGGCATGGTGAATACATCAGATTGGTCTCTTTGCCAGACAACCATTATGTATTCTGTTGACATCTGCATATCAGCCGTGTCATTTACGATGGCGCCAAGAGCAGTGGCGTAGCTAGGCCAACAAGGGCCCCGGTGCAAAAAATTTATTTGAGTTGTGTGCTGGTAGGGACCCCCTGAACTGAGGATGGAGGCCCTTGAATTGTACTTTAGGGGCCCCTGAGCAGCTAGGGCCCTTAGTGAGGGGCTCCTGTGTTCTCAGGGGCCCCTTAGACGACGGTAGAGCTTCAAAAAAAAAAAAAAAAAAAAAAAAAGAGGTCGCCAGTTTACCGTGAAGGCTCGTGGGCCCTCTAAACTGCGCTTAGGGGTCCCTTGAGGTATGCTTGGGGGCCCCCTGAGCGTGAGGGCCCCGGTGCACTGCACCGCCTAGCCCCATAGTAGCTACGCCCCTGGCCAAGAGCATCAGGACAGGATTGACATGGAGTGGAGTGCGGAAATTTCTTTTCTGTAGGAGATACAATAGTAAATAAGGGAGAGTCAGTTACCATCTTCTCAGATGAGAGCAGATTCAGTATGAATAATGATGCTGGATATATCCTCATCTGATGAGGTGGGTACACATAATGCACCCAAGAACATTGTTGAACATGATTGTTTTGATGATCAAAGCATAGTGTTGTAAAAAAAACGTTTATTTTTACTTGAAAAACTATGAAAAAAACATGTTCTTTTTCTGGGACACGTTTTTTTCATAACTACTAAATCTCATATTTGTAAGTCATTTATCGTTTAATATGACTGTTTTAGAGTTTATACTAAGTACTTGTCTTAATTTTTAAATCTACTATATTTTTCTGGTTCAGTAGAAAAGAAAATTACGAAAATATTAGCAACATTAAGTTTTCTTATATGCACAGGAACTTCCCGAAGAGGCTAGGTTGAGCGAGAAGGAATCCCCGTTCCCCTTTGTTTGGATTGATACTTGCTGTTTGAACTAGTGCTGCCAACCCTGCGAATTTATCTGTAGATCTACGGATCTTTTCTAAAAAAATTAAATTTATCCATGGCTTTTTTCCTTTTTGTATTACTTATTGTGCTCTACTTGTGTTCATATACTTGTTAAACTCTCAGCGTATAGTGCTACTGAGTCATTAAATTGTCAGTAATTATGAATCGTTTCCTTGCAACCGTTGGCGTAAACCGACAATTGAAAAAGAAATAAAGCTCCTATTTTGTATGATAATAGATTTAAATTCAAACTTAAAAGACCTTAATACAGAATTACCGGCACAGTCTTTATGCACAGTGTGTACTTTGCTCACAAAATCTTTTGCGTACAATACAAGTACAACCAGTTAAAGAAAATGTAATTATTTCTGAAGTTATGGATCTAGAGGAAAAGCAAAGAAGAAACAGAAAATTCTGACATATACCGAACTAGTGTTGGTAGTGCTGATACTAGTGAATGTGGTACTAACATAGAGGATAAATAAAATTATGTTACCTTTATAGATACATTTATGAATCATTATGTAAGACATTATATGATTCAGTAAGATTTAAAACACACATGGAAAATATAAGTTCCATAAATAAAACTATAATTTATCAAATATACTGTTTTCTGAAGAAGAAGAAACCAAATTTAGAAGAAAGAAAAAACAAGGGTGCTCGGTTTTTTTTCACAAAGTTGAATTAATTTTTTTTTTTTATCAGTTTGCAACACTATCCAAGCATAATAGTGTGGAGAAGCATAATGTTGCCTAGGTGTAACAACTTCCAAATCTTTGAATGCGGTGCACTTACTGGTCAACATTATCATAACTCTGTACTCCTTCCCCATGTGTGTGTTTTTCAGGGGTGCATTTTAATAAGGCACAACCAACCGGCAGTTGTAAATCACGCTGGTGGAGTAATGGAATGTCCTACCACAAGAACTCCGTGCTAATCTTATGACCGGCATGGGAGCAAGACTCGGAATATACATGTCTGTGGTGATCACACATTCTTTTGTCCCTTCTTTTTGCAATGTCCAGGAGACCATTATGAGTCGCAGTGACTTCATTGTAACTTGTTGTCTCTGTATGAAAGTGTCATTTCTGTTCATCACATCAGATATTTCTTTGTTTCCTACTGTGCTATACTGTAGCAGTTCTTTCTGTGTTTAGTTCAAATTTCATCGAGCTATATTATTTGGCAGTAACACGCCATACAAACCTTACATTCACTCTTAAGTTTTGTACATCAGTATATTTGAGTAGCAATTTTTTGGTTTAAATGCTTTGGGTAAAAATATGAATACAAATTTTTATAGAATAGGAATTTTTTTGTTGTTGTTAAATCATCACCAACAGCAATAACAGTTTTCAGCTATGGCTTTGTGTGCAAGCCTGTACATGTTCTTCTTTCTTCCCATCATGTTGTTCCACACTTCTCTCTTCCGTACACACTACTCCACTCCTCTCCGCCATCTATCCTTTGGTTTTACTCTTCGATCATTTACCTTGAATTTTTCTTAGTAATCTCCTCCTTTCTCTTAACATTCCATGCCACCTTATATGAGGGCCACCTTTTATGTTTTTACTAAAACACTGAAAACAAATAAAAAATTTGGTACAAATCATTTTATTGTTTCTCAAAATATTTGCTTTTTAAGATTTATACACTTTTTCATGGGTTCAAACCAACTTTTGAAATTTGAGTTTTCCATGGTTTCCCCAAATCACTCCAGGTGAATGCCATGATGCTGCTTCGAAAGGCCATTGTCGAATTCGTTCTTATTCCTAATCCCTAGTCGCATCCCACACTTAATGACCTTGGCATCGACGAGGCGTAAAGCCATTAGAAAAAAAAAATTCTTGGAAAGTTTTTCCCAAGCTGGTTTTAGTAAGCCAATAACATAGTTTCGCAAGGATTCAGCACCTTTTTGAGGTGGTGAAAATCGCAGTCCATAATTTTTTGGGTTTGGGAACAAAAAGAAGTCGTTAGGTAATAAATTAGGTTAATACAAGCAATCAGGTATTTATTTGTTTTGTATGCTCAACCTCAAACACTGAAAGAATCAAAAGTGATAATTTATGTAATGCAAAAGTAGTTGTAAAAGAAAACTTCCACCAGGCGTATCCTCCTTCACAATTAATAATGATGCTAATATATTCAAATGTAAGTATTGTGTATTAAAATAAAGAACTCAAATTTTCAGTTGGTCAAGAAATGGACATAAGCTCCTCAGTGCATCGACGGACAACAATGTTTGTATATGGGATGTTCTGTCTGGTGAATGTGAACAGAAGTATCGTTTTCCTTCACCAATACTTAAGGTGGGTGGGTTATCATATTTATCACCAATGGTTACATTTCTGTGTCTTCTAATCAGAAAATAGCAAATTACCATAATGTTATTGTTCGGTTTAAAAAGTTGATGCATTACATGTAAAAGACTTTGGTAGTGTTGCAGTTGGATGCTATCAAAATTAAAGGGCCTGTAATGACAAACACAACTACATGAATATAAGTTGTCAGATATAGCAAAAACATTTCATTTGAAATGTTCTGAGCTGTGGTTGTATTAAAATAATATATTGTGTTAGAAGAAATTTGTTCTGATAAAAGTAGGATGGCATCTGGAATAACAGATGATAAATGTTGCCTCTGAGACAGCTTTGAAAAGTAATGGTATCAAATTCTGTCTTGAAATGTGGACTGAACGTTCAACTGGAAAGAAAAGGCGTTAGAAATTATGACAGACAACCGCCGCCATTTAACGTCTTGCTGCTCTTTCTTATTGTACATGGCAGACCATTAGTCCATCTCACATCTAATGACCTTGGCATGTCCTGTATTATAATAATATTGCTTAAACAAATATAATCCACATTTACCAACCTCAGCCTTACACTAATAATTTTACTATGCTATATCCCAGTCGCTATAATCCAAGAACAACGTACCTGCTAAGACCAACCACTGTCCAGTTTTTGTCACATGGTGTTGTATTATTTTATGATAGAGTTGCAAATATGTTCAATCATATCCAGATATTAGTTCCCTCCTCCCCAAAATTTTTTACCCTTACTCAGTTCTGCAGATTTTAACCTTCTCATTCAATAGTGCAGTTCCACCGCTTGAGAGAGCTATCATAATTTAAGGATGTGCCAACTACGCAATCTCTCCAGTCAATAAATAAGTTATATACCAGTTTTAATATTCACAGAAAATTGGTAAATGTTCCCAATCTGTCTGCAAAGTTACAATATGTAAAAACAATAGTTCATTTGTCATTTCACTGTTTATGCTGCCAGAGGCCTTTCTGTTATGAGCAATACATTTGAACTTTGATGTTGGGAGCTGCGCTATCAGTACATAGTACCAGTACTAGGAACCGATGATATTTTATAATTTAAATTTAGCACCAAATAAAAAAAAACAATGTCTACCATTTGTGTAATTTAGCAACTCGTGCACTATTATTTGTTCAACCATGTATGAGTGAATTAGAAGTTAATCCAAGCACACAAAAATTCATTATTATTATTATTACGAGGTAGGATTCAAAAGTAGTGAGCCTCATTTTATTCTGATGTGAGCGTATCTCGCTGTGCGCTCCGCGTGGTGGTGGGGGCTGTTGGCTTCACAAGGGAGCTTTGTTGCCTCCAAGCTTTCAGAGTGCGTGACATGGCAGGATGGAAAGTTTGTTAGAGCAACAGTACGCGATCAAGTTCTGCTTCCGGTTGGGCAAGTCTCCTTCTGAAACATTCAAAATTTTTCAACAGGCACTTTGGACTGGGTGTTTATTTTAATCTCAAGCAAAAAAGTGGCATAAGGCTTTTAGGGATGGCCGAGAAGATGTGTCCGATGAACCCCAGTCTGGACGCCCATCGTCGGCCCAAACTGTCGTTAATGTGCAGCAAACATGAACTAGTACCAAGTAGCAGAGGCCCTAGACTTATTGGAGGCAATGATGCAACACATTGTTACCAAGGACTTGCACATGCGGAAGATCCGTGCCAAACTCATGCTGAGAGTTTTGACTAAAGAGCAAAAAAAAAAAGACAACCGAGTGCTCTGATGTCAACAACTGCTACAAAAGTGCAGAGATGATTCTAACATTCTTGAAAAAGTGGTAACTGGTGGCGAAACTTGGACTTTCCAATATGACCCAGAGACAAAACGCCAAAGCTCTGAGTGGCACACCTCGAACTCACCCCGTCCCAAGAAAGCGCAGATGAGCAAATCGAAGGCGAAGACCATGCTCATCACCTTCTTTGGATGAGTTTGTCCCACCTGGAGTGATCGTGAATGCTGCTTACTACTTGGAAGTCCTGAAAGAAGCGTCGCACGCAAGCGAAGGGACATCAAGGACAGCTGGAAGCTTCACCCTGATAACGCGCTCATCCACACTGCCTTCATCTTGAACACCTACCTGGCCCGGGTGAACATTCCAGTGATCCACCAGCCTCTCTACAGTCCGAACTTGTAACCTCCTGACTTCTTCTTGTTAAAATCAGCGCTTAAAGGAAATCGGTTCAACTCGATCAAGGACATCCAAGCAAGTTAAAAGACAGCCCTTGCAGCCATCCTAGAACAGGCCTACGTGGACATCTAGTCCTGGAAAAGCCGCCTAAAAAAGTGTATTTATGCGGGAGGTGCCTATTTTGAAGACTATTAGTCAGTTGTTCCGATTTGCTTAATAAATCCATTCTTTTGAACAGAGGCTTATTACTTTTGAATCCTACCCTGTATTTTTTTGCAAAAAATACGAAATTTTAAAAAGGCTTAAAATGCACTTTTCCAATGAAATGTAATTAGAAATTTGTAGAATGTGTTAGTCAATGATCTGACTGCTGCTTGGTGTTTTGTCCTTTATGTGACATCTCTTTCTCCAACCAGTCAATCAATCTTCACTTCCATACTAAGGTTGTGGCTCCAAGGGTCACTACCGATCTCATCAGTAGTCACAAGGAATGCTTAGGTCACATTGTGGAGACAATTTAACATAACTGCCAGTATTATGCACATGTTTACACCACACGAAACCACAATACCATCTGTTTTTTCAAATGTCTCGCCAGCTTAGGGAAGCAATGCTAATGCCTTGAGTGCTTCTTTATTCTCACCTGCCTATGCCTTATTCTCATTTCATCGGAAAATGGTTCTGAGGATGTTCCAGTTCCAATGCCAGATGTTGCCTTTAATGGCTATTGGTCTTTACTAGTGTACAAGAATCCTTAACACTGTCGTCTGTGGGTATGGTATTGAAACACGGCTGATGTCCAGCAACTTGAAAGTTTTTCATTTCTCCAAATCTTGTAGATTTTGTGTCTATCAAGTCTTTACTTCAGTGTAATCTTTGGGGGTTTGCTGCCAGATTGTGTGTGTGAAATATGAGCTTTCTGCCACCATCTGCAGGCCTGGTAGTCACTCTGTTACGTCCAGAGCTGCAGTGCTTGTCTCTGGAGCCAGCGCGGTGCTGAGGAGGTTAGGGGTGCTAACTTTTAAAAAGATGCGCCGGCTCCAGAGACTGGCATTGCAGCTCTGGTCATCGCAGCGTGAGTACCAGGCCTGCAGATAGTGGCAGAGTTCATTGCCGAAAGCTCGTCTTTCGCACACACAATCTGGCAGCGAACCTGCAAAGACCACATTGTAGCGACATGCTGGGAAAGTCTTTGATCACAAGTTCTTACCTGATTCTTTGTTGTTCTTGTGTGATTGGAGGATTCATTTGAGTTCTTCTCTTGTGGATGGGGATGAATATATTTGAATTGTCTTCAAAGGTGAACCTGAATTTTGGTGTTTTGTATTTGAGAAGAAATGTGAGATAACTTTCCTTTGGTACCAGGATCCCTTAATTATTGCCAGGAAGGGTTGTATTTGCTGAAGTTGCATTAAAAGTAGGAATACCAGTAGTTTTGCTCTGTCCACACCAGCTGATTTTGGTCAAAAGCAAATTTCACCATGCCGGCCACTTTTGAAGCTTTTTTTGTGTACCTAGGAAGGTTATGTTACTTTGGTTATGAAATGGGTGGTAATAATAAACATAAATTTTAACAAAAGCTTAGTTTATTGTTGACAGTTCCTGTACTCTGTATAAAAAGTGAAACATAACAGTTGTATTTGATATGACCTTAAAGCCACCTTTACAAAAAGAGAAAAACTGTAATACATTTGCACTATGATTGTTGTGCATTATCTCCATTGTATACTGACTATGAGAAGTTGCATGTCATGAAGGTCTTTTATCAGCAGAATCAATTGAACATAGACAGGAAATAAATAAATGTAGAAACAAGGAAAAGACTGCAGCATTAGAACTGTTTAAAACCTATACCTTACTCCTTTAATTGGGTGCTGAGCTGTGTTTTCTTGTTGTTCAGTTACACCAGCATTTTGCCTGATGCCTCCGAGTGTCTTCTAATGCATGTGTGATGGATGTTTAAATATTTCCACTGCTTCTCAAACTATCAAATACCTTTGTGTCCACAACACATCATGCTGATCTTGCAAGATGTGTTTTGCAACAGCCAATTTTGTTGATTGATCTAGTCTTGTATATCATTGGTGTTCTTTAATTCTTATTTCGACAGGCTGCTTTATTTCCCCTGTGTAAACCGTTCCACACTGGCATGGAATTTTGCATATTCCCAGGCCGGTTCTTCGTGTATGCAGGTCTTTGACAAGACTGAGCTGTTTATTTACTTAATTTCTGGAGGCATCATATATGATTCCTCGGGACTGAAGAGGGTATAATCCAGGAACTAGATAAATTTCATCTCTCCATGTGGTTACACCAAAAATGTGTTATAGTGTATCTGAGGCAGACTGCTGGTTTCTTAATTACAGAAACAATTGCCTTGTGTTAAAATTTTCCATGTAGGGATTGGCAATTGCTCGTGAAAGCAGACTACCTATCACAATCCATCCATTGCCACTATAAATACATTGAGGTGATGCAGTGGTCAAGTAACTTTACCCAGTGTTCATCTATTTCTTAGAAGATAATGTTTTGTCCATATACACTCTTGTAAAAAGGGATGTTGCATCAAAACTGACCATATTGCCTGTCTCTGAAACCCCAGTGCAATACAAGCACTTTTCAAAATGTTCTGAATCCTTCACTCAAGATTCAGTTCATCCTATAAGTTGTTTTAGTTTCTGTGAAAGGTATTTTGCCAAATAGTAAGTAGGTAGATTATTCGTGCAAACCATAGATCTTGGTGGCACAATCTACTTGTGAATTTTATTAGTCTATATAGGAAAGGGGGAACTGAAATCAAATGTGTGATGCATCCTTTCTTTTAATTAGTTGTCAGTTTCTACGGATTCTAAAAGTTCCATGGTTTTCTTTATTAATTTCAATGTTGGATATTTTTATAATTTCCTGTTATCAAGAAATACTCTTTTTTTTCTTTTTTTCTATAATCCTCAGTGTCGAGCACCAGCATCACGTTTGTCAGCTGGCAAAATTGCTAAATCTGACTGTTAATAAAACATTCACAAAGACCATCTTCCTCATGTCGCTAGTTTGGTTTCAGTGATTTTGCCTATCTCTGTTGTGGAGCAACATTTTCTCTTATATCTTAAGCTATTTTTTCCCCCCTGATGGGTCATGGGTTGATGTCACAGCAAAATTTAGACACTTCTGCAGAACATTAATTTGACCTCCTCTTAACTCCCGTTTTTATAAATTCCTCATGATGTTAGTTGGTTTTCCACTGATTTTGTGTTGATCTTGCTTCTGCTGTCAGTCCTCAAACTTCTGCTTTTGTCAGTTAGTTGTGACATTATATCCTCCATTTATTCTGCAACAATGGATTCAAATATTTCATACAAAAGTGGTATAATCATGCCTGCCAATTTTAATCACATAGATTTTTCTCAGTGTGATGGATATGTTCTCATAGAAGAACTAAGTTGGCTCATTGACATACCTGTTTAGTGGCGTTTGTGAAAATTATGGGTTTAATGTAGGCATGTGTTGGAATTGGGTTTACCTCTTTGCTTTAGCACAGAAACACCAAACTGGCCAGCAATCAGCCTTTCTTTCGAGATGAATTGTCCTGATAAAAGTTTCCTCCTTGTTGGCTGAAATAAACAACAAGATAGTGCAACTCAACAACTGAATAAAGAAATGTATGAATTTACTGCTGCTTAAACAATTAAAAGTTATATACGAGGGCTATCCAGAAAGTAGATTACGTTTTGGAATAAAAAATAAACAAACTATAGGAAACAAATTTTATTATATACAGATGAAAGCCACACTCAAATACTACTTTTCTACATAGTCACCATGCAAATTAAGGCATTTATCGTAGCGATGTACGAGCTTGGAAATTCCTTCGTCGAAAAATTCGGCCGCCTGCGCCTTCAACCACTTCGTTACCTCTTCTTGCAGCTGTGCGTCGTCATCAAAACGCTGCATAGCCAGCCACTTCTTCATTGCTGGGAATAGGTGGAAGTCGCTCGGAGCCAGGTCGGGACTGTACGGCGGATGAGGAAACAACTCCCACTTAAAAGATTCAAGAACTTCACGAGTGACATTTGCCGTGTGGGGCCGGGCGTTGTCGTGAATCAACAAGATCTTAGAGCTCAACATTCCTCTGCGCTTGTTTTGAATTGTTCTTCTGAGTTTTTGGAGAGTTTGGGAATACCTTTGAGAGTTTATTGTCGTGCCTCTTTCCAGGAAGTCCACCAAAATCACACCTTTTCTGTCCCAAAAAACAGTCGCCATCATCTTCCTTGTCGACATTGTTTGCATGCATTTCTTGGGTTTTTGGGGAGAACTTGTGTGCCCCCACTGCATTGATTGCAATTTCGTTTCACAGTTCACGTGTTTCACCCATGTTTCGTCACCAGTAATGATGCGATCGAGTAAAGAGTCACCATCCTTATGGTAAGCGTCCAAAAAGTTCAACGCTGCAGGCATTCGCTGATTTTTGTGGTCCACTGTCAAGATTTTTGGAATCCATCTTGCACAAAACTTGTGGTAACCAAGCTTTTCGCTGATGATTTCGTGCAACAAACTTCGCGAAATTTGTGGAAAACTCAAAGAAAGTTCCGTTATTGTGAACTTTCGATTTTCACGAACTTTAGCATCGACTTTTTCGACAAGTTCGGCAGTCACTATGCTGGGTCTCCCACTTCAATCTTCGTCGTGAACATTGGTTCGGCCATTTTTAAATCTTATGACCCACTGACCTTCAGTGATAATGTTGTCCCCATACACTTCACAAAGCTGCCGATAGATTTCCATCGGTTTACAGTTTTTTGCAGTCAGAAACCTTATTACTGCACGCACCTCGCAGCATTTTCAATTAACGCAGACATTTCAAACCGTCACAGTATCTGAACGGAGCACAGCACGAACCTCTCACTAGCATGGCTAGATGCCGACTGAGCTGCGCAACGCTCTGACCCCAAGATGGCCGCGCTAGCCCCGCCCCTAGCGGACACAGACGAAAACGTAATCTACTTTCTGGATAGCCCTCGTATTTAAAAACGTGTTCTTAGAAAAGAAGTAAGTGTTCATTGTCAGGGAATATAATTACAGGTATAACAACTGTAATATGCTGCATGAATGTGGCTGTTAACTGTGATTCTGTCACTTTATTATAAACTCATTATGAAGTAATTAAATTTAATTTACAATGGAAGAGCAGAAATGAATTTAGTGCTCGTATGTGTTGTTAATTGAGAAATTGAAAGAGAGGACACACCATTATACAACTTTTGGGATTAGGTTGAGATATTCTCCAGAAAATTAACCATATAAGCCCAATACTACAAATTAAATTAAAAAGAACCATGGTAAATTTCAAAGAATATTAATGACCGATTTTTGTATTGTTATTTTATGTATTGAAGAACACGGAAATTTCTCATTGGTCTCTAGAAGAAACGTTATTTTGTGTATTTTTAATTTTATTACTTTTTTGTAAATTACATTTGAAAAAGGAGCTAAGAATACTTGTAATTCATGTTTTATGGTGAAGTTTGATTTGAATATTGTTCATAAGTGAACCTTAGTAATAGTTGATTCCTGCATATTTTATATTATTATCATGTTGATATCTACAATGTGCCTATATATTTTTCAGTGTTAATAACTTGGTTTTATAGGTACAATTTAACCCGCGAAATGATAAAATATTTCTTGTCTGCCCCATGAGACATGCTGCAGTGCTTGTTGATATTGATGGTGAACATCAGATAGTACCACTGGATGAAGATGTGAGTAAATATAAATTGCATTAGTGTAATGTAGGGAAAAAGAAGTATTTAAATTTGTAGTTTTGTCATTTTGTTCCTCAGCTGTGAAGTTCTAGTTGAATGGATCTGAGAAGTTTTTATATTTTGTTCTGTAGTTTATTCTCTGGTTGGAAATCTAAATTAATTTTAGATCAATTTGAAGAATATGTATTAGTATTTGGTAGACACTGAATTTCTTGACGATTTGATAGTTGTTATCCAAATTATCATGCATTAAATTAGATTTCCATTAATACGTAGGTTTTGAACTATGTTGCTTGAAATATCTATAAAAATCACTATAATGTTTATTTTAAGTAAGTATTATGTAACCCAATCGAAATCATGATACTTTTTAATAAACATGTTGGCTGTTTATTTCTTCTTTTCCTCCATTTCTTTACCTAATTCTTCACAAGGCTGTAATAAATTTTGAAACACTCTTTGTATCTTCAATCCTCTTTCCATAAATAGTCCAAATCAAGCAAGCATTTGTCATAGAAGGTTTAATCTCATAACTCAACTCTTTGATGTTGAAGATACATTTGCTTTATGTAAATGTCAGTCCTGATACATCTGCCATATTTTTCAATAGAACATCAGTAGATCTGTGTATTGTAGTTAGAAAAATACAGTATATATATAGTGGAGGGGCTAGTTTCATTATTATTCATTATTGTGGGCACTTTTTTATAATTAATTTGCATACTGCATGAAAAGGGTATACTTTCTTAACTGTCTATAAAAGATACATAATTTTCAAAGTTCAATCTTTAAAGTTTATCATTCATGATTCCTGTCATCACAGAGTGTGATATTCAGATAAAAAGACAACTACAACAGAATGAATGTGGCACACGTAAGTTTACAAATGATCAATACAATAGAAACCACAGGAATAGGCAAAATCCAACCAAATTAATGTTCTACTTGCTCAGAAAACTTTTTTTGTGATCTCCTACATTGGTCTGTATCTGCGAATTGCTTCGCTCATCTTGCCCTGGGTCACTACAGAATTTAATGGGAGCCTGGAGAATCCAAGTCATCAAACTGTAGCTCATACTATACTTTTCACACTGGCATTAATTATTGAAGCAATATAATATTACCATCTCTGATTCGTTGAGTCAAGTTGTGGACTCAGAAACTATCAATCAGTTAGCGACATTCTAAAGTCAACATAATGAATTAAAAATAGCTTGTCATCACATCTTGTCAGGGCTGGGTTGTTCAGCCTGCTCTGATGCCGATACCAATAGTGCCCACTCTCAGCGCAGATCGCTACACTCTTGTCCTCTCCTATTTCCTTCTATAAATCATCAACCAAATTACTCTTCTTGCTGGGATATCCCAGAGCATCTGCCGATTACATAGAAAAATTCAACTTTCAGTTTTCACAAATATCACTACTATTCATTTATTGCTCAGCCACTGAAACAGAGCACATCCCACCAAAAGAAAGCATCGATTATTGGTTTGTGAGATGGGCTTCCTGAGCTCTTCTGATTTATCACAAAACCACCAGTCCTTCAGAAAAGTCTTTCCTTCACCAGTAGGTTTCGGCAGTGTCACCCAGCTGAAAATCAGTATCTTGAAAAGTGGCATTCAACACAAAAATTACTGTTTGCTTCTCCCTATGCGTTGCCTCATCACACTGGTCTGCCTACCTTGGTCTGTCAATATTTTGCTATTCTGCCGATCAGCCTGTTCTCACCAGTCGGCACAGCAAGTAAACCTATAGTTCTCCAGATCTTTTGTACTGTGCATTCCCCCCGTCTGTATTGTTACCATATGAAATGATTATTACTTATAAATATATGATTCATGGTATGTTAGATGTGTGTAAGACCCTGTCTGTCACAGCATGTAATAAGCCTTGCAATCACCCCTTCATCTAACCATTCTAATGGCTAATGTTTGATGGCATGACTTCAGCTTGCAGGTTATCTAGTTTCAGGTACTGGAGTTGCTAGGATGCATTGGCAGTCAACAGGAGATCTTTATATTGTATTTTTCTTGAAAGATTCTCTAGTTCTGGAACAAAAAAGATTTTTAACCAATCACTAAAAATCTCCCGTTATGCAGGCCTTATTGTTGGGACATAAATCACTGGTAAATGGGTTTTGTTCTTACTCCTCAAAGCATGTGGATTCATTGATTTATATTCAAGCATAGACCTTATCATGTGACTATTTGCTTTCATATAAAACAACAAGGTAGTCCTGTCTTTGGCATTTTTAAACCTATCTGCAATCATTTTTGTTATTAATAGAAAGGTACTCTAAGGCTTCTATTAAAAAAAAGTCTCATCGGTATTAAATAAGTGCTCTGGCAGATACCTCTTCTCATCTATAAAACTCTTCAAGTGCTCAGAAAATTTACTCAAGATCAGCAGAGGCACACTCATCCATGTGCTTGATGTTTTTATTCTTCAGGCTGTATTTCATGAACACTAAATCCATTCATTTCATAACCTAGCAACTGATGTTATGCTATCACCTCTTCTCATACTACTATCTTTTCCTATAACATCAACTCTTGTCATTTTCTCTTACTAATATAATTATGAGAAGACATCATAAATAATAATGAAGTCTAAGGAAATTTGTTTATTAAATATGTGGCAACTGCCAATAAACATTCCTGTTTTATTCGGTGGTGGTTAGATGATTGTGATAGAGATCGAACAGTCCTAAGATGCACTTGACACAGTTCCATAGGTACCATGCACATTTTGGCACCAATTTTTCAAATTTGTTTGAGAAATCTCTCAACCACGAGTTAAAAAAAAAATATTCTTGAACTCTTGGAACTGAATTTAATTGGTAAAATTTAGGGATAGGAAGGCTAAAATGTAATTAGACTGAACAGTTGCAAATTTCTAGTGGCTGTGACATAGTTTGAATATTTGTGTTAAGGATATAAATAAAAGGTTGTTTAGGAGTTGCAAAAGTAGCAAATCATGGGCAGCAGCATACAAAAATATTAGAGATATTCGCTACCCTTCATGGAATATAAAGAGTCTGCTCTTTCAGTAAGCATGAACTTGTCATGATACTTGAGCTGAATTGAGTTGTATGGAGTGAAGAATATCTGTACTGCAGCATTGTTTATTAGCTGAGACATAGGTTTGAGTGTTTATGTAATAAACTAAATAAAGCCAGCTACTAAAAAAATGTGATGGCACTGTGGAATGACAACTTGACTAGGATGCAAATGCATCTGGCAACAGATCCCATCTACCCTGAACCATTGACTTGTCTTTACAGACAGTGCTGTGCTTATTGGAGCATTAAATACGAGGCGCGTCCAGAAAGTAAGTTCCGTTTCAATTTATCTCCGCTGTGATTGCAGTTCCGCACATGCGCTGTAGACGATGTGTATCAAGGGGAAGAACGTGCACCATTTGGAGATCGCTGTCAGTTACGTACGCTTTGTTGTGCTTGTTTGAAATGTTGGCGTTGATTGAAAATCCCGCCGCCTGTGAAATCAGATCTGTGATTCGGTTTCTGAATGCGAGGAAAGTGAAACCAAGTGAAATTTATTGGCAAATTTGCGATGATTACGGACCAAATGCGTTGAGTGATTCGATGGTGAGAAGAGGGGTCCGACAGTTCAGTTGCGGGCGTAGTGATGGGCACGATGAAGAACGAAGTGGGCGTCCACCTTTGGTTACAGAAGAACTTTCATCTGTTCTTACATCTCAAGTCATTCCTTTGTGGTCATCACTTCACCAATGACGACGAGCTGAAAGAAACTGTTTCCAACTGGTTGAAGACACAGGCGGCAGATTTCTATGAAGAAGGTATACCAAACCTGGTGCCACGCTATGACAAATGCCTGCAAAATTTCGGCAGTTATGTGGAAAAGTCGTTTAAGAGTTGTAGAATTTTGTGCAGTAAAAATTTCTTCTGTATCTGTGTACAATTTCATTTTATTACCAAACGGAACTTACTTTCTGGATGCGCCTCGTATTTTCAAGCAGTTTGCAGTTCAGGATGGTGAAACTCTCCAGTCATGATCACACTTGCATTAAAAAGTGCTGTAATGAGTACCAGCTTTTAGATTGTTGAATTTGCCATGTGTGAAGTTGTAGGTAGTTGTGATACAGTTGGCAACCTTTGTTGTTACAGACATAGGACAAATGCTACATCAGATTGAGCCTGGTGGGTGAGCATTAACATTTGGGCCTGGCTGAGAGGATACGGGTTCAAATCCCTGTCTTCTCATCCAGTTTTCCTTGGCTGAAATCATTTGAGATGAATGCTGAGAAAGTTCTTGGATAAAGTCATGGCTGAATCCCTTACCGTTCCTTGTCTTTGGTCCTTTCCTTCCTCTTACGACCTTGCCATTGATGAGGTGCAAAGTCATAAGAAAAAAAAAAGAAAAAAAATGAAACTTTGGGAATGTTACAGAGAACAGCCTTGGTGCATAGCTTGGCTACCTGCAAAGAACCTTCTGAAAAAATGACATGTTTGTCTAGTAGAACTTGATACAACCAACCATCATGCATTCCTACTTTTCAGCGGAACTGTAACAGCCAGAATAGGATAGGGAACATCAGGGTCGGCGTTAGGATTTTGGGACCTGGGGTAAGCGTTCTTAACAGTCAGGTAGGGAGATAAATGGCTCGAAACACAAAAAAACGCATTTTTGCCCTTTAGGGGTCGAATTACGAAAATTTCCTTTCTTAAAATATAATGTTACCACGGCGGAGACCTTAGTCTTTAATATGATATTTCATTTATCTATATCGGTTAGATATCAAGGGAGATAAATAGGTCGTGACACAAAAATGCGATGTAGGACCATTTATACTTTTTCCCTTTAAGGGTTGGATTCCAAAAACATTTTTTCTTAAAATATGATGTCACAATGCTGAGACATTACTCCTTATAATACCATCTCATTTATCGATTTTGGTTAGTTATCCAGGGAGATAAATGGATCAAGGCACAAAAAACGCAATTTAGAAAAATTGACATTTTTGCCCTTTAAGGGTCGAATTGTCGCGAATGTGTCACGAATATCATGAAATAAGCTCACAATAGTTAGGAATATTCAGTTGCGTGAGAAGCCGCAAGTATAGGAAACAGCCATTAGTGAGGCAACGACTAGAAGGTCTTCAGAACACAGATCAACAACATCATTAAGTATGGAAGCTACCAACAGAGTTATCCGGGAAGAAGCCACTAGGGGCCCGAAATAGGTGGACAGGCATGTGTATTGCAACGTGACCCGGGAGAGTACGTGACAGAAGCTTCTAGAAGGAACATTAAGGACGCAATCAAGCGATATATAAGGGGGTCGTTTGGGCTACTGAAGCCAGAGTAGGTCCAGCAAGCAACAGAGCTAGTTAGGGACCAGCCGCCAGTGAGTGGGGTTGGAAGCTGTCCGGAGCGGGTCACGGCAGCTAGACTAGCAGGACTTCGACTCTCGCCTTCAGGCTTCATGAGGAAGCAGAACTTAGGTTCTGGCATAGGCTCCAATGCCAGTATAGGACTTAGTCAACGGAACGACATGGTCGAATAGTACTTTGAAGCCACGCACCTCCCTGGGAGTTGAACTTAGAATTCAGAACTCGCGCCTACCTTAGCCTTAGACTTTGACTCTCTGTGACTTAGAATTTCTTAGCAAGCTTTACCGACTGAACTTAGGTTTAACAGATGTAAGTCGGTCTTCGTGAGCTGCAAACTTATCTCTGATAATTCTTGTGTATGTTTATTTCTACCAGTTATTCCACTCCGAGTTCCCTAGTCTGAAGTGAATACCCATGTTGCAATTGATTCTAATATCAAGCTCTCATCTTCCGAACCGCTCGCGGAAGTAAAAGCCAACCAGGACGCAACATAGGGGCATAAAAATTTGGTGTCAGGTGTGGGGTTTGGCCAGAGATAGCCCAGTTAGATACTGCTTGACCAAAAGTTAGCCAGGGTTGGCCAAAGGTCAGTATAACGGCAGTATAAGGCCACAGACTTGAGGAATAGGTGTTCAGAAATTTCTGGTAGAACTCAGCCCGAGGTCATAGCCAGACTGACGGCTTAGAGGACAAGGGAGGTGGCGCAGTAGGTAGGCCAAGAGAAGAAAGAAGAGGATCCATTGGTCGAGTACGAGAGGGGCCACTCGACAGCGAGGGGAGTCGCAACGCATCCGTCAGCAGCATCCACAGAAGAGGCGAGCCAGGTCAGCGAGCCAGGTCTACAAGAGTCGTAGACAGCAGCCGTGACGCAGCCAAGGTCGACGGGGCGAGCCAAGGGCTCAACAGGCGGCCGCAGCCAGCAGCCAGCCACCAACGGGTCACAGTAGCAGCCAGCAGAGGCAGCCAGGAGGGCGCCACACACCGTCCCCACGCAATAGTTACTTTCAGCAGGTGAGAGCGCAAAAAGCAGCATGCCTAACGAAGCTGTGTCAGGTAGCCAGGATGCGCAGTCATCACCTAGGCACTATCTCAGTTTGAATGAAGTGATAAAATTAATTCCTCATTCCTTCGATGGTGATAAGTCGCAACTTAATGAGTTTTTGGATAATTGCGATAGTGCTTACGAGCTGATAGAGCCAGAACAGCGCGAAATATTGTTAAAATTTATCAAGGCTCGTATAGTCGGTACGGCCCGTAGTAAATTGCTCGTCCGAGATTTGACCACCACTTGGCCGGCAGTTCGCGCGATTTTAGTTGAAAACTATGGGTGTAAGCGAACGCTAGACTTCTATGCATGTGAAATGTTTGCCAGCAGGCAGGAATCATGGGAAAGTATAGCACAATGGGGATAGCGCATTGATGCCCTCCAACACCAGTTCAGGGAGGCGATAAAAGATGTCATGGCAGAAACCGAGCTAGCGGGTAGTATAGCTCTTGTGCTAAAGTTAGGAAGGGCGGTCTTCATCCAGGGGTTGTATGATGACCGAATAAAAACAATAGTAAGAGCTAGGGGAGAAACCATAACCCTATTAGAGGCAGTTGAAATTGCATCTACCGAAGAGAGCGCGATAGCATCGGCGAAAGAGAAGCCGATATCGCGATATCCATTCAGGGTCCCGAGAGCAGAGAAAAACAGGGAAGTTACTTGCTCTAACTGCGGAAAATCCGGTCATGTAACGAAGAATTGTCATGCGCGAAGACGCATAAGGGTAATTGAAAAGGAGGACGATTTGGATAAACAGGCGATTAATGCCCTACTCGCTAAAGTGAGGAAACTAGAGAGAGAAAACAGTGATAGGATGGCGGGAACGCGGCGAGAAGCCAGAAGAAACACGGAAGAAACAGTGCAGGATACACCCTACAGGAAAAAGGTGCCATACGTAAAGGAAATTATGTGTCTCAGGTGTAACAAAAAAGGGCACTATGCTCGAGAGTGCCGTGAAAATACCGGGGTAGTGAGAAAAAGGAATAATACACCGGTAAACTGTTAAGTGGCGTAATGAGGCAGTCACATTGCGCCAGGCCCCAAAAAGTATATAAAGTAGACTGCACAAATAAGAATGAATTTGTAGTGATGCAATGTGAAGGAGCTAAGCGTAATCAGGTAAAGTTCTTGGTGGACTGTGGGGCACAATTGAGTTTAATAAAAAGGGACAGCATACCAAGGGCAGTGAAAAGTAATACTAGTGAAAAAGTTAAAATTAAGGGTATTAGTAACAATGTTGTACTAACCAAAGCTTCTGTGGTAATAAAGTTACAAGCTGCGAAGGATTTGACGCTAAAGCAGAAGTTTCATATAATTGATGCAAACATAGATTTGCCATTTGAGGGCCTGTTGGGAAGGGACTTCCTAGCAAGAAACAAGGCCGTGATAGATTATGGGAACAAGACTATTGAAATTCGCGGGAGGCGAATTAGGTTGCAAACAGCGCAAGAAGGGCCATATCTAACGCAACGTGGAATGCGTTGTAGTAAAGCTTGTGGCCGTTGGATTGCCTCACCAACCCACAAGAGTGTAGGTTTTGCAAGGATTGCGACACCTAATAGTGTTTGTCCGTCCACTAATGGAACTGTGCGACGTGACAGTAGGAAGGTCGTAGGGATTACGACATCAGGTGAAATTTGTCCGTCCACTAATGGAGCTGTGCGACGTGACAAGAAAGGCGTCGTGAAGATTACGACACGAAAAGAAATTTGTCCACCCGCTAACGGACCTGTGGGTCGAGACAGAATTTTCCCGAGGGCACTGGGTGTTACCTCGAAGACGGTAGGCCCCGTGAAAAAGCGAGATTGTCCGCTCACTAACGGAATTGTGAGATGCGACGGAAGAATTCCGAGGGCAGTAGGAGCTGCATCGGGAACGGTAGGCTCTATGAACGGGCGTGGTAATGTTTGTCGGTCCACTAACGGAATTGTGCGACGCGACGAACGGTTTTCGAGGGCAGTAGGTGCTGACTCGAATATAGTAGGCCCTGTGAGGGGGCACAATAATGTAACGAAGACGGAAGAGTCCGATTCGTTAGCAGTAGAAACTGCGTGGCATAAGAAGGCGAGGAAACGCGCTTATGCAGAGGTGGTTAAAGCCACGAAACCGAAGGCGACTAGGTTCGCGAAGGAAGAAACTAAGTGTAGAGTGGAAGCCGGGAAGGCTCGAAGCTCTGAGATAATAATAGGCCCGCGCGAAGAGAAGATCGTGAAGGTGCGAATTGCACTGAGGGATGTATCTGAGGCGATCATCCCGAAACAGGAGTTGCAACCAGGTTTATATATGCCTGAAGCTTTAGTGTCCGTAAGAAACGGAATGTGCATAACGAGTATGTTAAATGCCACGGAAAAAGAAGTTAAGTTAAAGAATCCCCTAATAACAGCAGAAAAACTGCCCGAGTCCAAGGAAATATGCATAAGGCATATTAGGAAGGAGCGATCAGAGAATAAATCGCGACTAACCAAGTTAAAGGAAAACCTCCGAGTAGACCATTTAAATAAGGAAGAGCAAGAGGCTCTATTAGAACTATGCGCAGCATATAATGATGTCTTTCATTTGCCGGGAGATTCATTAGGTTACACAGAGGCTATTAAACATGAAATTAAGCTCCTCCCTGAGGCAGAGGGAAAGATAGTTCGTCTGAGATCATACAGAATACCGGAAGCTCAAAAAGAAATCCTGCAAGGCGAAATAGAAAAATTGCTACAAGATGACATAGTGATACCTAGTGATAGTGCATGGAATTCACCGGTACTAATAATTCCAAAGAAAATGGATGCAAGTGGGAAGCAGAAATGGCGCGTAGTGATAGACTACAGGAAGTTAAATGATCTGACAGTAAATAACGTGTTCCCATTACCAAGGATTGATGAAATACTAGATGGGCTCGGTAAAGCAAAATATTTCTCAACGTTAGATTTAGCGAAAGGGTACTATCAGGTACTGATAGATGAACGGGACCAGGAGAAAACAGCTTTTAGCACCCCTTATGGACATTATGAGTTCAAAAGAATGCCTATGGGATTAAAAACGGCACCAAATACCTTCCAAAAACTAATGAATTCCGTACTGGTAGGATTACAGGGTGAGAAAGTGTTCATCTACTTAGATGATGTAATTGTCTTCGGATCATCATTGGGAGAGCACAATGCAAGGTTAGAAGATGTTTTCGAAAGACTACGGAAGTATAACCTCAAATTGCAAGTGGACAAATGTGAGTTTTTGTGCAAGGAAGTTACATTTTTAGGACACGTACTCACCGAGGAGGGATTAAAGCCCGATCCGAAAAAGGTAGAAGCCGTACAACAGTACCCACAACCAAGCAATACAACACAATTAAAGGCGTTCTTAGGTCTCAGTGGATACTATAGAAGATTTATAAGCAATTATAGTAAAATTGCCAAACCCTTGTATGAGCTGTTACAAAAGGGAGTTACATATACATGGGGAGAAAAACAGGAAGAGGCATTTCAGCAATTGAAGGAAGAATTGTTGAGCCCTCCCATATTACAGTATCCTGACTTAAAGAAAAATTTTATAGTTACTACGGACGCAAGTCAAGATGCGATTGGAGTGGTGTTAAGCCAAGGGAAAATCGGCAAGGATTTGCCTGTAGCCTACATGTCCAGGACTTTGAATAAAGCAGAAAGGAATTATAGTACAATAGAGAGGGAAATGTTAGCTATTTGTTGGGCGATTAAGCAATTTCGACCTTATTTGTTTGGAAGGAAATTTACAGTATGTACGGACCATAAACCGTTGACGTGGATTAATAGTATTTCAGATCCGTCATCGAGATTAATGAAGTTCCGTCTTAAACTAGAAGAATACGATTACGAAATCGTTTATAAGAGTGGAAAAAGGAATCAAGCTGCGGACGCTCTTTCAAGAATTCGGAATATTAGAGAAACTGGTAGCGAGATAGCCGGTAAGGAGGAAGAAGAAAAGAGTACTGAAACAGCTGTTAATGAGAATACAACAAAAGAAACAGTACCACTAAGTGCCAATAATGGGGAAAATCTTACTCAGGAAGAAAAAATGAAGATATTGCGGCAGTACCATGAATCACCAATAGGCTGTCATCAAGGCATAGGTAGGACCTATGAGCGAATAAAGAAATATTGTAGTTGGGATGGTATGAAAGCCGACATTGAGCAGTACATTCGCCATTGCGAAAGCTGCCAGAAAAATAAGATCACCCAAAACAAAACAAAGATGCCGATGGAGATTACGAAGACCCCAGAACATGTTTTTGAGAGATGTGACATTGATATTGTAGGCCCGTTGCAACGTTCGGAAAAGGGTAATAAATATATACTCACCTTTCAGGATGCTCTAACGAAGTTTTTAGTGGCGGAACCAATAGAGCAACAAGATGCGGATACAGTAGCAAGAGTACTGGTAGAGCGAGTAATCCTACGGTTTGGAATACTGTCGATTTTGTTAAGCGACATGGGGAGTAACTTTATGAGTGACGTCATGAGGCGAACATGTAGATTATTGCGGATAGAAAAAATCCACACAACAAGTTACCACCCGCAGGCTAACGGTGCATTAGAAAGAACGCACCGTACCTTGACAGAAATGTTACGACATTATGTAAACAGAGGTCAAACTGACTGGGATACCTGGATCCCATATGCGGTGTTTGTCTTCAACACAACACCACACAGTACTACAGGGTATACGCCTCACGAGTTGTTTTTCGGAAGAATCTGTAACGTACCAGGGGCACTGCAAAAGAAACCGGATGATGTGATATATAACTATGATGATTATGTAATAGAATTAAGGGAAAGGTTGAGAGCCATGCACCAATGTGCACGAGAAGCAACGGCGCAAGCAAAAGAGAAAAGCAAAGAGAATTATGATAAAACACAAAACCCAGTAGTATTCAAACCGGGAGATAAAGTCCTGTTATTTGACGAAAGTGTGAGAAGGGGTCGCTCAAAGAAATTAGACAGCCAGTGGAGAGGTCCGTATACGGTAATTGAAACCAAAGGACCGAATGTTGTAATACAATTAAAGAAAAATAAATTTACAAAGGTGCATGCCAATAGATTAAAAGAATTCTTTTGAAATTACAGGGACAATGGCAGCAACCTGGAGAGTAATTATGGCCATGATGATGGTAGGTGCTACATCGACGATGCAACAACAAGATCTGCAATTAACAAAATTCCAATCATCACCTGGGCTATATTATGATCATAAAGGAACCGTAAATCTGTATACAGTTACATGGAAGATAGTAAGTTATTTTAACATAGAAGATTTAAGGAATAAATTCGAAGCAACTCGAGACGCGGCATTGAAAGCAGTAGATTATTGTCAACAAAGGCTTAAGCAAATAAATACAAGTGTAGCGGGATGTACAAACATGAAGCGAGCAGTAGACTATCATGTAAGTAAAATAGAAGTTTCTCAAGGCCTAATTGGACAGCTAGCAAGACATGAACTGAACAGAACAAGGAGAGGAGTACTAAATTTTGTGGGTGAACTCAGTAAGGTCTTATTTGGAACGCTAGATGAAGATGACGCCACATATTTTAAATCGAAGATTAATTCGTTAGAACAGGAACAGAAACAATTATTAAAATTATCAAAAGAGCAAGTTACTATTGTAAGGGCAACATTAGTTAGTTTCAACCACACGGTTGATTCGATAGAGAGAAATGAGAGATTAATTACGGCAGGAATATTGAAATTAAATGAGCACGTATTTAATTACGAATCTAGTACAGACAAAAAGATACTTCAACTTGGTATATCCATAACGTTGAATGAGCAGTTGATACAATTAATAACGATATTCAATGAAGTGGAGCGAGAGTATGATTTACTGGTAACCGCGATAGTAAATGCGCAAAAAGGTATTCTGGCACCGCATTTGATCAACCCTGTACAAGTGGTTAGATACCTACAGTTAATTAAAGAAGAAATAAAGGATAAGCAATTCCCTATAGAACTGACCGAAGCCAAGGGGTATCAATTAATGCGAGCAATCGACTTGGATGTTTTCATTTCAGGCAATATACTGAGTTATGTTTTAAATATTCCGCTTGTGGACAGCGAAAGGTATAACATGAATAAATTATGGCCTCTACCAGTCGAAGTAAGTCAAAATAAGCGACTATTCACTTACATATCACCAGAAAAGAGGTTTCTATTAATGGATGATGCAAAGAGGAAGTATAGTAAGTTAGATGAGGATCAATTAATATGTAAAAAGATAGAACCTACTCATAACATTTGTAAGCAAACTTTTGTCCTGTTATCCACTTACGACCATGAGGTATGCGAAGCTAGAATGCTTCAACCGGTAGTTAAGATTCCAGATGATTGCATACAAAAATATATCACGCTAAATGAAAGTGTATGGACACAAATTAGAGGAAATGAGTGGCTTTTTGTAGCACCCAAAGAGGAAGGGCTTACGGTGTTGTGTAATGGCCATAAGCCAGCAGATGTAATTATTAAAGGAACAGGGAAACTTAAATTTTTAAGTAAATGTAAGGGTTACGGAGCACAAATAATAATCCAATCCGAACATACCATTAGATCAAAAGTATCGATCAATGATATTGTTCCGAGCTTAAGCCTAGATATAGATTGCTGCATGGTAAATAATGAAAAGAAAAACATATCAGAAATACCTCTATACTTGCCAGTCGAACCAGTAGTTCGCCAGCTAGATGATTTAACAGCGGCAGGGCATAAATTGGATGAATTAGAAGAGGAAATCGCATACCAACAAAGAACAGTGTTTGATTCACTTTCATTAGACAATATACCTATTTGGGGTTATGCTGGAACTGGGATTGTAATAATGATAATAATTTTCTGTATATGTCGATATTGTAAATGTTGCAGAGATTGCTTCAGATTCTTTTGTAAGGCTATGGGTGATGACTGTTGCACAAAGATTTGTGTGAGAAATAAGATTGTAAATCAATATCCTGACACAGGGATAGTTAGGTATCATCCTGCTGAAGTGAACAGTGACGAAAGTGAGTGAATCATGTTTGAACCTGTAAGAAGTAGATATGCAATAGAGCCGAGTGATACAGTGCTAAGTGAGCGTGTGCGATGACCAGAAAGATACGTAGCATACGAACCCAGGAAACCACTAACGTTTTGGTCAAAGACAGACAAACGTTAGGGAAATAAAGAAATAATAGTTGCATTATATAATTGTCTTTATAAATAAGATGTTCTGTAAAGGTGACAGAAATATTGTGGTAAAAATAATGAAATTATATATTTTTGTTGTTTCACAAGAAGTTATTATGAAAGATGTTTCTATTGCAGGTACAGGTTTTGAAGAAATCGAAGATAAAGGAAAAATTGTTAAAATGTATAAAATGTATGAACTAAGAGTTAAATAAAAAGGCAGCTCACACAGCCGACATAGGCATAGAAAATTTTGCACTCTCAAGAGAGATTGCAAAATTTTCCCCTAGGGGGGGAGGTGTCGCGAATGTGTCACGAATATCATGAAATAAGCTCACAATAGTTAGGAATATTCAGTTGCGTGAGAAGCCGCAAGTATAGGAAACAGCCATTAGTGAGGCAACGACTAGAAGGTCTTCAGAACACAGATCAACAACATCATTAAGTATGGAAGCTACCAACAGAGTATCCGGGAAGAAGCCACTAGGAGGCCCGAATAGGTGGACAGGCATGTGTATTGCAACGTGACCCGGGAGAGTACGTGACAAAAGCTACAGAAGCTTCTAAAAGGAACATTAAGGACGCAATCAAGCGATATATAAGGGGGTCGTTTGGCTACTGAAGCCAGAGTAGGTCCAGCAAGCAACAGAGCTAGTTAGGGACCAGCCGCCAGTGAGTGGGGTTGGAAGCTGTCCGGAGCGGGGCACGGCAGCTAGACTAGCAGGACTTCGACTCTCGCCTTCAGGCTTCATGAGGAAGCAGAACTTAGGTTCTGGCATAGGCTCCAATGCCAGTATAGGACTTAGTCAACGGAACGACATGGTCGAATAGTACTTTGAAGCCACGCACCTCCCTGGGAGTTGAACTTAGAATTCAGAACTCGCGCCTGCCTTAGACTTTGACTCTCTGTGACTTAGAATTTCTTAGCAAGCTTTACCGACTGAACTTAGGTTTAACAGATGTAAGTCGGTCTTCGTGAGCTGCAAACTTATCTCTGATAATTCTTGTGTATGTTTATTTCTACCAGTTATTCCACTCCGAGTTCCCTAGTCTGAAGTGAATACCCATGTTGCAATTGATTCTAATATCAAGCTCTCATCTTCCGAACCGCTCGCGGAAGTAAAAGCCAACCAGGACGCAACAGAATTTTAAAAAAAATCCTTTCTTAAAATATAATGTTACCACAGCGGAGACCTTAGTCTTTAATATGATACCTCGTTTATCTATATCGGTTAGATATGAAGTGAGATAAATGGCTCGTGACACAAAAACGCATTGCTAAAATATTAATACTTTTGCCCTTTAAGGGTCAAATTCCGAAAAAAAATATTGTCTTAGTATATGACGTCACTAAAGCAGAGATCCTAATCTTTAAAATAATACTTCATTAAACGATTTCAGGTAGGTATCCAGGGAGATAAATGACTCGTAACACAGAAAACAGCATTTTAGACATATTAACATTTTTGCTTTTTATGTATATGATTGTTACTATAATTGTCCATTCACTAAGTATGTTTAATATCAATAAAAAGATTGTGGTGTTCCTTTGAGGATTAAGTTGGTTTGAATCTCCATCCAGTCATCCAGTTTTGGACTTTCCATGGTTTCCCAAATTAGTCCAAGTAAATGCTGAGATGGTTCCATGAAAAGTCCTTTGCAGAATTCCTTCCCATTCCTTGCCCACCAGTCTTTTCCCACCACTAATGACCTCGACATTGACGAGGTATAAAACCAGAAGCAAATTAAAAAAATAGTATTAAGTTTACTACTGGTTTATGGGGACGATGTATGGTTAAGTTAGTGACTGTTTTGTGGGAACCTTATTGTAGGTGGATGTGGTAGGGTTGATATATAAAATGTTTATAGTTACAAGAGTAAGCCCGTATAAGTGGCCTGTAGAATTGTTTTTACTAGTCCTCAGGTTGGAAAATATTGAGAAATGCTGAAGTGTTACATATGATTAATAATTGGGCACTAATATAAAGATTTTGGCTTGTGTGAAGGGAGTTTGGAATAGCCCAGCTATGGAAGCAATTGAGATTAGGGCCAGTGATGATTTGCTTAACAGAAATTGTGGTTACCATCTTAGCCTAGTCTTTCAATTGTTGAAAGAGCAGCACACTACAAGAATGTTGGGAACAGGAATGATGATACAAGTGTTGGTCAGTGATGCACACTCATCAGCAAAATATAATTTCTGTCACTGGAGTGATGGGACTGACTAGTTGGGCCTGCCAAGTTCAGTTTAAAAATAGTCATAATATGACTCTTGACTACATGTTTCTGCCATGGCTGAAAACCAGATAGGGTTAAGTGGCTAAAATCTAGTCTACTCATGGTTACTAAATATTGGCATGGAAGCTAAACTATAACAATTCAAATTATTATAAAATTTAATATCCTGTCAATTAAAAGTTCCTGGATACATGTCTGTTAAAATCCCAATTAAAGTTTTTCATTACTGCTGAGCTTGTGTGCAGAAAAGGTGGTGGTAATAATAATAATGTATAAAGGTTTGCCAATTTAAAAAAAATATATTCTTGTGACTGCACTGTAATCAAAATGGCATACACAAGTAATTAACACAAACACTTAATTTGAAATCTAGAGAAAGAAATAGAAAATTTTAAAAATATTGGTGATGTAAACTTGTAGTAATGTAAATTTTTAGCATTTTTCTCAGATTAGAATCCTATTGATTCATTTTTCATCAATACTTTGCTTTAAAATTTCTTTTTCTTTACACTTAATTAAAATACTTTGCTTAAACATGCCCCTTTTTTACAGTCGGACCTTAACATTGTTGCTTCATTTGATCGTCGTGGCCAGCATGTTTATACTGGAAATGCAAGAGGCAAGGTTTTGGTATTATCTTCACCTGGACTTGAATTAAAAGCATCATTCAAAGTTACACAAGGCACCACCAGCGCAACAGCTGTTAAGAGTATTGAATTTGCTCGCCGTGGAGAGTGAGTACCAATCAGCAAAGTAGTTTTTGTTTATTAAAAAACTGCAACATTCTACAAAAGTTGCAAGAGGTAGAATTGTTTGATTCATCGCTCCATAGATTATGTTGACACTTTAATGACAGCATCTTACATCCATTTGAATCTGTATGCTTTCATCCTTTCATTTAATTTTATAATTATTTCATGACTGACTTTCCTCTCATGTTGTGGTTAGTTCCTAATTATTCCAGAGTATGATCGAAGTATTCCTTGGCAGTGTGTATTAATTTGTAGGTCCCAGGTGACTTGCCGAATACCTTATTTTGGCGATCATGAATGCCATCAACATTTTCAGGTAAAATGACCAGGCAGGAAGACTGGAACCTTGTAGTCTGTCAGGAGCACTGCCATTACAGTGGCTGGGTTGTTGCTTAGCAATTGTTTTTCATCCTGGCATGGAGTACAAAACTCAGAACACTGTAGTGGTGCACCTTCAAAAACTAGTATCCTAGCTTCACAAAGTTTGTAACCACAATCCCGATTCACAAGATTAGACAAGAGGTGAATTTATACCACTTCCCAGAAGTCTCTGGTACACGCCAGCACTGTGGTGGGTTCAGAGTTGAAGGAATGTTTCAATTGAAGTCGATGTCTGCTATTGCAGATTACTCCTTCTGTCCCAGACAAATGTGTCTGGCTTGTTTTAAACAGTGCTGGATATTTCACTGTACCATCTGGCCACTTTTTCCTGCATTCTGAGGGAATGCAGGCATGGAAGGGCAAGCCCATCATTGGGAGAGAGTGGAATGTTCCTCACCAAAACTGAGGAATATTCCATCACACCTGTGGTAGAAATTGCTCAGTCTCAAAGAGATCTAGTTCATTCAACACTACGTTCTGCACATGTATTTCAAACCAAAGATGGATGTATGTACTTTGCAATGTTAATAATGGACTTGTAACTGAGAACGGCCAATCTCAGGTGTTAATTAATACCAAGCATTGTATATGAACAGTTAACATTCCGGCCTCACATTTGGGAGGACGTTGGTTCGAATCCCCGTCTGGGCATCCAGTTTTGGGTTTTCCATGGTTTCTCCAAATCACTCAAGGTGAATGCTTCGTTCAAAAGGCCATACCCGAATTCCTTCCTGTTCCTTATACCCCATTCTTTCCCATCTCTACAACAATGAGACACAAAAAAAAAGTTTATTGATGCTGGACTTTATCAGGCTGACAATGCTGCAAGGACCACTAGAAAATAAAATCTTCACTGATTCTGTCTTAGAATCCTTGTGGCCTGTAACCAAAACACACATCTTTTGAATGATATTGATAATATTACAAAACAGAGGTCTCAATTTTGACTTGTCAGGCTTGCTTTCTACACCCCGATGTGAGTGACTAAGGAAGCTAAGTCTTAACAGTGATAAGTAGGGTTCAGATCTTCATAACCAAAGATACAGAGAAATATGCATTCATTATGACCTTAATAATGGGTAAATATGAGCTAAAAATAAAAGATAACCAAACATTTAAATTTATTATACATCAAAAGAGAATTGCACATCATTTATTCTATGTAGTAGTGTTGCTTTCATGTAGACAGCATAATTTGCGTCTATGCACCATTGGGATATTAAGTTTTAAATCACTTTGTTGAAGTCGCTTTAATTTCACATACTTTACAATAATAAAACTCTTTCCTCTAAAATAAACCACTCCAAATTTCTTTATGAACTACGTAACTTCACACTTTTGTTTTTGGCATGGCGGTATCACCAATCCTTATTTTCAAAAGTGTTGGTAACAATGAGCTATTGATTGACATGGCTCGACTCAGGCATGCTGCTGCTGCATTGTGTCGAGATAAAAAGGCGGGCAAAACATTAACATTTAGAAAGTGACAATAATGTATAACTATAATTCTTCACTGGTAAATACTGGCCAATTCACTGACTATTAGTTTTTTTTTTTTTGTTCTATGTATAATAGTAGTGCAGTTCTGTGAATAAGTCTTAATTTCTTCTCATTCATAAATTCTAGTTGATTCCTGGTACTGTTAAATAATTACCAGATTTCTCCTCAATATATGATCATAAATATTATCATAATATGAAAAAAACTAGAAAAATGGCCTGAAAATGCATTTATATAAAATGAATTTAAATACAATCAGAAACGTGCAATCAGTGTTTAGTTTAGCATTACAGCTCAGAAAGGAGGCAGGAAAAATATACGACTTAAGTTCGAAGTTTTTCACGGTGTTTTATATAAATAAACTCTTCTCAAGCTTCCAGCCATGTAAAAATGTCACACTTGTCGCACGTTTCGAAGGCGTCTATCTCAGCCCTCATTTTCAACCGAATGTCAATGATTATTAATGTTTAACAAACAAATAATCATTGACATTCGGTGGAAAATTAGGGCTGAGATAGACGCCTTCAAAACGTCCCACAAGTGTGACATTTTTACACGGCTGGAAGCTCGAGAAGAGTTTATTTATTAATATATTGACTTGTCATAAATTCTGAACCCTAGTGAATAGACACTTGTCAGTGCACATAAATGCAAACCGGCGGCCAAGTGAAGAATCGGAAGGCAAAAGTGATAATGACTAGCAAACTAATTTAGCAATTGGTTACCACGTCATAGTTAAAGTGTTGAAAATCGTATCTACTAGACATGAGTTTTCACTATTTAATGCATGTTGATAAATATAACTTGTAATATTATATATCAATTCTTATACAGTGTTTGGAATGAAAGCAAAATAAATAATTCTCAACACCGAGAAAAACTTCACATGAAACAGTTTGTGTGTGTGTTTTTTTTTAATTTCTTATTTTTCATACACTGTTTTTTGTCTGTGTTGGAAAGGATAAGCAATTGATTTAAGAGAAGAGTGATTTATCTTGCATTATTTAAAAATGAAGTAACTAATAAAAATTATTACTCTATCAAGTTTTTTTGTTTAATTGCAAGGAAACATTCAGTTCTAAATAGTAAATAGGAATTACAAATTAGTATAGATAAATGAACCACTGATTTCTTTATATGATGGGAGTTTGGCATGGACATACACATGGGCACAAGAGACATTAAAATTTTTGGGTCTTAGCCCTTCGTCAGTGAGTAGAACATGGCAGAGGAAAGGTGCTGTAGGTAACTGCCTCAATTACTGACTGTTGAGTAAGCCATATGCTATGAGTAATTTCAGATAGAAGACGAGGAACGGGGGTAGCGATTTGAAGAGAATACCAGAACATTGCAGAATATAAAAATTAGTCTTGGATGGGCAGAAGGAGCAGGTAAAAAAATAATAAATAGTAAACATGTAAATATAAACAAACAAAAACAGCAAGTTAAAAATCATTTGAGGTTAGTGGTAGTTCACATTAGGCAGAGGGGTAATGATAGTAGCGAGAAGAAAAAGATAAATCAGTGATTCCATATTATCTTTAGACCAGGTCATTGCCTGGTACCCAGTTTGTACTGGTATGCCAGCCTCCAACCTCCTGAATTCAAAGAGATGCTGCACTCGAGCGTATTTTGGTTTCAGGGGCTTGAATCAGACAAGGGTGTCTCATCGGAAAAGATCGGGAGAGATAGAAAAAAAGTCTCCAAAATTACGATGTCGGGGGTAGACCTAGATACATTTATGGGGAGAGGGGTTTGAGTCCCCTTGCCCCCCCCCCCCCCCCCGTCTCTTAACAAAGCAGGGGATGTGACACACAAAAATGCCCCAAAAATTTTGCTCTTTACTTTTGAGATACTTTTCATTGATTTAAACACCGTTTTTTAATAAATTTTGCCGTGATCTGGAAATTAAACTCGTGAATTAACCGTAATAACTTGCTACAGCAGTCTGCCAAAAATCCCAAAGTTGAGGAAATTTAAAAGCTTCTGGGCTGCTTGTTTAAGAAAACTACATACATTTACAAAACAATTAATTTCATTAAAACTAATTTATTTTCCATGACAAATTATTCAAAATAACTCCTTTTAATTTACCGATTTCAGTAATCCCTTGCCAAATGTTTACTTGTTTAATCGTTTATATTTTAATCTTTCCCAAGGAACTATGTTACACAGCCACTCAATCAACATGTTCAACAACCAAGTTCTTGTTCACTCATCTTTACAAGCTATCCTTCCACTTTCTGGGATCTTCTAACAAGTTGTTCCAAACTATACTTTAAAACTATTATGCTAAATTTATGCAAATTACTAAAAATCCTTAAAACTGGACGAAATTACTCCAGAATGACTCAAACTAAAGATTTTAACTATAAAAACTGATTTTGATTGACTTTCCCTCAAATAAAATCATATATCCATGAATTATGGTCTTGGCACAATGGAAATTACATCCAGATTAGACCTTTGGTTTGTAATGTGTCTTAAAAGCAGTTCATACAGCTAAAAAGAGAACTTCAGCTGCTGCTTCTGATATAAGCTCAGTATTATTTGTTGTTTGCTTTCATTTCTAATTTTTTTTATTTATGTATTTTTAATAATTTATTCATTCCTGTGGCCAGGTATTTTTTTGGTTCTTGTTGATGTCAGATTACAGAGTAAATAAATTGTGTATCTCATTATTGATAACCAGTGTATGTTGTTGTCTTATACTGGATATCAGAAGACAGGGCCAGGTACATTTGAGAGTGGGTGATACACAAAAATTTTAAGAATAATGACATCTTATTTAATAGTATGATTATGGCTTAAGTGGTGTGTTCAAATATAGAAATAAGAACTGGATTGTAGTGGCAGAATTGTAACTTTTGTCTCATTTTCATTTTTCTTCTTGATTATTAGGTTTGCAAACATGTTGAGTCATTGGAAGCAGCTGTAGTACTCTTGGCATACCAAATTTGGACTTCATGACTGCTGTTATTGAAATTCTTACAGCAGTCTTAAAGAAGTCTACACATCAGTTGGACTAGACAATAAAGAGGTCTGTGCTATTATGAAAGCAATAACATAAAATTTGAAACATGACCCAAAATTAATAATATATATACCTTTTACAATAATTGGCGTTCGTAGGACTTCATTATATTTTGCTACATTTTCCAGTGGCTCTTCATATTCCTTGAACAGGTACTTGTAGTATTGCGGCGCACATTTTGCATTTCTGTCACTCATTTGCACTTCAATCCAGTTTAAACACTAATTTTGCTCTCATCATCACTGCCTAACATTACGTTACTCGTAATGTGAACCCACAGGTTATTTTACTGGCATTCCATCCGTCTATCCTGTTATAGTCATGCTTACTTGACAACTACTTATTATTCACTAGCAATTTTTTGTCAGTTATTTGTACTAGCTTATTTTTTTACTTGCTGAATGTACAGTGGAACAAGAACAATAGTTGTGCATAATTTTGTATTTGTATCACACTGTTTCACGTTTCTTCATTCGCACAAAATATATTATTGAGATGTATTGTGTCTCTTGCTCCCTGATGTGTAGCAAGTGATTTTGTTGAAATATAATTTTTTGTTTTCTTACTAAAGCATATTCCCTTATATAGTACCACCAAAATGATTCGTTTAAAGTGTTTTTATGAATGTGTAAAATTCCAATACTGTTTAATTTGATCTGTACCATACACTAATGTTTGTCATGCACTTGCTACAAGTACAGATACAATATTTACAAACAGATTTGTAAAATGATAATAATTAAATGTATTTTTTTTTTCAGCTGCTTCCTCGTAAATACAGCAGACCGTGTAATCCGAGTGTATGACAGCAAAGAAGTATTAGCATGTGGAAAAGATGGTGAACCAGAACCAATTCAGAAACTGCAAGACTTAGTCAATAAGTAAGTACAGTTATTTTCTATTCTTGCACTGTTTTTTATGTAAAATCTCTTTCTAATTTGTGGATAGTTTAATTTAAAAATTTTGTATACAGGTACTCACTTTGTTTATTTATGGAACTACTTTAGAAATAATGAATAAGTAAATCTACTTTTTTTTTCCTTGGATAACTGAAATGAACCCTTATATCTTGTAATTATCCTCTGGAATTGGTTTGCGAACAGATATCCTGAGCTAAAAATCATCCACCACACCAAAACATGCAACCCAAAACCAACCATAATCTTGTGTTTCTCACCCATTTCTCTCCTGGCCAAGAATCTCTGAACCAGATCCTTCATTGCGGCTATTACTTTCTCAGATCTTTCCCTAAAATGTGTCACATTCTCCCCAATTTTCTTTCCACAATGCCTCACATCTCCTTCAGCAGGCCACTGACTCTAAAAAACAGACTGGTGCACAAGTACCAACCCTCTAATGCTCCTAAAGCACCCTAAAGTGCTTTTCCTAGTAACAAGCTTCGTTGCAAAGTGTGTATCCTCCCACAAAAACCTATTGTAACTTCTGGTGAACCTACCCTATCATATGCCATGCCACCTACACCACATCCAATCTCATGTACCTGCTTACCTGCCTCTATTGCATAGTTCTTACATTGGCCTCACTACAAAGCAGTTATCCAACAGCATGAATGAATGAATGAATGGTCACAGATTAACAGTTTATTCCAAAAATTTATATTACTCTGTTGGCTTTTGTGACCTGATAACTGTTTCACAGTAATAAGTTAATGTTGGGTGAGTGGTATCGCTCGGTCCTCGCATTAGGGAGGATGCCACCCAGACTTGGGTTTCCCTCATTTCCCTATATCACCTCAGGGGAATGTTGGGATGGTTCCTTCAAAAAGACAGTGGCCAAATTCCTTTCTGTTCCCTGCCCCTAGTCATTTTCCATATCTAATGACATTGAGATTTAAAAAAAGAAAGTTTCACTGTTGAGAGCCATCAGAGTACTCCCTGGTACATCCCCATCTGAAGTCCAGAGGTGGGCATTGGCATAACAACACATTCTGGATACCAAACAAGTAACTGATCCTCGATCTAAGATAATACTCACCTTCCAAATGCTGGTATACCCATCACTTGCTAGTATAATTATATGTATAGATTTTGTTTCAAAATTTAGTTTTGTTTTGGTTTTTTGTTTGTCTTTTAACTTTATTAAAAATAATTTTCTGCCTCTTTTGCTTGCCCTTTTGATTTTATTAAGATTATTTTCTTTCCACAGTTAACATTTCCATTGATACAGTTGTTCCCTGTCCACCAACACCACCACCTCTAATCTGATTGTAACTATCAAAACCATCATTCATGTTGCTGTGTTGTCCATGGGTACCCACTTGATCTTGGTCACATGGTTCAATTTCCTTGCAAAAGGGCATAGTCCAAAATATTGTGTTTTTTTGTGTATTTTTTTTTTTTTTTTTTTGCTGTGGCTTTCCTTCTCTCTTCAACTTTGGTAATGGTGTGCATATTTTACCTTTCCTTTCCGTGTAAATATCACCTCACAACATTTCTTCCCTTCCATATTTCTGAGTTCTTTTGGTGCACCTTCTGAATATCATTGAATGAAAAATTTGCTTTTACAAAACAGCTGAAATAATAGTTCAAAAATTTCATTTTAGTTGGCTTTTAAATAATTCTTCAATAAATCTGTTGGATAGTAAATAAATATAGACCAAATGCAGAACTTTTCTGTTTCCAGAACTATGTGGAAGAAATGTTGTTTCTCTGGTGATGGTGAATATATCTGTGCTGGCTCTGCCCGTCAGCATGCACTATATGTATGGGAAAAGAGCATTGGAAATCTAGTCAAAATACTTCATGGCACAAAGGGAGAACTGCTGCTTGATGTTGTGGTAAGTACGGGCCGTTAAATTTTAGCTAGGTTTTTGTGCCCCCACCCCCTATCTTATTACAGAAGTAAGAATTGTCGCATATAAATTGTGTGTTGTGATGGCAATCTTCTATGTAATTAAATAAATACAATTTGTAGACTGTATTTCGTTTATAATCTTTTGCAGTTTATTTCTTTCGTTTGCCTGTTTAAAAAGTTCTCTAATATCAATAACGACCGTGTTTGAGACAACCTTGACATCCCAAGATTTGCAGGTTTGTTCCTACTCAAGATCTCTCAATTTAATTTTTAAGCTGCTTCTAAATCAACCTTGTCTTGGTTGTTTCCCCTACTCAACAATTCTCCTAACTTCACTTCTTTTTTTTCCAGAGATCATATCCTTTTAAAGCCTCTCTGGGCAAACAATATTTATTAACCTTTGTATTCTTTTCTTTTTTTCTTTTATATATAAATCATTTTAACTTTTAATTTACTACTATGTCACAGAATGTAAATAGTATTTGGTTGCACTTCTACATATCTGTATATGAAAAATTAAAAATGTTTTCTCATTATAAAACTACTACAATGTGTGTGTTTTTTTTCATCTTGTCTGTTTATAAAATCTTATATGTTCCACAAAAGTAGTTTGTGCTAATACACATATTCAGGTAAGTAAACTTACACTGTTGCTGTACGACTTCTTAAACTAAGCTCAACATTTTACCTTCCTTTTTTTCCTAATATAGAAAGAACAGGTTTATCCGGTCGCACAGATAAAACAACCTTCTAAGTTTCCTGAGCAACCTTAATTCCTATAATACCCTGAAATTCACATGGTCATATTGTCACACCCAGACAACTTACCTGTATGTGGAAACTTTCCTCTCCAATGGCTACCTCAGTCTATGATCCACATGAAACCTACTACTCTGCAATAGTATTTCCATTTTACAGTTGCCATCATCATCACATCAAAAACTCCATTCCTTACAAACTTGTTGTTTGTGGCAGTTGTGTATGTTCTGACCGTCAGTCTCTCAGCATCTCCCAATCACTGATACTCCTCAATTATCTATCAGATTTAGTTCAGAAACATCTAACTTGTGCCACGCCACAACCTGGGCAGCTCAGTAACTGCCCTATATCCTTTTAAACCAACCTTTGTCCAATCCTGCACACAGGACTTCCTTAACCTTGAATCATAAAGCAGCACTATTAGTCTACCAGTTCTCCAAGCCTGTCCCTGAAATGAGATCCCTCATCCTCCCTACTCCTCCCAGATCAGTCGGCCTCCTAAACTCGGCAAATTCCTATTTTACAATTAGGTATCCCCATCCTACTAGACTGTCTTATGACTCCCTCCCATGGAATAAACCATCTGGCAAGATTTGCAACATGCTCCACACTTCTGTTACCTTCACCAACCTCGTCGTCGATAAAAGCTTTCCCTTCATAGGACATGCAACCTGAAAAACTTCCTGTGTTATATACCATTCAACCTAAAACTACTGTCCAGCTTCATACACAGGTCTGACCACTAATCAATGGTCAGTAAAAACAATGGCCACAGATAAATGGTATTTGCGCACAATATGTGCCACCCAGTAGCTGCTCCTGCCACCTCAGTATTATCCTCTTTTTCCCTCCCCCCCCCCTTCCCCCAACACTGCCAACCCTGCCACCCTCGCTCCCTTTTCTTAGGTTTACCATTCATGGTGCTGGCATCGGTTTGTGCACAATTAATTCACTCGCCATGTGTCTCATCTATTCACACAATTAAGGTTTACTGTCAAAATATTGTAAAGTGTGTTCATCTTTTTTTGTGTTAATTGCTGCCCTCCTGCCTTTATTCCTATCCTTATTTTCATTGCCTATAAGCATTTTTTCCTCTCAGATTTACCCAAATTTTTATTAACTTTATTTTTTTACCTTATTACTACATTTTTATTTTTCCCTTTCTCCATTGTTTCCCTACTAGCCAGTACACCCACTGCTGGAAAGGCACAGTTTCTGTTACTAATCGTTATTTTCAAACTTAACAGTTAACTACCATTAGGGTCATGAATACTATTGCCATTTGTAGACACACACTCACGAGGGTCGACTTCTAATTTCTTTAGTTTCTCCACATAAACTGTCGGATTGTTCCTTCATAAAAACCATGGAAAAAATGTTACCTTCCCCTGCCCCTGATTTCTTGCTGCTTTAATTATGTCATCAGTGAGTCTGCAAAGGCCCAGTTTTTTTAAAATTGAATTCATATCATTACAGCTTTCTTACCATCACCTTTGGAAAGATGTTCTTTTAATGAATGAATTGACATCCAAATAGTGAATTAATGAAGATTTAAAATTTATCATCAGAAATTTAATTCATGTATGTTTATTTAAAAATGTTAACAAACAGTATTTAAGTATCAATGCTGTTATTATCTTTGTAGACCATTTGAAGATCTGGGTCAGGAACATTATACTGTGTGATTACAGTGGCATCCGGTACGACCCATCATTGCCTCAATTTCAAGTGGTGTTGTATCTGTCTGGGCTCAAAATCAAGTAGAAAACTGGTCAGCTTTTGCCCCTGATTTCAAAGAACTTGATGAAAATGTTGAGTATGAAGAACGAGAATCGGAGTTTGACCTGAGTGATGAAGATAAATCAGTCGAGCTTGGACCAGAGAAACAGGAAGATGATCTAGAGGTTAGTAGAAATTTTAAGTTTTTATACCACTAATTAGGGACCATGAAAATTTGATTCATTGTTTTTTCAGTCTATAAACACAATCACTTTTCAGTATTTCTAGAATGTGAGAGAGTGTAAATGATTATAGGTGAGACATTTGTATGGAACAGGGTTAATACAGTTTTTATGGACAGTTGTGGTTGGAAGGTAATTTGGTTCACGGCTGTAAGTGCTGCCATTACTCTGTCATTTACGTGTCTGTTGAAGCTTATTCCATGGTTTCCCCAAATCACTCCAGGTGAATGCCGGGATGCTTCCTTCAAAAGGCCATGGCCGAATTCTTTCCCATTCCTTGCCCCCATCCTTTCCCGTCTCTAAAGACCACGTTGTTAAAAAGGGACGTTAAACTGTTACCAAAAAAAAAAAAAAAAAAAAAAAGCTTGTTCCATCTGATTATTCATTACACCAAGGAATGTAACATTTTGTTGTATTCAGTAATTAGTCGATCTATCTTTCCAATTTTACATCGCTATTAATTCTCATGTTGTCATTAATCATGTTGATTTCTTTCACTTCCACATCATTTTGCAAGTACTATATCACTGGTTGGTTATTTGTTTTGATTGTATTGATTTGTGCGTCTTGTATATTGTTTAAAGCTAGATTAAGTAACAGTGGTGTAACCATGAATTAGACTAAGAGAAATTATTACCAGACACGTAGAGAAACAAATTCCGTAGAATTTCCACGAATGTTAAAATCAAGAAAAGGAGAAAAATTTGCATATTGTACTAAATGCGGGTGTGATGTTGGCATAGCTCATGGCAGAAGAAACAACCTGACAAATCATGTGAAGCGTGGTAAACATACTGTGAGCTTGAAATCGCAGGAAGAGAACCAAGTCTGGATATTCTGATTTGGATGTAATTAATGCTGTTTGTTTATTGCCTTTTTGGTAGAACACAATATTCCACTAATTGCAACTGAATGTGCAGGTGCCTTATTCAAGAGGATATTCCTGTCATGACAATGGTCTCACAGAAACAACTTGCATTTTAAAAGAAATGGCTGAAAATGCAATATCTGAAGTTGTGAAAAGTCTTCAGAATGATCCATTTTTAATGGAAACAGATGGGAACAATGATAGCAATACAAAGTCAAATTGCATTGTTGTTACATTTTGTGATGTTACATAAGAAAAAAATGTAGTGTTATGCATTGAAGGGGTCTCAGAAGGTTGTAACATAGGTAACTTCATGTTATCACAATTGGAACGTCACCTGCTGGGAACCATTTTGATAATGCTCTTATAATGATGGGACTGAAGAATGGGGTTCCTCAGTATTTAAATAGAATTCGTTTAGACATTGTCATTATTATTTGCTGGAAGTTTATCACTTAAAATAGATGAGATCTTTATCAATATTTTTTATTGTGTAGAGAAGGGGGCAAAAAACAAAAAAGGAACAATAAAAGTTTCATGGGAGTCCAGCCGGATGGTGTCATAAAACAACGACTTTTCGACAACCTGCTCGGTTGTCTTCATCAGGTTTATTTAGATGTTTCTTCTCGAAGCTGCCTCCAAAATTCAAATGTCGTGTATAGAGGTTTGCCAGGACGCCCAATCAGCACGCTGGAACTGAGGGTATCAGTGTTGCGGACTGCGTATGGAGCCAAAATGGTCACCCATCCAAGCGCTGACCACACTCACCGTTGCTTAACCGGTCTACCGCAAGCCGAGGGTATCAGTGTTGCGGACTGCGTATTGAGCCATACGCGGTCACCCATCCAAGCACTCGCCATGTTCAACGTTGCTTAACCTGTAGAAGTAAGTGCTGGCAAACTATGTCCATGGTGTCAGTTTGCTTCTATTTGGCCTTGTTGTAAAGATTTTTGTTTTTAAGACATAGATCCTTAATAATTGGTCTCCAGGCTTCACTTAAATACAGTCCACTGTCCCTATTGATGTTATTATCGTTAAGTTGAATTTCCAATGCTTCCCGAATTACTGAATCCCAGAACGAAGAGAGACTGGCCAGCACCACCGTTTCATCAAACACTATTTTATGTTCTTCATCGAACGCATGTCCGGCTATTGCGGACTTGTCCACTTGCACCAGTCTCAAGTGTCGTTTGTGCTCGGTGATACGCTCAGTGATGGTTCTGATCGTCTGTCCAATATAAACTTTGCCGCATTCGCAAGGTATTGAATAAATTCCAGGAATTCTTAGGCCCAAATCATCCTTAACCGAGCGAAGCACATCATGTATCTTGGCGGGCGGCCGAAAAATGCTCTTTATACCAGAACGCGCCAAGAGCCTTCCAATCTTTCCGGACGTTTTGCCGGCATATGGCAGAAAGGCAAGAGATTTTGGTGGTTCAATCTGTTCATTCGGTGGTCTTGGTGGCTTCTGGATAAAAGCACGCTCTATCTGTCGCCAAGAGTACCCGTTCTGATCAAAGACAGTCCTTAGATGTTTCAACTCCAGCGGTAAGCTCTCACGATCGGAAATGGCTCTCGCTCTGCGCACCAATGTGGTCAATACGGAGTGGCGTTGTGCTGGGTGGTGGTAACTGGTTGCACCCAAGTAACGTTTAGTGTGGGTGGGTTTATGGTACACACTATGTGCCAAAGATCCATCAAGTTTGCGTTTGATTAAAATGTCCAAGAACGGGATGCACCCGTCCTTCTCAACTTCCATCGTAAACCGTATGTTGGGATGGATCCCATTAAGATGGTCTAGAAATTCATCCAACGCTTCCATACCATGTGGCCACACGGCAAAGGTGTCATCAACATAGCGGTAAAAACAAGTGGGTTTTAGGGTAGCACTCTCAAGAGCCCTCTCTTCAAAATCTTCTATCGGTGAAAGAGGAGATCCCATGGCCACTCCATCAGATTGTTCATAATACTTCCCTCCATACATAAAGTAGGTGGAAGTAAGTACATGATCAAAGAGGTCTGCTGTACTTGGCTCAAAATGACTCCATTTGCATAAAAAAAGAGAACAATTTCAGAAATTTCAAAACTTGTGCAATAAAGTATCAAAAAAGCTGAATCATGTTTGTTCAAGGTGGATGTTTTAGACAAGTATTTAAACAGATTACTGAAGGAGTGGGATCCATTTCTTTTGTTTATAAGGATTAAGTGCTAATATATGCTCCAAACATTTCAGCCAAAAGTTGGACACAGTGTATGCAAGAAGCTGCAGAAAAAGATAATTCTTGATTATTTCTCCTCGCCAATTCCTAAAAGAATCACTTATTCTTTCAATGTTGACTCATCTGTTCTGCAAACTAAGAGATGGTTACAGCCTATGAAAAAAGGCTGTTGTTTCTCTGTTCAAGGCTTATTGCAGGGGCGGATCCAGGATTTTGGTTTGGGGGGGGCTTGAGCGGACTTTGCTTTGGGGGGGTGGGCTTGGTTTGAGTGAATTTTGGTTCAGAGGGCTTGCCTTCAATTCATTTTGGTTTTTTGGGGGGGGGGGGGGGCCTTGAGTCGGCCATGGGGCAATCTTTATAGCCTCCTCGGGCCTCAAATCCGTAGAGCTAAAAAAAGTCTCCAAAATTACAATGTCAGGGGTGGATCTTGGATCTAGGTACTTTTGGGGGGAGAGCTTGAGCTCCCTAGCCCCCCCCCCCCCCCGGATCCGCCCCTGGCTTATTGTGCTTTTGTGCACATCATTATTTGATAAACTCAAGTACGACTTGGTACTGTCCTGTAGACTGTTTCTCCACAAATCTGTGTTTTGTTAGAACTTTTGATGCAATTGCTGAAATAGCTGGTGAGTAAATTTGTTGAACCACAGATAATTAAAAGCTGTGCCTTGCTTGAAGTGCAGTACCACTTAAAAATCAGAAAGAAGATGCTGAATTAGTTATTGACATTCAGATTTTTAACACTGTTAAGAAACTTAATGATGAATTTAACTGTATATTCTCTTTATCAGGTAGAAATTACTTTTCTACAGCCTGTTACTATTATAATAAATCAATTTCCCCCAGCAAATGATGTTATTTAATGTGTGCAAGTTGCTACACTTGACAAAACTGAAGCTACAGTGTCAATTTCCTCTTGGAAAAGTTTAATGCCTTCTTGTGTAAGGAGGAATACAAGCAATTCACACCCAGTTCATAACTCTTCAGGTATATGGCATTTTTACTCTTGCCAATGTTGATACTACAAATTATGGCAAATGGATATGGTTATAAAATATTTGTGAAGCTGATGGACTACTTAAATATAATAGGATTTCTCACCGTACCCCTAAAGAATGTGAACATGTTTTCAGTTTGGTTCATAAATATAGTACAAAATTTAGATCATTCCTTCCAAAAGAAATTCTACACTTGGTTTCCATTTTCGGTCCTTGTTTTACAAATAAATGTTCTTCAAAAAAATTTTTTTTTAAGAAAGCCACAGTTTCATCTTTGAAGTCTGATTGGAAGTAAATATATAATCTATCAATGTACCTAATGTAATATTATATACTTTTTCCACTGCTAAGTGAAACAATATACTATCTCTGCACAGTTTTAGTTTTTACCAAAGTTAAGGTAGTGACTGCAAATTTTATGTGTGAAGTAAGTGAATGAGATTTCATTTATATACGCTGTAAACACATGAGGGCATTGTTCATCGAAAATTTAACTTTGTTAATCCTTAATCCGTTACTTTAAAAGTTAACTTTGATAATCCTTAAAATGTTGCATTTTTGAAAATTTAACACAAGTTAAAGTTAACCATCTAAAAGTGGAACTGATGTTTATGTATTGCAGTAGGTATTAGTGCAAGCAGTACCAAGGTTCTACCATGATGTGAATCAATAATATGTGTACCCAATGTCCTAGGAATTGAGTTTTTACCAGGATTCATCATTTGAACCAGCTTCTCAAACAAGCAGTGGAATCATATTGCCAACCAAAAGGTTTACAATACATCGGTCCACACTAGCTTGGAAAACGATTGTGTCGATAGCTACGATGCCAAATGTTTTATTGACGTAAACTTTTATTAGCAGATGGAGATGAAATTAAATCCATCCTGCTGTTATCTACATCAGAAGAAACCACAGCACTTGAAGGCTTTGAATTATTTTTTCTCTTTTCCCACAAGTTGGCCTTGCTTTTACTTTTTCTTCAAACTGTTCATATTTGGATGTATGCATCCTCTTCGTATGTTGGCTAAGATTATTAAGGCTAGACATGTGAGCCTTGATTGTAGAAAGTTTAGGCAAACACAGTTTGCATTCATAAATCAATTGTTCTCCCTGTCTTGATTTAAATGCAACATAATTGCATAAATGTGGCCAACGATTTTTAATATTCTCATTGCTACTTTTAGCATTGCTGCTTTCACTAACAGATTCAAGAGTTCAGTTTCCATGACATAATCATGTAACGAATGTCAGTTTAATTTATTTAAGTAATGAACAACAAACCAATACCAACTAAAAAGTGTTATTTACCTGGTGGTAAAAAAAGTTTGATTCTAAAAATATCAAAATCAAACACTGATCGAATTAGAAATGAGTAGCGAGCAGCGATTTGTAGACATAAAATACAAACGCTTCAAAATTCTAGCTTTCCTGCTCACACCCACGCCATGCCTAGCATAACACTCGCACATCATATTGGCTAATTTGTTCGCCATCCGCTTCACCGAATGGTCAAACGAGGCATGATGCGCAATTCAAACAATCCAAACGTGTCAACTACTAATGTAACAGACTAAAGTTAACAGTAGTTCAATTTAATGGAAGTTAAGAAGACCGTTAACAATTTTTTTAGGTTAACTTAAAAGTTAAATTTTCACAATTTTATTAACTTCATTAATTAACTATTAATGGATTAATGGTTTCTTGTCCACCTGTGGCTTTATATAATACAAATTTCTGGATGCTTATTTTGTGGTTGATTAAATGTAGAAAATAATAGTTTGGCTGTCGTTAGTTTTATGAAAGTTTTCTAAGTTGGGAGGTATGACAAAATTAGTGGTAACTTTCTAAATGTTTAATGAAAATGTTTTATTTTTTTCCATTTATGAAAGTATTTAAAGTTAACCACTCAAAAGTTTGAAATTCTACCAGGAACATGACTTAGTAGGGCCCAGGTTCAGTTCCCCATCAAACCAGCTTGATATCATTATTCCATGATTTCCAAAATTACACCGGTCAAAAGTCACAGCTGACTTCCTTTTCTCTAATCCTTTTTAGGCTGCAATGTCCTCAGCAAACCCTAAGAGGCCAAATGGAAGCTGAATATTTCTTTTTGCATGTGTGATGGTAAATTCCTTAATTGTAATTTATTTCCCACTTGGTGAATATCACTGCCGTAGGTAATTCCATGACAAATAAAGCAACTAGTTCTGGACAAAGCATGGAGGCCCCTCATTCATGATCTACAGAAGCAGCATGTAAGACATGCGTGCCAGAATGGCTCTAGTGTGAGGGTCAAGACGCAATGTTCCGAGGCCCAGACGATGCTACTGGTGCGTGGGAGATTAGCTTCCCCAGTGGGCCTCAATGTGTCAACTAGCTGTCATCAGCACAAATTAGTCAGTCATGGGGCAGCCACGTATTGTCGCGGTAACTGCTTCGACATACTACTTCACATGAAGATAGCAAAGGTGGCTGTTGAAACATCACGCATGGTAGTACTTATTTGGCTGAACACTCGAGATGAATATGTATTACCAAACAAAATACCCACAGCACGATCTCTTTTTTTAATAATGAACTGTAGCAATCTCAGTATATTATTTTGCAACTCTTCTGTTTTTACTTCCACCTCCCCTTATTCTAATCTGCACGATGTCTTCCTACCACTCAATAGTTTCTCCACCCAGCAAGAAGTATCATTCCTAACTTTATTCATCACCATCCTGTGATTCGTTCTGTCAAATGACTTCAACACGTCCTCAAATGCACCTTAAATTTTTCATTAGTTCTCAACTTGGTCAGTTCTCTGGTAGTATGATATTTGTTGAATAAAATTTTCTCGGGTAACTAGCCGATTTAGTCCATTGATCAAATGCGACATTTCAATGATCACAATCTCTGCTGCCATTGCCAAGTGACTCTCGTGTTTGATAGATGGACTAAGTTGGCTAGTTACCCAAGAAAATTTTATTCATTTTCAACGCTGAGAAAACCTCCAGTCTTATATGATATTTGTTTCTTCAATTGCACCATATGGATTGTTAACGAAGAGCGGTGTATTCATAGTCAAAACATTTTCAGACCTTGTTTTGAAGTCTGTGTGTAGGGCATTTAAAACAATCATCCTAGATAGTATGTCACTGACAAGTTGGGAATCTGGAAAAATTCGTGCCTTCCGAAATTTTGTATAAATCAATTAATTCTATATAAAAAAAGCTATAATTAAGGGCTTCGTTTTTATTTAATTCATACTGTTACCTTATAATTAATTGCAAGCTACTGTAATGTAGAAAGTCTCTCATATCGATATTTAGACTATCGACCATCGATAGCGCTGGCTGAAGAGGAATATCTGTGAAAAAAAAAAAAAAAAAAGAAGAGCAAGGATAGTGTGAAAAAGAGACGAGAAAAAAGTACAGCAGCGCAACGTGGTCTTGAAAGTAGTGAAGTTGTAAGGTGTGCTAAGAAACTTGTGAATAGTTCCCACGTGGATGGTTCTTACCTGCAACAGCACAGATAAGTTGTCTGATGTTAGACAGGGTTAAACGTTTGGCATGGTATCGGGGTGACCTTCATGGTTGATTTGAACGTAATTAAACATTGTAACTAGGAAACCATCAACTTGTGTTTCAATGTGGTAATATAACCTGTAGTGTACCCATTCATGACCTAAAATATTCTCTATTTCGGTAGAGTGGCAGCCAAAACATTTTCTTAATTGCAACTGGTGTGTGTGTAAAAGGATCACGACGGAATTTTCCACCATACTACCTCATTCAATTTCGCAAAAAAATCTGTTGAATAAGGAATACCTGATTTCCAGTCAATCTGCTTAAAAATTACTTTAGGAAATGACTGAATGAATTGCTTCTGATGGACCCCTACATTTCTTTGTCACTGATCCCTGTTAAATGAAACAATTTATAGTCTTAATAGAAGAAGTGAGTGAATTAAATTTAGTATATTGTTTTTCTCTTCCTATAAAAATGAAATAAAATGTATTTATTTTATTATTATGCAGGTGGATGTGTCAACTATTGAACCAGTGGCAGCTTTTTGTAGTTCGGATGAGGAAACTGAAGATACTCAAGCTTTGCAATTTCTTCCCATTGCTCCTGAAGTTGAGGATCCTGAAGAAGGTTGGGGTGCACCACCACCTCCTGCCGGTGGACCAACACAGACTTCTGGAAACCCTGGTGCATCTTTAGATGGAAATGGCAGTGTTGATGGACATAGTAAAGAAAACACTTCTCCACAACCTAAACGGCGAAAATACCGATCATTTGACATAAAATTGGAGGGTGAACCATGTGAAGGTATTCCTCAAAGTAAACACTCTATATAAATATGGTTTCATTTTAAAATAGTATTTTGTTTGTTCAGAATAGCCGTGTTATGACTTGAAGGCTGCCATATTTTATATTTTTCCCCCCTGACATCAATCGCTTGACTGATGCATTCCTCCAACTCTTCCTATCTTGAGCTAACCGCTTTATCTCAACATACAGCCCACATCCTTAATTATTTGCTTCATATATACTAATCTTACAAGGAGAAGGTCACTTTTGGAGCAGGCTTTGTGTGGTGATAGTCTGTGTGTATTACATACATATTAAATTAGTAAAGCACACTATTTAGCCACTTCCAAGAAGATTGCACAGAATGTTTGATAGAGTATAAATTTTAATTAACAACATTCGTCGCAGTGATAGTGGTTAAAATTTCCCAACTTTTTTATTTATATTATATCATTCATTTTTTAAAGAGAAAAAGAAGATTCTTTCTTCTATTTAATATGAAATAGAAATTATTGATGTTGTTTAAGTTTTAAACAATTTGTCATTCCTTTCTTTAACACCCTGTTTTTTTTTGTTTTTTTTTTTTTTTGTTTTTTTTTTTTAACATTTTAGTTTTCTAGTAGCAGTTGTAACAAATTGCGTGCCTAAATTTGAGTTGCAATCAAAACTGATTTATTTATGTAGATTCTTACTTGTTAAAAGTACCAGAATGATATGTAACAAGAAATATTGAAAAAAAACCCACACACACACATTTTCGCAATTAGAACAGCATTGCTGGTATACACTGTCTGCTTGTGGCCAATCATTCTGATGGTACATGCCTCCATTGCTCCAGCTTGTATTTAGTATTTGCACTTCCCCTCCTCTCCTGTATTACCATCTATGCCGGCCAAGTCATTCAACCTCCATTCACCAGATGGCCATTGTCGTGTGCATGTTTCACTTTCAGACATTACCAAGAATAAGGCCAACCGCCAACACATTGTGCGTTTCTTTTGTTTGTTCATTTTTATGTTCAACATTCCCAGCCGCCTTCATCTATGGGAGGAGTTGAGTCGTGTTTCCCTATCCTTCCTTGGTTTTATATATATTCCTGTCCTCTGTTTGAATTTACCTCCACCATGTTCCTGACTAACAGTCATTCTGTGAGACAGTCTCCCATAGCACCCATTCTCCATGATGTTCTGTTGACAAAGGGCCAAGACCCAAAATAATAAGTGTTATTCGTGTTCTTGTCTTTTTTTTGTGTTCACGCCATGCAGCCATCATCTAAGGTAAGTGGTGGTTCATTTTGCTATCCTATTTTTTAATTCCTATATATACATTGTTTGTGTCTCTTCCATAGACTAAAAAACTATTGGGCTGATTTATGCACAGTTTTTAGCAAAGTAGTCAGCATTGTCTAGGGGGGGGGGGGACTATCACTCACTAACAAGAAGAATTAGTTCAATGCATACACCAGATGGTGCATAAAAACATTCTTCTTTCAGTGGTACTGGTAGTCTTTATACACAAAAGGCATTGTTTGATTGTGTGTTCATTATAGACTAAAAAACTACTGGGCTAATTTCTGCACTTTTTTTTTTGTGGAATAGCCCGTGTAGTCCTGAGAAGAATAGAAAGTAAGCATAACAAAATTTGTCTACAGAATGTTTAAAGTTACAGAAATCCTCAATCTGGCCAGTAGTGTAATGTAACCTACGATACATTAATCGTATTACATCTTGCACCATTTATTGGCAAGAGCTGTGTATATGTGCTAAAATCATTTATTCATGATTATAAGCCAGACACCAGGAATTGCTTCCACATGAAATTAATAAACTATAATCTCTGCAATAATTATGACAATGACACCAAGAAAGTAATTATAATATCAAAAATTGGGAAATGGGAGATGCCAAGAACTGAAACCGGTTATCTACCATTAATTACATTATACATTTATTCTTGCACAAGGGAAAAGTTAATTTATTCATGAAAATATTATAAAAATGAGCAATGAATCAATTGCAAACGAATAAAATACAGAATGAAACATGAAACCAAGGATTAACAGATCATTCACAATGAATTTGCTTAAGTTCAGTACAGAGAGGATGATTCTCTCTTTATCGCAGTGAAGCTATTCACCAGAGCTATTACTGGGTTTTATAGCACAGTTTTTGACAACTCGACAGGTAGCAAATAGTTGAAAATTTACTGTTTAAATGGTCCTTGGCATCACAAATTAACAGATGGTAACTATGACAAGACACATTACTCAGAATCTCGTGCTTGTGTGAGGGCACACTGATGTGGTTGTATACACAGCAAGTATAAATTACACCACATTTGTTGGCACCGAAGGCCATGCACGCTGCAATGCTGCACAGATTGCACTCACACTTTCAATCAGCCCATCGCTACTGGAGGCTGCTGTGGCTCCAGGAGTCAAACTCGCACTGACTCTACTCAGAAGCTCGAGTACTCTCCGGCTTGCCGTCCGGGAGCCCAGTGTCTTCTCCTCTTCATGATGAAACTCACACCCCCGCATCGGCATCCATGGGTGTGGTTCAGTGCCATTGCATGTAAAAGCATGAAGCACATTAGTCAATGTGAAACCAATCACAACATCCAGGTCATGATACAGTTAAAAAAAACTCTTCTTCATCAAAGTGATTCATAAGTCGTTGACAGATGTGGTTTTGTAAATTCTTTTGTGCCATGTTGAGAAGACGTGGAATGCACCTTGCCAATACTTTTCTCTATCCAAGTACGTCTGACTTAATGGCATGGACACTTCCAACACTTACGCCCACCTCCGATGCAATTTAGGCAACAGTAATGCAACGATTGTCTTTGATAGCCATTTTGAAACTTCCTGGCACAATTGAACACTTGAGTTTTTCTCAGGCTAGCATCTCTAATCTAATATTTGATCTTAATCTCCTTCAACCGAGTTTGGTACATTTTCAATTTCTACTGCAATTGACCACTATTGATTCCATGCTTTCATTAAATTTTGCCCAGTAACTAAATTTCTTGAACCAGTTATTATATAATAGCATAAATAATAGTCAACATTTTTTTCTTTATTGCTTCGTTTAAGGAGCAATTGATGCAACATTTGATTATTGTAGATATGCTTCACTTTTTCTATTAATCCTTGGTCCATTGATTGGAGAATTGCTGTCATGTTTGGTGGAAGGAACACTACTTCAAAGTGATCATCTGTCATGTTTAGTTTTTCAGCAGAAGCCTCTTGATGAAACATCATCTGGAATAAGTAATGCCTTCACCTTCCTCTTTATGATATCTATTGACATTGGCAATTAAATCATTAGTAAACCAGTCTGTAAAAATTTCACCATTTTTCCGTCAATTTAACATTCTCTGGTTTTGTGACGTGATTTGAATTTTTTGAGCCAACCTGAAATGGCTTTGAAGTCAGAATGGCTGTTGAATTTTCTGTTATAATCCATTGCCTTTTCACATAGCAACGGTAAGGATATTGATTCTCCTATAGCGTGTTTCTGTAAGAACCACAAGTAAACAAAATATTCAACTTGAGTGTCATTAGTAATCCTTGAAGTGTTTCTTTTCTTAAAACAATCAGATCACCTTATGGTTGGCGGAATATCCGTAATGTACAGTTCTGTCGCTAGCAGTTTGTAGAGTGTTACCTCCTCAACTTGTGCACCAAGTGGTGTTGCTTGAGATGGTTGTGGTTGTGAGTTTGCTCATGGAAGTTGTTTTGCCTGTTTTCTTTCATGTGCATGGTAAGATATATGAACAGCATGGAGCCACAGAGTTTCACTACCTCTTCAGGAAGAAAGGCTCTGAAGCTATTGAGATGTTGAAAATAGCTTCTGAGGATGCTGTTATGGGTAACATTCAAGTGTACATGTCATTTTCCCTCTTCAAGAAGGTGAAATGTCAATCAATGACCAACAATAATGTGGACATCCTTCAACTTCCTGAACAGACAAAATTGTCAATAAATTTCACTAAATTGTGCTTTAAGATCAATGATGTATAATATAAAGTATTGGGGAGTTGTCAGGAGTTTACTGGAGCAGAGGAGACTTAATTTTTGGAACACTTAGCATCCCTAAACTCAGTTTGACGTCATTTGAATGTCTCCCCCTTCCCCCCATATAACCTAATGTGGCTTTTGCCGTGACACAGCTTTTTGCTATTAATTTTAAAAGAAATTTTTGTTATTTTCTCTTACAAGACTATTGTTACAATTATTTTGTATATAATGAACCCAACCGATATTTGCTTTATATCTTTTTATATCATTTTATATTATATACATAAAATTATACATGTGTCCCTCTGCAGCCACTACTACCTAGCATAGGTCACCGATGTTTGTGTGTGGTAATGGCATGGAGAACTAAGTAGAGTTGCTTTTATTTTGTTTTCTTTGTCTCAAGTTCTGTCACCTTTCTTTCTACATTATAAGCAAATGATGCTGCTTAAAAGATTTCCGTAACTAATTGATGCCATTTTGGGTGTTGAAAACTTGCTGATAAAAAATTTCTAATAAGCCTTGTAAAGTTTATTGTGCAGTGCCATTTTACACTACAATTTGAGCTTGTAATAACATTTTAGCAAGCACTTTAATTAAAGATACACTGAAGTTTAACTGACAGAACAAAATTATAATTATTTTATCAAGGGGCAATGTGGTGAGACGCAGGCGATCTGAATCAAAACTGCTTTTCTTTTCTATTTTTTTTTTTTTTTTAGACAATACAAACTGTCCAATATTTTACGCTTTTAGCAAGCGTCATATTGATCAAATGCATTGATAAAAGCAGCGCAAATCCCGAAGAAGTAAGTGGAATACAAATTGTCACTGGTGTGGAATATTCCATGTGACATCTGTAAGCGAATTTGAGTGTAGGTACACTCTTTGGCAAAAAAATTGACTGTCCGCGCCTGAGTCTAAGTCCCTTATTTCGCACAATGTGGCATCATTGCGCGTATTCAACTCAGCGCCATCTGTTATTCATTTCTTAAGTCAAGCCTCGAACAAAGCAGGAAGACTCCGCCCGCCCATTGACGATTCTTCTTGGTAGTCCATTTATCATTCCCCACATTTCAGTAAAAAGCTATTGACCGATCTCGAAACAGGTAACGCATTTTCCTGTCCCTGCATTGACTATAATATTAGCCAAGATATCGCCGACCATACCTCAATCGGACGAAATTCGGTTCCAGCTACACTTTTCTTAAATTCTGATCGTGAAACATATCGTTAAAGTTGTAATTAACAAGATTGCAATAAAGCGCAGTAAAAATGAGGTTCAGTTATACATTTTATTCCAAATAATTAGCGTAAAATTATAACGATATTTATTTATATATTGATGTGGCTAATTAGTTGCAATAATGCAACACATAATGGGGTGTGTGGTCCGAGAAGTGGGTGTAAATGTTCAAAGATCCAGAGTTTTTAGTTCCACAAAACTATTGAAACGATTATAAAGAGATTATTTCGGATAATTGTCTAATGCCAGTTGAATGTAACTGACTTCCGAGGCAGGATAAGGTTGTTTACCCACTGCACGAGTCGTCTGTGAACATGAGCTCCGTTTGCTTGGTGCTAACCATCTAGTCTTGTAAACGCGTGGTCCTCGGTTCGAGTCTAGTTTTTCCAATTATTTTTTTGCATTTATTTTAAACAAGTCGAACCTACAACTGCGTTATGCGTAAAATATAACATCGACTCTTACCTGCTTGCGTCAGGACATAACATACTTAAGGAAAGACTCGTAACTGAGTGCTTCTTAATAAACTGCACACGTAACTATGAAAGCTTTCACAGAGGTAACACTGAAAGAAATCTTCTCGGGCTTCAACATCGTAGAAATAGTGTCGTGTGGTTACGTTAGGTGGACTATAACGAGTACGCACCATCTTCAAGGAGACGAAAAACTAAATAATATTACTATACCAATTTCTTATTATGCGTCTGGATTTATGATTCGTCGACTTCTAAGTCATTAAAGGTGGAAAGGGAATGGAGACAAGGAATGGGAAGGAATTTGGACCATGGGTTTTGGAAGAAATAATCCCGCCATTCACACGAAGTGACTTGGAGAAACGAAGGAAAATCCAAATCTGGATAGCCGGATAGGAATTCAAACAAG